>VYXB01002609.1:250477-488338 GCA_013397135.1 Pachyramphus minor | reverse complement strand
TGTTGTGGCCAAAGTGCAGGACCGGGCACTTGGCCTTGTTGAACTTCATCCCATTGGAATCAGCCCAACTCTCCAGTCTATCCAGATCCCTCTGCAGAGCCCTCCTGCCTTCCAGCAGGTCAACACTCCCTCCCAACTTGGTGTCATCAGCAAATTTGCTGATGATGGTCTCAATCCCCTCATCTAAATCATCAGTAAAGATGTTAAACAGGATTGGGCCCAACACTGATCCCTGGGGGACACCACTAGTGACCGGCTGCCAGCTGGATGCAGCCCCGTTCACCAGCACTCTCTGGGCCCGGCCCTCCAGCCAGTTCCTAACCCAGCACAGAGTGCCCCTGTCCAAGCCATGGGCTGCCAGCTTTTCCAGGAGTATATTATGGGACACAGTGTCAAAGGCTTTGCTGAGGTCTAGATAGACCACATCTACAGCTTTCCCCTCATCCACCAGGTGGGTCACCTGATTGGAAAAGGAGATCAGGTTGGTCAGACAGGACCTGCCCCTCCTAAACCCGTGCTGTCTGGGTCTGATCCTTTGTCCATCCTGAAGGTGTTGTGTGATTGCACTCAGGATGATCTGCTCCATAACCCTGCCAGGCACCAGGAAGGTACCCACTGCTCAAATACTGTCTGGATATTGGGCTGCCTGTGGGAGGTGGTGAGTGATGGCCTTTGCATCACTTGGTTTGTTTTGTTTCTTCTTTCCTCTTCCTGTTTCCTTTGCTGCTTAAACTTGACCCATGAGTTTTTTTTCCTTTTACTTTTCCTGTTCTGTCCCACATCGCATTGGGGCAGGGGAGGGTGAGTGAACAGCTGTGTGTCACTTAACTGCCAGCCAAAGCAGCACAGTCTTATAAGAAGTAATTCTGATAGTCCTTAAATTTGAATGGAAGGCTGCAGTAACAAATCCAAAGGAAAAATGGCATTTAAAAAATTTACACAGTCTTTGCACCTGTAAAGATCAGCTGCAATTAATAAAAATGTGTCCAATTATATGCAAGTAATCTCAGCCTGAGAAGTTCTACAGAATTTTAAGTGTTTCTCTAAAAGCCACAGACTTGAGTAATCATTCTTAAAATTTCAGAAGATGTGACAAAGTATCATGAAGCTTTTAGGATCTTTTTTCCATTTTAAATTATTCTTCTTAGAACATAGCACGTAAAGATAATAAAACAAATTATTATTAATGCAGTATGAATAACAACACTGAAAGAAGTTCAGATTTTTTTTCAAGAGCCCAGATAGCAATAGCGTAATTCTTGATGTATTGCTGCATCACTTGAATATGGGAAAATGTAATCTCTACTTGACATTGTAGGCTCAGGAGAACACCCACACCAGTGAACTTGATTGTATTGAGCTAGCTTGTTTTCACTTGAAAGGTTACTAAGTTAGTAGAAAATGAACTATACTGCGATATTTTCATATGCCATTAAAATGATGTAGTATATTAGCGCAGCTTATATTGGCAGGGAACTTGTTCATTTGTCTGTCTCTTCCTTGATTCTTCCCTCCCCCTTGATATCCTGCTTCCCCCCCTTCTTCCCCCATTATACCTCTCAAGAATGCAGAGCAAATTGGCTGAAATGAAAAGTCTAAAATAGTAAGTGTAAGCAGAAGAGGACTGATGTTGCTTCTTTGAGGAGAAAGCAGAGCAGTCAAAAGATGGCATGGAAAGGAAGAATGACAAAGTAAATCAAAAAAAACTAAGGAAAGTAATAGTAGCAAGTCTCAAGACGTGGAAAAGGAATGAGGTGATAAACATGGAATGATGAGAAGGTGAAAGCATTTTCTTAGGAGTACTAATTATGTGTTCTGATGCCTTGCTCAGCGCTCATGCACTGGCAACCTGGGACTCCTAGAACTGACACACTGCAGGTGCTGGTGCAGAAACAATCACAGAAGTCTCAGACAGAAATGTACCATTCTCTGTGCAATGTCATTGAACAATGAGTTCAGTAGCAAGGATAGAAGATGCAAACCTGAAACAAAAACAGGACACTGCACTGGCAGAATTACTGACAAACAGACTGAGATGAAGCATGCACAGCTGTAGAAGATGAGCCATAGCCTCCATTCACTTGGAAACTGTTGTAGATGTCAAGGTGCCAACACATGCATGTGTGAAGGAGGCATACATCCAGCCCCACCTCTTCCTTGCTTGCCATCAGCAGCATAGGCTGCCAACACTTGGCCACAATCAAGTGCTGAAAGAGGGACTTAACTGTTTAGGAGGTGGTGTTCTTGGAGGAAATAGTAATAAGGATTGTTCCTCATCTGTGGGTTGATGTTTGGATGCAAAATAAAGAATTCATTAAATAAATAAATAGATACTGAAGTGCTTAAGGAAGGATGGAGAAAGTCAGAACTGATGGGAATAGTAATTCAGGAACTGCTCCAACATTTAGTGAAGAGACTATCACTAATTGGCTCAGGAAACTGGGAGCAGGGAGAAGCAATGTGAATGCTTGTACATTATAGTAATTATCCCAGATATGTGACAGGAAATGGAGGGTTTTGGAGAGAACAGTAACACCTCAGAATCATAGTCATGTTTTGAAAGATGCATGTAGTTGAGAGAGAGAAATAAAGGTGAAGATGATGGTGTTAGATTAACACTGATGGTACTATGGTGAACTGGGAAAAAAAATCTTTGGAGAAGATATAGCTGAATCTGACTTGTATTTGGGGAACATTAAGAAAATAATTATTCAGAAATAATTTTAGGATTCTGCTATGGGCATCCGGTTGGAGAGTGATGTTTTTCATATGTGGGACTAATTTATTTCTATAATTTCAATAAATGTGCTATGTAGAAAGAAAATAACCACACTGCTCTAAGAAATAGCCATTAATGCTATTTTCTTCGTACCTTATTTTTTTATATATATATTTAGTCACGGAGTGTGGACAAGCAACATGCTGTACTTAACTATGATGCCTCTACGGATGAACACTTGGTAAAGGATTTGGGCAGCTTGAATGGGGTAAGTTAACATAAGAAATTGATAGCTCCCCATAGTCTTCTGTATGTTTGATTTGAAATTTCTTCAAGCCGTTATTAATTGTACATTAATATCTTTTTAATGCAAGATTGGAAATGGGGAAACATTCAGAAGGAAAGTGTAGTCTTTGCAAGGTTCTTCCACTGCATGTTTTTTAAAGGGCTGCAGTTAAGTCCATTAATGAGAGGGTCTTAGCAGTAGGAAAGAAAATGGGAATATGTTACGTATTTCAGAATTGTATTTAAAAAAATATCTTGAACATACTTAAAATCTTGAATACACTTTTAAAAAACCATTTAAAAATGGGTTTAAAAAACCATTTTAATCTCTAAAATGTCTGATTAATATATGGGTTTTATTTTGTACTCTACTGCTTTTTTTCTGCTGTTAAAATACAGAAAAGTATTAAACTGTACTTCATGTGGAAAAAAATTGGGAAGGAATAACCATGTTGTATGTAAACCTATTTAACTAATTCTGTATTTACATTTAGTTTTTCAGACTAATTTTGGTTAAAATGTCTATAATTAATTTCTGTCAAGTAAATACAAATACAGGAAAAAAACAAACTTTGTGAGCAAAGTAAAATTTCATATGGCATTTTACATTTTAAAGCTTGTCTAGGAATTATGTATACAACAGTCTAGGTAAGCATCACTTTTTATAAAAGTTTTTGATATTACAATAGATAACTAAAATATAGTAACTTTGTAATATTTTTGTAGCCCTTTAGATACTTCTTTATGAGCTGTTCATTTGCACTAGTTGTGCTTGTTAACTTCAAATGTTTTGCTGTGTCATGAACGTGTACAGAATAAAATCATGAGTCCCTCTGTGATTGCTTATTTGAATGACTATTTAGAAAGCTACTGATAGTGAATAGCTTTTTCAAATACTTTAAAAAATAGATGAAGAAATCTCAAGTTACTGCCTTTTCATCTTGAAGTGCATTTCAAAATAAAACTCCTGTCAGTACGTCTCTATTAGCTTTTCTGTACTTTAAGGTAACTAATGCAGCCTTCCAAGGAGTCAGAGTCTCAACTCCATGTGAAACCACTGTAATCTGAAGGGCTGTATCCTTTGAACAGTTGTAGACATACAAGGGCTTTGGTCCTTAAATATTTAATATCCTTCTGTGTTTTCAAAGTTGGTGCACTGTTTCAAGGCAGTGATGAAAAATAAATTCAGCTCATAGAGATTTTTTGCTGATGCATTTGATTTTATTCCCTAGTTCTTTAACTCCTGTAGTCAATAGGCATAACTTCAGATTTTCATTGCCTTGTCACAAAACTGGAATTTAATAAATATATTTTAAAAGACCTTCATTCATCTTCTTTTTTGCCTCTGATAAAGAGCTTTCAGTGATTTGCTTCACTTGATCTGATTCATTCTCAAGTTTGAGGTGAAACTTCAGTTGCTCTTGAATTGTTTACTCAGAGACATCAAAGGAACTCTTTCTTCCCACAGTTTTAGGACAAGGAATATTAAGTCTTAGGAGTTCATCCTTGCTCTTTGTCTTTACAGTGCTTTCCTTACTATCGCTTTCCCACTGTGCTTTTCTTACATACCTCTGCCTACCTGGTTTCAGGTTAGAAGAGAAAACACGTTATTTTTGTAACTCCATACTTAACTGTGTGGCAGAACAATGTATGCAATGCCTCAGTACCTAGTACTGCTGACTAGGCAATAATTCTCTTAGTCTGTTTGCTGTTCCCACTGAGAAGACCAGAGCTAAATGCCTTGTTTAATGCTTCAGCAGCTCTACCTTTTTTTATTTTGTATACTTCATCAAAAGTAGAACTAGTCCATTCCTGGTGTAATGCACTTTAAGCACTCGAGATAATTCAGAGTTTAAGGGGAGATGGCTACTACCAATGCATTTGTTTTGAGTGTTATGAGTCTTTAACTTGACAAGCTGAACTGTAATTGCACCTGATACCCTAATACCTGAATATTCTTATATGCGTGGTAGATTCACAGTCAGTTCAGTGAAAAGGCTTCAGCAGTCTTTATCCTGAACTTCTAGATCTAGATGTTTTTGTCTTGGACATCTAGATTTGAAAATAAAGCAAAAGTAAATTTTAATCAGATTTACATGATATAAAATGTTATTTCTGCTAGTCTATCATGACTTATTCTAGACAATCATGGTTTTCTTCTATTTTATACAAAACCAATGAAGGAATTTCTCTTTTCTGAAGAAAATGTGTGCAGTTGCTAAGGTATAATCTATTGTTTCATTAGTATCAAAAGAATTCAACTATATTTCCTCCCTTGACTTATGAATTAAAAAATATACCAGAAGAAACGTTAAACATCCATGGCCCTGTCCTAGTACATTCTTTTCAGGAATGTTATTGAATGGCTACAGGGTAACCAAGTTCTTTCACACTGATGTTTCGGGACTGCACTGTGAAAAACTTGACAAACTTTAGAAGGCCTAAAGATGGAGTGATTTAACAGGGGAAAAATGATTCCTTATTTACATTGTAAGTGGCTTTTTCAAGCTAGCTTCTGTCTTGCATCCCAAAGCATGTGATGACATTTTAAAGCTCCTGTGGCAAAGGAACTGAGACTGGGTTGTTGTATACCATCAGCTCAGTCATGGGGATGTCAGTGGACTGCACACACTGTCTTCAGAGTTCTCTGAGTTGAGTATACTGCATGTGCAATTTCAAAACTCTGACCAGGGAGGAAGAGTGCATACATACATACATGTCTACAGGGTGACCTAAGTTTTGTTAGTTCACTAAAATTCAGGTTGCCTTGAAGATAGTCTTCACATGGGTTTTTGCCCTGGATTCTCAGAATGTTAAAGAGAAATAAATTGCGTTAAACACTATTCATGCTTGCAAAGCAGTAGATAGTTGTACCTTTTATTCTTAATCTTTTGGAAAATATTTTATATGAAGTAGGTATTTTCTTAATAATGAAATAGGCATTATTTTCCTTTAGAAATAGCTCTTCGTAGTCTTCTGTATGTTTGATTTGAAATTTCTTCAAGCCGTTATTAATTGTACATTAATATCTTTTTAATGCAAGATTGGAAATGGGGGAACATTTCTGTTTTTCTAGACTTTATTTAATACTAGATTTTCATGAGACAGACAACCATTCAAAGATTCAGATTCTTGGCTTGCTTAATTATTCAAGCTTTTCTTGTGTACGTGTGCATCCCTAACTTCAAAGTGCTTATAAAATGGCATTTCAGTTGCTTCATTCTTTAGAAAGACGTACATGTTGTTTTAGAGTTCTAAAGTTGGGTGATCCTGTGGAATTGCAATATTCAGTCCCCAAAACTGGCACAAATCAGTAGTAAACGTGTCTCAGAAAGGCACCCTGGATATTTAATGCCCTGTCTGTAGTATTGACATGTAATTGGAATGAAAAGTAAAAATGAACTGAAAATTTTTTTCACTTATGAGAAAATATAAAACAGATTAATAATTCATAAAATAACGCTCAGTCTCATATCAAGTAATCCACAATTATATTTGCCTTAAATTTGCTCTAAATTAAAGCTTCATTTTATATAATAAAATAAGATGAAGGAAGTAATACCGAGGAAAAAGAAACTTTTGACATATACCTAATTATTCATATTTCGTATAAGGAAGATACTGCATTCTTACATGCCCAGTTGTTGCATTCTTTTCAGGTAAAAGAAGAGGGAAGATTTCAAGAAAGCCGGGGGAAAAGGTTGGGGAGAGTAGCTTAGAGTGTAAATTATAGCTTCTTAATGCAGATTTGAATTAAGCCTTGAGGAATTGTTTAAGGCAAGTGCTGTGCAGAAGTTTTTTGTCATCTCCCACTCTACAAAGATTCTTCAAGGATCTGTATCTCTGAAAGTGGCTTAAATATTATATAGAGTTATATTTAGTGTTTTGATTGCAGGGTTTTTGTAATTTGTTTAATTGAGAGCTTAATATTCTATTCTGCTATACAAAACTTGTCTTCACCCTTTTATATTTCTCTCTCACTGAGTGAACTCATAAGATATAGACCCAATTCAGTTTTCCCTGATGGTAACAAATCCAGTTTAAGAAATTTTCATGGTAGTGAATCAGCCTCATTTAACAATGAGGCAGTGGTATGACTTGGGATAAGCAGAAGAGTCATTTTGAGAGCTGCCATTGGGAGGTGGCAGGTTCTTGGAGAAGTCTCTAACTAAAGATTTAAGGATCCCCTCCAATGGCAAAAGCGCAAGTCGTGAGAAGAGCACTCCCAGGTCCTGACGCCCACTCCTACCTTAGTGTGTCGTCATCCTTGGTTCCTGGTATCTGAAGTCACGCAATTTCAAGTGTTCCTGATGTTCTCAAGCTGGGTGGTTGGCCTGATGCTGAAAGCCTGCCTTCCTAAGCTGGTAAATCAGTCTTAAAAGACACGGGACAGTTCTGATGAAGGAATAAACCATTTTTTCCCCTGGTCCTTTACAAAGGCTTGTGCCTGATGTAGGTGACTTTCTACAATTTTTTGGGGGGGTTGAATAATCTAATTTTAAGCCCTATTTCTGTTCAGTTAATTTTTTCCACAGAGGTGGAATTGTTTTCCAGTTCTTCCAAATTATATCTGAAATCAATTTTGACTTGAATGTGTGTTATTTGTCCTTGCTGCCTCTGTAATTAGTCATTCTATATCTCAGGCATTCTCTTGAAATTTATACCACCATGGTTTTTCAAATTCCATGTTATTGTTCAGTTTAATCTGGACCTTGAAATCACAGTGATGGATAATCTGTATTACCTGTAACACCCAACTGATATGGCAGTGAAATTGGGCAAACTTTCAGGTACATAAACCCTTCTCCAAATCACTGAAAGCTTGTTTGATTTCTTCAACTATTTGACTTCAAGGAGAGGGAGTACAATACCTGAATTTTCAAAAGGTATTGTCAAGCTATGAAATTTACTCTCCTTTGCTGCAAGCTGTTATAATAATAATGTTATTTTTTCTTGCAAATTTTGTTATATCTGCTCTTTCAAGAGTTGCAATATATTTAATTCTTATGGCTGGTTTTTGGAGTTACTCAGATGCACTAACTGGGTCTATGTTTTCTTTAAGTCCTTTGACAATGATGAGAAATAAGCTACCTCAGAACTCTCATATCCAATGCTAAATGCTGCACAAATGTGATGATCAATCAATTCTGACAGCTAATTGGGATTGGAAAAGGAGACTACAAGAAAAATGATAAGTAGAGATGCTAATCTGAGGGAACATTAATCAACAATTTACTAAATGTTGTTAACAAAATTAAACTTGGAAGAAACTTTTCAAGGCTGGTGTAATGTCAGCAACCTGGTTAGCAGTTGTTGTTTAACCGTTCTTTTGACATATTTTGTAAGAGAGGTGGCAATTTAAGCTTATAGTTCCCTGCTGAATCACCAGTAGAAAATTTGTGGTGCTGAAAGCTTTCTTATAAAATTATTTATGTGATGTTATTTTATTATTTTGGAATTTAACAGTATTTTGTTTCTCCTCATTTTTTTCTGTAGACATTTGTGAATGATGTGAGGATTCCAGAACAGACTTACATCACTCTGAAGTTAGAAGATAAATTGAGATTTGGATATGATATCCTTGCCATAAAATGCAGTGTCAGGACTTGTTAAAAGTATGGTTGTGTTAAGTGAAGGGTTCTCATGCTGCTTCAGAAGGAACTTTGAAATATTTATTTGTCATTACTACAAAAGTGCCTTTATTAGAAAAAGTCTCAGAGTCTAGAAAACTCTATCTTGGTCTGAACTGTTGATAAAGGGCATTTCATTGTCTCTCGCTGCAAGAAACGTCAACTCTCAATTACAATTTAAAATCTAATGCATATCTTCTGTGTTGCTAAGAAATATTAATTTTCTTTGAAGCAAATACACAAATATTTGTATCATATGCAATTGTTTATGAGTAGATAAGATTGCAGTAATTATTCAGCAAAGTACGTAATGAAGAAAAATTATTTGCATTATTACACTAAGGTATCCACTCAGTGTTCTGTTTACAAGTAGTAAATAATTTCGTACATTTACTTTGATGAGTATGATAGTGCATGGTAGTCCTAACAGTGGCATATTTGTAAAAGCTGTCACCATTCCAGTGGCAGAACAGTCTGCACAACTTGCTTTTTTTGGTAAAATCCTCTTGTGCATTCAGAAATTTTTCAGTATTTTCCTTATAATTTCCTACATACTAATCTTTTTACTGTTGTCAGGGGAGAGATGAGGGTCCCTGAAGAAGCACTTAAGGTAACAATGTGCAGTTCCTGGATGTTCTTCTGTCTTGTGTAGTTATTAGTAGCATAGGTGTTGTTTTCCCACTTTTTGAGGGTTTGTGGTTTTTTCTCTCTATTTAATGTCATGTAGCATGAAAAATTCACAAGCCAACTCCAGTTATCCCAAAAATCTTCAGAGGCAGAAGGGTCGAAGCAAAGCAGCTCCAAAAGCCCGGAGTCCAAGGTAACAGACTCCACAGCTGATGTGCACCACAAAACTACAGAAGCAGTGAAATCTGAAGAAAAATCAATGGGTAAGGTTCGTTTTTTATCTGCAGAAGCACAAAAACCTGGAAAGTATGTTAATTTGCTTTGGTAGGATGCTTGTGAAATGCTGTAGATGGTAAAAATTACACATACATGAAATTTTAAACAGACTTTAATAAGAACTTTTGGAATTTAATTTCTGCCTTTTTTACAGTAACATCGACATAAACTTCAAAGAGAGATTTAATCAGCATTTATAAGATTTTTGCATGTCTCTTTCCCAAGTAATTAAAAATCACAAACTTGCAGCATTTGTGGCAGAAAGTTGCTATTTTTTGCAGTTTAACTTTGTTCAGAAACAGTTTGTGCTTTTTACCGTCACCTTTTTTGTTCAGTTGGTTGGCTTGGTTTCCCTTTTTCAATGGTTGGGAGTTTTGTGTGTTTGTTTTATAGTTAATAGCATTCATTGTTAGATGCATCAGGATAGAACCTAAGTGGTCTGTTGTTGTTCTAAAATTTGTAGTTTCTGCAGCTTTAGTCTTGTTTCTACATCATCTTTCCTATTTATAGAACGTGTCATGGTGGCTCTGCTGCAGGCATCTTAATTTTATGTGGGTTGTACTGCATCCAGCTCAGGGGCCTGCAATATAAGAAGGACATGGACCTTTTGGAGCAAGTCCAGAAAGAGTCACAGAGATGATCAGAGCAGACAGGTTGAGAAAGATGGAGTTGTTCAGCCTAGAGAAAAAATGGCTTTGGAGAGACCTTATAGCAGCCTTCCATTACCTAAAGGGGGCTTATAAAAAAGAGGGAGAGCAAATTTTACACAGGCAGATAAGACAAGGGGGAATGGTTTTAAACTGAGAGAGGAGACATTTTGATTAGTTGTTTGGAAGAAATTCTTTAGTGTGAGTTGAGCCGCTGGAACAGGTTGCACAGAGAGGTTGTGGGTGGATGCCCCATCCATGTCAGTGTTCAAGGCCAGGTTGGATGGGGCTTTGAGCAACGTGATCTGGCGAAAGGTGTCCCTGCCCATGGCAGGTCCCTTCCAACCCAAACCATATTCTAATTCTGTGACAAACTTCAGCATGAGGCTTGCTGAAATGTAGTGGAGATAACCACAAGAATAAGAAAAGAATCAGGTGATGTTGTTTCCTTATTATGGAACTGTCTAGATCTAATTTCTTATGTCAAGGCTGTACAGTTTTGTTTAAGTTCAATCTACTTTTCCAGAAGATAGACTTCAAAGAATTCTCTTCCCCACATATAAGATTCTGTGGTATAACTGATTAACCTGTTTGTTTTGTTGGCTGATCTAGCATCCTTTTAAGGGTGCATAAAGTAGCACAGCGTGTTTTTTTTATTCTCATCTTCTATTTTTCTTTTCACTCTTCCAAAAATACCAGTCAAACTTAATAGTGATTTATATTTGAGTGCAATTCTCAGAAGCTTTTTGGGGGTTGATTCTCTCACTGTTGCTATATATATGCATAGATGTCTACTATTGCTAATTCAGTGCACAGGTGTAGAATCACAGAATGGCTTGGGTTGGAGGGGATCTTAAAGATCATTTAGTTGCACACCCCTGCCATGAGCGGGGACACCTTTCACCAGATCAAGTTGCTCAAAGCCCCATCAAACCTGTCCTTTAACACTTCTAGGGATGGGGCATCCAGAAATTTCCTGGAGAACCATTAAGTTTTTAAAAACAACTCAGTATTGACTAAAGCATAACGCTGTTCAAAAAAAAAGGAAGTACCTGATGTCAATCATATTGAAACTTCTGGCATGGCTGTGAAATCATCTTTGGAATGCAAGTGTATAAAACATTGAAAAAAAAGGTTAAAATTCGTAATAGCTGAAGTAACAGACAAGCTCCTAGGCAAGATTTGAACAGATCATGGTTTTTTACAGAAAGACTCTATGAAGTATATTCAGAACATCTGTGTGATGCTGTAATAGCTAAATCTCTCTAGGATTAAATAGTCTTCCAAGAGCTCAGGTCAAACCTAATCCAGTCAATTTATCAGGAGAGTAGAAATCTTCATCATATCAGGTTTTTTTCTTATTTAATCTTTGCATTTAAATATATTTAATCATATGTACACATTCTATATCAGAAACAGCATTTTTAATTGTACTATAATTTAACTTAACACCTTTAAAAAAACCTCAACCTTTAAAACTGGTTGTACTCAATAATGTTTTACACACAAGGTAACTTTCAGCACTGTGTAGTAGCTGTCAGCAGTTTGGAACCTTGGCAACATTGCAAAATTTCATCAGTTTTTCATGCAGTGAGTTCAGATTTCATTGAAAGGTCAGTATGGGTAAGAATGAGAATCTTCTCACAGGAATAGCAGCAAACAGCTTTTAGGAATGTACTGCTATCCTTATGACTTTAAACTGAAAGAAGAAATAATGTTTACAGATATATCAGTGTGACAATAAGAGATGTCAGCTGCCTTTGCATAAACATTTGTGCCAGAAGTTTTGATCAGGTCATTAGTAAGCTTTTATATTTAGAACCCAGATCAGTTATCCAGCCTCCAAGTTTGTTTTGTATTTAGGCAAATGCACGCAGCCATTTCACTTCAACTTCCAGGAGAAATGATCCAAGCAAATTACTTTCTCTTCATGGTACTTTAACCTAAATATCAAAAGTAAACGGAAAAGTAATTTTCTCTGCTTTGGGCTAATTTTATAGATCTTTCTGCCATGCCTCGTGGGACACCTTTGTATGGACAACCAGCCTGGTGGGGTGATGATGAAGCTGATGATAAAAGTGTTTGTAAGCCAGATAGCAAGCATGAAGAAAAAACGCATGAGATAGGGGCTTCAGGTAAGTGTTGTCTTATTTTTGTGTGTTTTTTTCTCTTTACTCTTTATATATACAGGATATATATACACTAGTAGGGAACTAAACAGATACTAATGTTCAGAAGCTTCATAGTGTGCAAGATGAAAACGTAATAAAATTCAAGTTAGCTTAAAACCATTTTTTGAGAAACTGTGGATTTCCAGAACCAGTTTCACATGTAGTGCGTTAGTTTTCTAGTATATAATACCATTTTCTATCAGTAGGTATAGCAAATAACATTACCTTGTCTAGTGTCTTCTTTTTTGGCTTAATCCATATCTGTCATTTTATATGTGTAGGGATGTTTTATCAAAATAATGTCTGAGAATAAATGGTGCTAGTTTATATTTGTGTTTTACTTTTAGCTACATAAAGTGATCTGTGCTAACATTATCTTTTGTAATTCAATAATGTTGTATTAGTGGGAATTGCATTTCATAATTTTTTCAGTAAAGATTTCTATAGTCTGAAGTTAAACTGGTAATGTTTATTTCCCCATGATACAGACCTTTTATTCGTTAGCTTGTCTAGACACAGTATGTATTGCCAAAACTTCAATCTCGGTGCCTATAATTAGGCTTTTATCTATCGTCAGGCATATAAATAAAGTGACTACTATTCTAATAAGGAGAGTAACCTTAAAACTTACTCAAGTTAGGACAAAATTCAACCATGTTTGTTTAGCTCTTTAGAAATGCATTCAAGGTCCATCCAACAGTTTCTAAGTTTACAGTTTTTTAAAGTACTTTAACTGAGGAGAGAATTTCTCTCTTCCTGTCATAGCAGTTGCCATGGTTATCATAAATCATGTTTTGCAGAACTGAAGTAAAGTCTAAAATGTAAAATCAAACTAAATGAACATTTCAATGTAGTGAAGTCAAGGTCTTTGGAATTAACTTTTTATCGTGGCCTTTAGCGACCTATTTCATAATATTCCAAAGCTGTCATGACTCAGACAGTAAGCCCCTTAAGTTTAGGACTGGTAGAAAGAAACCAGAGGAAATCATTTAAATTAGTGACCATTTTTGTGCAACTTAAACAATTTTTTCACATATAAAAGAGCTGCATCATAAGGCAGTACAGTTATAGAACACTTTCTTATTTGCTTGTCTTCTTGATGAAAAATGTCTACACAGCTTGATTAGAGTATGCTATTGTGTGCTCCTCTGGGGGCTTTTTAGCTGGAGGTTTAATATCCAACATTAATAATTTATAACTTCACAGTTCAAATCTTGTCTAGAAATGTGTTCTTCAAACACTTCTAAGCATTCCTAAGGAATGGAAATTTTGTTCCTAATGGAATGAGAGACAATGGCTGCTAGATGTTTTTCCACTTCCATTTTTGGCAACAAAAAGGAAAAGTGCATATGCCATCGTTCACAAAGAAAAGGAATTCAGTTCTTGCCTTTGAGTCATGTCATTGATACACTTGCTAGCCATGTGATTTTCCTTGCTCTCTAGATTGCAGGGAAGCATTAACTATTGGCTGTGAAACCTTTGACTAAGTATCTTGATGTACATGCCAAAAGAGGGATGGTAAATTCTCTAGTATCTGTGGTTTTATTGCTTAGAGCTCAGTGTCTCTAGCAAACTAATATAGAAAAAGTAAGAATTCATCAAGTTTTTCATACTCTTGTGTACCTATCTGCATTGTTTTAATCTAAAAACCATGCATATTCTTTGCCCTCATTAAATATGGGATTATTAAAAAATAATATCTCAAAATCCGTGGGTTTGATGCGATGCCATGCCATTAACAAGGTGTGACACAGTTTCTATTTAGTAATGTCTCTTTTTTTTTAATAATTTTGAATCACTTTTTCAGAAGCAATATTGCATCAAATGGTTTACATGCTCTTGTATTTATTTTATCAAGAGATTTTTCAGCAAGTGATCAGTGCTTCTCTCTTAGTTCCTGAGGTCCAAGAAAAATAAGATTCCAACTTCCTCTCAAACTAATCATGAAGATGCCATCTGTTTCAACAAACAAAAATAAGTTTGTTCTAGAAAACCTTCGGGGCTGTTTTTGACATGATTTGCCTTAGCTAAGTCATCATAAGGTGAATGATGAACAGAGAAAATGGATTAATATTTTCTAAATTACTTAAATTTGTTTGTTTATTTTCCACGTATATATTCACGCTATAAAAATTAAATTTGGGCCCAAAGCTGCCTTGGTAAATACACCTTTTTTTTTCTTTTTTTTTCTTTTTTTTTAATATTGCAAATCCTTTTTGTGTTTGTTGTTGTTTCATCATGAATTTATCTCCTCTGAATAGTATTGATCTAGGTGGAGTGTAGAAATAGCTTTTGTTTTCTGAAACTGAAAGACTCATAAATCTGTAAGAATGGAATTCATCTTCAGTAAGCACATGCTAAACAAAAGTGTATGTGAAATGGTATGGGAAGACAATGCTGGGAAAAATCCAAAACCTGGTATTTTTGTAAAGCCATTTAATTTGCCAGGATATAGAACTACAATCACTTGTATCATTTCTCAATGATTTATTTATCTTGATCACTTAATCTCTGAGTAGACATTAGTTGTATGTTCTACTACTCTGGTTGTTGACTGTTATAGGTATTTTTTAGTAGTGTTGACAGAGAATCTGAGAAGGCAAACCTGGTAAGAGTTGACATTTGCTTCTATGGACACACTTCCTCACTCTCAGAACACTACGTCTGTGTAGAAGCAGGCAAAAGGTTTTTTGAATGTTTTCATGCAATTATGAAATAAAGTCATAAGCTTTTTGGGCCTCTTTGGCCTACAACTGCATGCCATGAAAACATTAACTTATTATCAACAAGTCAGTATGTATTATTTTCTTCGTATGCTTAGGTTTTATAATGTAGGTCATTGTAATGATAGGAAATCATTAGAAAGAAACACTTGTACAAAAGAAAATTAGAAACTTCACAAGACTGTCATGTTTAGTTATTTTTAAAATATAAGCTAACTTTAATAACAAATGTTCAAGATTGATGCAGTTAGTTATTTTTACATGGGTTAAATTGTATTAAGTGATTAAAACAGTGATTTGGGACATGCTTCTTAATATAAACACCTAGGAGTAACTTCATTACAGGTAAATTCTTACACTAACTCAAACCAATAGTCTGATGGTGTTTTAACAAATTAATTCTATTAAGTATCTGATCATGCTTTAATGATTTAGTACATGATTATTCACTGACCAGAAAAGAAGGCATGAATTCTGAGAGATGAGGCAAGGTTTAATGAGGAGATAGAAGTGGGAGAGTCTATAGTTGCTAAGCCAACTATAGACAATTTTTACAGTCTCAGGTTAATGAGAGTATTTCAATGTATTTCTATCACAACAGAAACTCACTAACAAAAATTATTTGCGAACAGAATAGCCTGGAAAATTTTTTAAAAAGAAAAAAAACTGTGTTTTTTGACACACGTTGCTATAATTTAATGACCCATAGATCTACTAGTCCATATTAAAATGAAGAGTTGCATGTACACCTCTGGTGTGACTTTATGCTGCAGCTGTTAAATGTTCATGTTATTGGCAAGTTTATTGGGTGTGTAATTATTATTATTGCCATGTGTTATACTCTCACTTCCTGGAAAAGCAAAAACTACACTGTGTGCTGATCTCAGTAATAACTGTAGAATTTTTCTTCAATGCCTTTACCAGAAATCTAAGAAAAGAGAATAAGTTTTTAAGGAGACTCTAAGAATCTGAAGTAATTTTTTCCATTTGACATGAAGTATTCTTTAATTTCAGTATTGCATAACCATATGTCAGAGTAACCATTCCTTACGTTTAAGAAATAGTGTCATTTTCAGGTAATGTGGGCTGAGAGTTATTTTAGAAATACCAGTGTAATCAGTGTGTATAGGAGATTACACACACTGTAATGTGTGATGTTTAATCACTAGTATTAACAGTAAAGTTTCTAGAAGTTTGCTCTAGAATTTTGCTGAGTTTTTACATGGAATATGTGCAAGTGTTGCATATGTAAGACTTGTTTTGCAAAGCTCTAGCAGCAAATTTGTGTGGTATGTCATGGGGAGCTTACAGAACCTTTTAGAGCTGTCACAGCAATATATTTAAGTAAAATTAGTTCTGCCTTTTTTTCACTTCAGCTGCGTTAAAGCGGGTAGTTAAATGATTTATTATGAGAGGTGGGGATTTATATACCATTTTATTTTGAGAGAGCAATTTTGATATTTTTTCATGACTGTTTATGACAACATTAAAAGACAAAGATCTTATTTAATACTATGTGAATAATTATATGTATTTGTTTCAATCTTGTCTTTTACTAAAAAATGAAAAAGAAAAAAAAAAAAAAAAGAACCTAAATGGTAAGTGGGAAACAGAAAGGAAAACATGAAGAGAAAGGGGAAAAAAAATTCTATTAAGCACTTGAAAACACTAACTTCAGCTTCTTTTCGTTACACATATCATTTGCACAGTGACAAATAAAAAGTGACAAATTAAAAATATTTTGGGATTTTGTGTACCTATGAAATCTTGGCTGCTTCTTATACCTGTTGCAAATAAATACATCGCTCTGGGTCTATAGTCATTTTTTTAATAAGTGCTTTGTGAACTCCAGATCATTTTCTTTTAAAAGTTTGTTCTTCAAATTAAGGCAGAAAGAAAAGAGCACTGCTAAAAATCTGAAGACTGTGAAAAAATATTTTCTGAGGGTTTCTTTTTTTGCAGATGATAATATATTCATATGCACAGGCAGTTTTTTGCATATCTGATAGTTATGTTGAATGGCACAGACACCTGTGATATTTCTTGTCCAGGTTGGCAAGTAAAATTTTTAGATTCTGACTGCTTGTGTGTGTAACTTGAGAAATAAGACTTAAAAAAACCCAAAAAGTTGATTACACTTCCTACAAAGTGTAATGAACTCTGCTAATGCCACAAAGTGAATGTTGCTTTTCTGATGATCATCTCTGAATAGGATAGGATAGAGTAGAATAGAATCAAATCACCCCTTCGGGATGATGACTCCACCATCTCCCTAGGAAACCTATTCCAATGCCTGCCTACACTGTGAATTTTTGTTCCTAATGCAGCCATTTCCCCTGGTCCTCTCACTGTAGGAACAATAGAGGAGACCAGTCCCCACCTCACTACCACCTCCTTTTAGGTGTTTGTAGAGAACAATGAGGTCCCCCCTGAACCTCCTCTTCTTGAGACTAAATAAACTCGGCTCTCTCAGCCTTTCCTTGTAAGACATATTCTCTAGTAAAGGATCTCCCTACTCGGCCCTTTGGTTAAGCCTGGTTATTTGGTTATTTCTCAAATATTACACAGTTGGTCTCCTAGCCTCACCCAGACTCATTGTTTCATTAATAGTCTCACTACTCCTGTGTAGCAGCTACCAAGATTGCTTCTTTACTTGCCTTGTAGAAAGAGGTGCATAGTTGTCTTTTTAGAATGAGAGATCCCTGTGAACAGATATCCTAGTACTTTTTTCTTCCACTTTCCTTTCACTCTTGCCCGTTCAATCTCTTCAGTCCCTAAAGAGATTGCAGTTCACAACCTACCTGTCCCCTCATTTTCCCAAAACACACTTCCCATTCCATGCAATTGCCCTTTTTGCTATACAGATGCTCTGCTTGTTCTGTTTAAAATTATGTAGAGCTGTGATTACTGCTATCTTCAGTACTTGCTTGAGGGTTTTCTCTTGAAGTTCTCTGTATTTATTTAATATATAATTTCCTTCATCTTGGCAGATGACATTTTATGATAGGATTTCAAAGGTAAGGCTATTTTATAGATCATTCTCTATAATATTTAGAAAACTGTAAGGACTTGCATTTAGATTTTGGCTGAAAAATACCGAAGGGTGGTTCAGATCAGGATCTATATTAATTTTTTGTTTTCCTCATTGTTTTCAATTCCTTATTCTATTTAATTCTGATGTATTTAACTTTTCTAAAAATGCAAGTACTTCAGACTGAAAATAGGATTTTAAAATAATTAAAATTAACTTATATTTCAGATATTTTTCTTTAAATATTTTCTAAAAATTTTTCTAGTTCGGTAAAATTTACAATTTAGTTGTAGTTCACTTTCTCACTTCTTTTGATTAAACTATCGTAATTTAGATTCAAACTATATTCTAGCATCTGTTTAATTAAAAATATCAGAATCAACTACGGTGCATATCATTGTGGCATAAACTGATTTCAGGTGTTAAATTTGGTACAGGCAAGTTTCACATGGAAAATTTTTTCATGAAATTTTTCTTAATGCTGACAAACCAGTGTTAGAGATCCCCTCATTGCCATACGTCTGATGCAGATGGCCAAAATCTTGTGATTTTCAAAAGGTGTTAATGAACCGCTATTTCATATTTACTGAAGAATATTGTTTCTTGCATGGCCAATGGGTTGTTGCTGCCTTGCCCAAAAGTAGAAATATTTCTCAAAACACACTGTGTTAGCCAGTTATCTTTTGAAGGAGCATTAAACGCTTGGTTAATTTGAAATTGGAATTAAATTGGAATTGCATGAAATTGTAGACTCAAAACTCTGAGTAGAACGATTTGGGGGAAAAAATAAGGTATCTGTGAATTGGCTCTGTGGTGGATTACTCTCCTATTCGTTGACAGTGTTTCATATTGTAAGGATCCAGGCTCTGGATTTGATCCTACTAGAGCTTGATCCATTCCAGCTTATTAGCTAGATGAAACAAAAGGAGAGTGATGTTAGTTTACCCAAAATCTAGGAGCTGCATTTTCTTTAAATTGTTCATATCTCTACATTTTCTCTATAAATGTAGAAGCTTTTTTAATAACCTTTGCATCAGTAAAATAGATTCCTTCTGCATGGTGTGTCTGCTGGCGTAATTGTTTTCGGGAAGGGTACTTAAAAGGCATTCTGTTTCCCAGGGAGGGGAGTAGTGAAATGCTGTTGAAGTGCCTAAAAACTGCCCCACAGACAGAAGGTAGCTGATAGTGAAAAGCATTAGCTAGGGAACTCTTAGAATGCAACAGCACAATAGAAAAACCTGTCTGAATTCTGAACATCTTTTGTGTTTCCAACAGCTGTTATTAGAAAAAATTAATTGAAACAGCTGTGTTACCTACATCAGAGTTATTTTATCCAGTTGGTATCCAAACGTGTCAATAATAAAGAATGTGTACTATTTTTGCTTTCTCTCCATAACGTCATTCTTTTTTTAACTTTTCCAGCTATTAGTCTTTCACTTAAAAAGTGTATTTCTCTACATCAGATTGCCATCCTTGGTTGTTTCTTTTTTTATTTTTAACCTTTTTCTAAATTCTCACAAAATGTGTAGAAGCTTTTTTAATAACCTAGGTGCGTTACACCATCCTGCATCCTTTACCCCTTAAACTCTTGACTTCAGTATAAAGGTTTATGTTGCTCCCTTATTGCACAATAGTTTCATAGACAAATATTAACTGTCTCAGCTGATATGGTGTGGCTGTTTTAAGCACCAGAAATTAATTAAAAGCAGTCTTATTTCTTTACTTGGCAACCTGAAATGATTTCTTGAACGTCTTAATGTGGTCCCTGATAAATCACGTAGGAGCTATTCAGAATTCTTTCATTGGAATCTAACCTGCCACTGCTGCTAACACGTCCAGCTTGTGTTTCTTTTATCATGTCTCTGTAGTAGAGATTTTGGCTGGCTTACTTGTCCATGAAATGCAACCAGAAGGTATGTTTTCTTAAAGACACATTGATAGCTTTGCTGCAACAACAGGAAGCATTAACCTTCATTCAGTTCAGTTATGCAGTGGAACTTGAAATTACTACCCTGTGCTTTTTCCATATTCTGCTTTCTTTAGCCATTGAGAGCATGGCTTGGTAACATTCTTCATGTTTCCAGCTATTGTTTCTTTTTCTGTTCATGTACAAATTTTGGACACAAGTAAAATAGGAGCAGATGACAGCAGGATTTAGCTCTATTCTTTGGTTTTATCCCTTGTAGAAATGTAAGTGTTTGAATTCCAAAACACTTTCCAGTGCTTATCAGTGTTTAACTTTTCAAGCCAAAATTAATGTTTATTTTTCATTAATGTGTGAATTGTTTTTCTGAAGAATTTTACCAAACAAAATTATACTAGCTAACCACTAGAGGAGATGGAAGCCAGACCAATAGCACTTGTTTTAGGGTACCTTGATTTTTTTCCAGTAGTTTGGAATTGAGATAATGATAATCTCAGCTATTTATCTGATGTGATCTATCTGTTTTCCATGTTCAAATAACTCATCTGACCTTTGCATCTTTGAAAAGTATTTGGAATGCAGTCTGACAAATTCTAGGTGAGATTTTTGCCACTTTATATGCCTTACAGCTGAAGTTTGAACTGTCTTTTCCTTAATACTTTTTATATGTAATTCTGGAATTGTTTTTCCAGAACTACCTTGCTCAATCTTCTCCACAATCTTACTGTTTATTCCAGAAATTACTCAAGTGGCCTTTACAGGAGTTCGGAAAATTCTTGAAGAACCTGGAGTTCCCAAATATTGTGAAATCTGTTCTTTTATTTTTATTAATAGGAGGCAGCACAGATGCCAAGCAAGCTGAGGAGCAGTCTGCATCTGCAAGTGAAGAACTTTATCCTTTCTGTAGGGAGCCAAGTTATTTTGAAATCCCTACCAAAGAATTCCAGCAAACTTCACAGGTAGCGGAGAGCACTATTCATGAAATTCCAACAAAAGACACCCAAAGCTCCCATGCAGCAGCTGCAGGGCATGCTTCCTTTACCATTGAATTCGATGACAACACTCCAGGAAAAGTGAAGATCAAAGATCACGTGACAAAATTCTCGTCGGAACAGCGTCACAAGTCAAAAAAGCCTTCTTCCTCCGGTGGTCAGGACCTGCCTGGGCTTCAGACGGTGATGATGGCTGCAGAGAGCAAAGTAGCAGATTGGCTAGCACAGAACAATCCTCCTAGAATGATATGGGAACCAACAGAGGAGGATTCCAAAAGTATCAAGAGTGATGTTCCAGTGTACTTGAAGAGGCTGAAAGGTAAAGTGAATGATTGCAGCTATGCTTTTTTCTGAAAGCAACGATTCCTCTCTGGCTTCCAGTGAGAGGACCCCTGAGCCCTTGCGGAGTTCAGTTGAAATGACGAGTACTCCACATGTGCACATGGATCTGGGCTGGGAAATTTTATTGCAGTATTAAGTCTTCAAAAGAGGATAAGAAACCAAACACTAAATCCTCTTACAGTGAGTATAATAGTTGGAGATGTTCTAGTACAGCTGAAAGCATCAACTATTTAAAACATTGGTCTTGAAAAGGAAAAGGAAAAAATCCAAACCTTGGTTAAATTTTATTTATTTCAGCTTTTCTGATGCACTGCTTTCAAAAGCTGAACTGCTTTTTAGAATCAAAGCTCCGAAGTTCAATTTATGCTTTTAGCAACTCTTTCAATAGCATATGTTCTCTGAATATTCATATGCTCTAAGAAAATCATTTATGGCAAAAAATACATCATGAAATTATTCTGCTTAAATGGATCATATTTGAGGAAGTCAGGTTTGAGTCAGAAATCTGAAATAAACCAAGAGCTTTTTTTTTTTATTATTTTTTTACTAAGCTTATGGAGTATTGTATTTATAAGAGTGCTGCTCTTGAATGAAGTTCCAAGTGATTATAAATGTTCATTTCCTGCAGACAGTGACATTTCAAATATAATCAAATGTTAAATATAAGTGTCTTTTCTTTTGAATGCCACTTAGCAGAATAGAGAAGAAAGTAGTTTCAATGTTCAGATGAAGACTGCAGTGCCATTTGAACTTTCAAAATGAAAACTTCTTCAAATCTCTCTTATTTTCTGTTTTAAATTTCAGTGGGTTAACCCTGCAATTCGCAGTTTGCTTGATTCTGCAACATTATTATGTCTAGCTCTTAAACCAACTAGGACTTGGTACAACATGCTTTCTTTTACTCATCAAAAGTCTGCTTTTCAAGGCTGACTCTTTCAAATTAAATCTTTCAAAAATAAAATTCTGAAAACAGAATTATATTAATGTGCTAGCATTAAAATAATAGTGCATTATTTCTTCCAGAATATATCACAGAACAGAATTCTTTGCTCTTCATGGTACTGTATTGTATTTGTGAACATTCTTTAAAATATTAACCATGACACTTTGATAAATAGGGAGGGGCTTTGTTTATAATCTTTTTCCTGGCTGAAACTTCTCAAAGTCTGATTAATTTTCATCTGAAAGAGGTGTAAGTTATGGGGTCCATATGGCCATAGTAAATATCTGAATTTTGTAATCTTCTATGAGCTGCTTGTATTCTCACTCATTGCTTGTTTTTTTCAGTAAAGAATATACCTAGCTGCTTTGAAAGTTTGATTTTTTTAAAAGAAACCCAAAACTTACTGAGTTTTTGTCCTCAGCTTTTTCTTACAATATTCTGTAATAAAGTCCCACTACTAAAATTATGTTACATGACTTTCACTGCCGTGTTAATTTTGTTTACTATTATTATTTGGAAGTATATGAACCATCCCATAATTTTTGTAGGCGTCGTTCAAAAAAGTAGAAAACAGGAGTGTAAGTTGGGATTTCAGCTGTTTTCAGTGCTATTATTCTGATAAGTAAAATTAGCCAATATGTAGTTACTATTTAACTGAATAATAGCTATGTATCCTAACTATTTTAAGTGAGAAAACATTAAAAAGCTAACCTCTTGAGAATGAAAAAAAATTTACAAATTGTACATTCTATATATACATGAGGAAGATTTGATCTGGAATGGTTCAATGAACGTGAAACTGTTCCTTCCCAGGAACTAAGCTAAGACTTAGGAACATAGACACTTTTGTTGTATATGAAGTTGTTAAATGTGTCAAATGTGACTTACAATGTGTAAGTATCCAGCCTTCCATGTTTACCTTTTGAGATATTGCAAAGTATATTTGTAGGAGTATACTTGTTTTATTAAATAATCCTTATCATAGATCTCAAAGTAGTCTGTGGAATGAATAAGTAATAACCATTTTACATGCATACATCAGGTGCTGAGTGGGGCGAATGATGGAAAAACTCTTTTTTCTTCTTGGAAAGAGTAATAAGGAATTCAATTTTCAGTAGTCATTTCTCATGATAAACTATTGTAAATGTGGGAGGAATCCAACAGTGTGATCTATGGCTCTCAATGTTTTATTTCCACTACCGGAAGGGCTATTCTAAGGTTTTCTTTTTCCTCTTAACCCTGCCTAGAATGTGTCAGTAGTCATCTGTAATCAACACACTGTGTAACAAAATTAGTAAAATTCAGAAACATGCTGTTGTACAACTGGTAAAATCCTGGCTTTTGTGTAACACTGATAAGCATTCAGAGATGAGAATATTGGTGAAAAGGGTAGTTCAAGTGCACTCCTGTTACTCATCAGCTTCTAAAGTGTTTCAGTGTTAGACTTGCAGCAAGCTGACTGCCTTTCCACGAACTGTACAAAATTTGCAGAGCCAGGTACTGAAAGCTGTTGGAGTTGAAAGAGAAATCCCGTTTGAAATCTTTTCCTTTCTAGTTTTCCACTTGCGTTTTTGTCGTATATGTTGGATTGGGTCTTTCTTTGTTTGTTTCATTGTGCTCTATATTCTTTTGCTTTGCTTGTAGGGAATAAGCATGATGATGGTACACAAAGTGATTCAGAAAATATTGGTGCACACCGGCATTACAGTAAGCGGGCAGCACTTGAAGAACACTTAAGACATCATCATCCGGAGATGAAAAAGTCACACCAGAAAGTCCATTCCACAGAAAAGCAGCAAGAGCAAGGCAGTTTGAGTCAGACTGCCTTTATGATTGAGTTTTTTGATGAAGACCATCCTCGAAAGAGACGTTCTTACTCTTTTTCTCAGAATGTAGGGGCTCTCTGCCCAGAATCTCCATCTCCAGCATCTCACACACGAGCTGAAAAAGTGAAACCTACATCAGGAGAGAAAGCAGTCCCTTCATCTGTGCAAGCCAGCTCATCACATCAGAGAGCAGTACACAGTGTTCATGCCAAACTTCTAAAACAAAAATCAGAAGAACCCTCTGCTGCATTACCTGCCTTACAAGCTGCATTGTTAAGGAGTTCAGGAAGCCTTGGCCATAGGCCTATTCAGAACCAGGAGATGGACAAAAAGTTGAAAAGCCAACATATTTCTGCTGCTACTGAAAAGGACAATGAGGATGACCAGAGTGACAAAGGTACTTACACTATTGAGATGGAAAATCCCAATTCCGAAGAAATGGAAGCCCGTAAAATGATTGACAAGGTGAGAAACCTAAAATGTATACTGGTGGTAAAGGGTTACGTGATATGTGGGCAGCACTATACTACTTGTTAAAGCTACTGCAATAACACAAGTTTTTAAAACAGTCTATAATGATGAAATAAAGAATGTCATAAGAGCAGCAGCATGCAACTGGTAAAAATTATTCTTGTTTGATACTGCTCTTCTCTTAATTTGGTAGTTTTACTGTGTTTTTACAAGATTTAAGTACTGTAAGAATACTAGGCAACAAAATTATTTAACTGGTATTTTTATGAGAGTTGTTAGGTATGAGTTTGTATGTCCCTGTGGAAATACTCATTTGTTCTTAAAAGGTCTTTATATTTTTCAGTATATAAATTGGCTCCATTCAAATTATCATATAGACATAGGTTGCAAATGTTTTCAATACGGTCAAATGTTTTCAATATGAAAAGGTATATTCAATAATTTAAGGTACTTAAATTTCGGTGTCCATTACAAAGAGTAAGTATAAAAATGCTTTCATTTTCCAAATGAAAAATTTGGAAATGTTTCGATGTGGAAGTGTTTATATGACAGCAATGTAAATGTCCTAATTGGTTATTGGTAACAATAGAAACCTAAAGAACAATACAAATGGTATTTGCCATTAAAATAACTGTTTTATATAACTGCAAGTAACTCTTTCTTTGGATTCTACAGGAAGATATGGGTAGGAGAAACTATCTTTCATTGTTTGGCTTAACATGACTCTTGAGATGGATTTTTTTCCTGGGTTTGTTGTGTTTTCCTAAATAATCCATTCTTGTAGAATGTCTGCATCCAATTCTAGGCTAGCTTTTTGGTAATTTAACAGGAAATTCATCACTTATTTGTCTTAGAATTATCTAAGGATCTGTTTTGCGTGTCTGAACTTTTTCAGAGCTTAAAAAATATATTAATATACTTAGAATTAATTTTGGCTAATGTTGAAAATTAGTTTCTGCAAATCTTCACTGGTTTGATTTTGTAGAAAAATTGTGATGTAGTGGGGAAATGAGAAGTTTTATTATAGGTGATTTTATTTTATAATAGGTATGTATGGAGTATTTGGGAGGGGGATTAAAGTAAAGGGTATTATTGTACCTTCAATAAAATGGTAAAGTGAATGATTTCACCTCTTACGGATTCTGATAAGGAAACTTTCGTCTTCTTTGAGTCAGTATTCAAGAAACAACTCACAACTAGAAGCATTCCAAGTGCAGCAAGTGAATATTAAAGAACATAATTGCTTTGACTTAGTGACTACAAACTTCTACATGTAATTCTTAAGTTATAAATCTTCAATTAAGTTGCATCAGAAAATTTGTAAGTCAGGTTTTAGCTAAGCATAGTTGTTCATCAGGGTTTAATTGGAAACCAGAAAAAAAATTTCCAAACCATTTGGAAATAGACAATTTATTTACTTTATAAAAGTGTTAATACTGTTTAACATTTAGTAAGATTTCAAATTATTTGTTACCTTCAGTATCCATTCAGGATATCTGCAGTTTTTTGTTTGAAATAAATCTCTTCTGTTAGAGGAGAGATTCAGGAACAGGAGGTGAGTGTAAGCATTAGGGATGGTAGTAAAATATTGGTTAATATTCTGAGTGTTGTATAAAATGCTTTTGGAGATCATAAATGCCCCATCATGGCTTGGCTTCGCTAACGAAGATTTCGAAGGGCTCTACCCGCGCTTGCTACAGGCGCTGATGGCTGAAAAGGCCAATGCGCAACAGACAAGTCCGGTTGCAAAAGGGACACGAGAAAGATTCCCCAGGTGGCAACGACTGGACACGATTCTTTCTGAGTTGTCTTTTCTGAATGCCCCATACTGCTAACTTAAAAAGGTGTCACCATTAGGAATTAAAAATTTACTGTGAAGTAAAGCAGAGATGGTTTTGCTTTGAGATCTTCTGTATCCTTTCGTTTTGTATCTGTACTGAAGAATTATGAACACTGTATTTTACACCCGGTTCAAAAAAGCCTGCTATGCAATTCATATTTGATTTGATAATATGAAAGAAATATGGTATTATTTTTATGACATGCCAAAAAACAACCAATGAAGAAAATCAAAACCAAATGGAAACCAAAATTTCTTTCTCTTGCTCAGCTCAGCTTTATTTCACTCCTATTTTAAATTGCTAATGCTTTGGGTACCCTTACTTTACCAAAAGCGAATAAGTGAGTTATAAAACAGACAGAGACTTTTGTTAGCCTGTTGACTCCCATGCTTCTTTACTGAGAATTTAAGAGAATTATTACATTTTATCAGTAATTCCATTATAACTGCTCTTTCATTGTTGGCAAATCAGTCCTTTTTCTGAGCAGTTACCATGTCTGCTCAGTTGAGTCTCATTTAAGAGTGTCTGTTGGGTCAAAAATTTAGTTGCAGTTCAAGAGTTTGCTAGGATTGGGGTGAAAATGCACTACAAATAACAAGGATGGCTTTTTAAAACATTTGCACAAATAGTGTAGTCTCGTCAGTAGCAATTTACATTAGAATTTTGCTAAGAACTGTGTCTGGTTCACCTAAAGAATTTCCAGTGGAATAAAGTACTTCTGGGTTAGGGTATTTTTCCCCTTTTATTGGAGAAAAGGATGAGAATGACCAAAATATCCAAAGATTAGTTCCAAGTGTGACTCATTCACTTGGGAAACCTTAGCCTTAGCCTTTTTTTTGTAGGCAGAGTCTACACTTTTCTCTAGAAAGGAACATAAGAGAGAACCGCAAATGCAAAAGTAGTATTAACTTGTCAAATATGAAGGTGAGATTATTAATGTGTCTTGGAGCTAAAAATCCAAGAGAGGCATGCAGAAAATCAAAGCTAAAATTCTCTGAAAAATAAATGGAAAAAACTCATCTATCTATGTAATTCTGAACAAAGGAGGGGGGGGAAACCTTAATGTTGAGCTATACTGTTTCCTTCAAAAGTACTAGTTCTACTTAATTAATATAACCTTTTATTAAAGATTCTGGGAAATAGTCTCAAGAAAAATAGATGCTTGTGTGAACTGATTTTTAAAAATCCAAAAACTATGCAGTCCTGCTTATTCAGCGTCTTGATTTCATTTATATTGCTATGGATCCATTTCTTCCCCTGCTATTCTTTCAGTCTCTAAGAAAAAAAGTCACTACAGCAGAAATACAGAATAGCAAAGGACACCATCTTTATTTCTCAACCACTTTAAAGCCTGACTTTTGAGAAGAGAATGTGAGAAAGAGGAATTATCAGAAAGAAAGAGGAAAACATTTCATAAGTAACAGACAAAAGCTTTTTAATTTTGTTACTTTTTCCTAACAGAGAGGTGTAATCATATACTTGCAGTGATGACTGTCTTGGGGTGAATGTCACTTACTTAAAATGTAAGATTCTGAAAACGTTACACTTGTGTCTTACAGAGCTTTCGAATTTGCAAGAAATAAAAAAAAAAGTAAATTTTAATTAAAAAAATAGAGTATGTACACAGATAGTTTTCAGTTGTAAACATTAAAACAAGATGCAAGTAGAAATGTATGGTTGTGTCTTAATGTTCCTTAGAGAACACTTAAAAAATAGCAACAAGCCTTGCATCCTAAAAGTCTTTTCATTAGCCAGTGATATTTCTGCATCCAGGTCACTTAAATTCATAAAGAAGTATGAATTGGTTAATAGGCTTTGGTTTAGAAAATAAATACGTTAATAAGGAGGGGAAAAAAAAGATGATGTTTCTTTTTATACATGTGGAGCTCTTTTTAAAATTAGAGTTGAGAGCAATTTCATCAATGTGTAAAGAAGACAAACTGCTCTTATATACCACAAAGACCACTTTGAACCACCTGAAATACCGGGCATGCAATATCCTCTACTGAAATAGCTTCAGAAAGCCACAACTCTTTCTAGCAGAATAAGGGTCTTATTGTTGCAGCTAACTGCTAAGTGCAAAATAAAAAAAACCTCAGGATCTTGACTTGGTTTAGAACATGTGTTCAGTGTTACTTTTACCACATAAAATACATGAATAAATGGGGCACAGTCAAAGGATTTGTTTTTCCTCTACATCCAGCCGTTCTGCTCTTTAGATAGGTGCAGTGCTTTCTTTTGTTAACACTTAGCAATTGCTCTCTATTTAACTCTGAGCTGTAAATTTGCTATCCATTTTATGTTTTTGAAATAAATTTATTAGAAGAAAGTTGTTCTCAGCTGTCATATCACATTAAAAAATCTTTATGGCCCAAAGAAAAGGTAAGTCTGTCAGTGGATGAAAGAATTCAGAATGGTGCTTCTGTGGTTCATCTTCCTTTTTTGTTGATATAAAGAGACCAAATTATCATGCTAATGACTTTCCTTTTTCAATAAAGCAAAGTACTGCCAGTAATAAATATTAATAAATGAATGTGCAAATAATTCTGGATGTGTTTGGAATATTAAATACTTTGAGGCTATTGAAATAAATAAAAGCAACGCAATGATTTTTTTTTTACAAGTTCTTTGAGGGTTTTCATGAGGGGGTCTTTTTTTGTTTACTTTGTGTAAGGTTTTTTGTTGTCTTTCTTCTTCAGCCAGTTTCATTTTAGGGTATTTAAAAAGGGAAGTATGTTGTTCAACTTACTGTAGCAGAGTTAAACTCTTCTGTGCATGTGGAGGAAGGGAAGGAATAGAATTGAGGCTATATGTATGTTTCAAGTCCCATGAGCCTAGCTAACCAGGGAATCCGGAATGTTATAGCAGCTCATGTGCATATGGAAACATTTGGCTTAGATGAAGTTTTCTTTGATCCCCAATTTTTTTACTTCGATTATGTTATATTCAGTTAGATTTCCTGATAGATATTTTTTTTATCAGCAAAGTAATTTTAGATCACAAATTTAACGTAGCAATTCCCAAGCAGAAGTAAGACTTGAAAAAATGTATCAAAATCAAACCTCAATCCATCCTTCTGCCATCTTCAAAAAGACTTACTGTGGTCATTTAATTACTTTATTTTCAATCCAAAGTCCATATTTTAGATGTTTAAAGTCTTTGTTTATATAGATAGACAGGCCCTTGTAGTAATGACCTTGTTTTTAATGTGCAGGCTGTCATCTTGAATTTTATTTGATTATATACTATGCAATGAGTATACATAAAATCTTATTGACTCAAGAGAGATTCTTTTTTCCCCTTAAAAAATTTGGAATAATAATTTTGGAGGGAAAACTGTTGGTGTTCACTGTAGACAGCAGGTTTTCCAATTTTATTTACTCCATCTTTCTGCTCATAAATATAGTTTGGTTTGACTTTTTATTTTTTATTGGAGTATGAATGGGAATTAATCTGATAGGTGATTATAATAAAATGGATTCTCCTTATTATTTTTGCTCTCAGAATATAACTATTCACTATTCATATAACTGTATTATAATACTGGCAAAAGTGTTTTTCAAGGAGTATGTACTTCTGAATGATTTTTGTTGTTGCTTTAAGTGTTCATAAAGCTTCTATACCAGATCTTGTCTCCTTTGTTAAAATTTTATCAATAATCCTGAAGATTGTTATTGTTATTATAACTCCTTTTGTTATGGAGTTAACATACACGTTATGGACTCCTCTTGGCAATTTTTTTCAGTATTATAAATGGAAAAACTACATGAAAATAATCAACGGGCAGGGAGTAAGTTAGGAGAAAAAAAATTATCTCAGCATGTTTCAATGACTGTTTAAGGAACTAAGATAGATATATGGATTTTCAGAAAATGACTTTCAGGTCTCCTGTCTTTTTACACCTGCTGGGTTTAATTGCTTTTAGCATTGCTTCAGCAGTTTCATCTAGAAAGAAATGCCTTTTAACCCCACAGAATCTCTTGTCTGCAGAGTAGCTGTATTTTATGAATATAATGCTGAATAAACCATAGAACAGTTGAAGTCTATCAAATCATTTGAGCATATACATTTTGTTAAGAGTTCAGAGGATATTTATAATTTTTTTTCCTGTGAGGAGTTTTGTAGTCTCTAAACTTATTGTTTCCTTTTGAATTTGGAATCCTAAAGAAAATTAATTCTTCACTGTAGCGAACGGGGACAAAATATGTATGCATGTAAATATGTAACTGGTGTCTGTTAAGAGGAAGTTCTTAGACTTGGCACATTGATCCTTTACACTTGCTTATGTAGCTTTTTTTATACCAGAGCATCTTGCATCTGATTCTATAACTTCAATATGTAGTTAAAATTACATAAACAGCTTCTGTGAAAATCCATGGCTATTCATGAGATATGCCCTGCACAGAACACAGTCTTTTTGCCTGGGATGGGCAGGATAACTGCCAAGAACAAGTAAAAACTATTAAAATCAGACTCCTCAAGAAGCAACTTGGTTAAACACAGTTCATGTAGTAGCTAAACACAAAGTGAACTGAGACATTGTACTCTTATGGCGCTTTCTGAAAGGTGGGAAAAAATGTTTGCCTTTTGTCTTTTCTATATGATCAATAACTCTGCTTTTAACAACCACTGCATATTATGAATGTCTGAACTACCTTCTTTGGAAGAATTATCAAGAGCTCAGTTTTAACACTAAATGCAGCATTGCCAAGGTGATCTGTGACATGGATCTGAAGCCTCTTCAATTTCCTTGCTCTCTGGAATCCTCTTTTCCCTACAATCAATCAGTCAATCAATCATCCTCTGAGTGTGGTATATTTACAATTTCTTCTTCTTTCTTAGTACACCCAAACTGTGCTGAAAATTCTGCTTGTATTTCCAAATGCATGCTTTTAGCCCCCTTTTTTTGTGTGTGTGTTTGTTTCTTATTGGTCTGACTGTATCAGTTCACAGCTCAGTTTCTGAAATCTACTTTTGACTTCTCTGACAATCAAATGTACTCATCATCTTCCTCTCACCTAAAAAGTTATGAATCATAATTGCTATCATAATTTACATTCTCATTACTTTACAATGACAGATACCTTATTTCCAACTTGTTCCTTGTTTTATTTTGCCATGATCCTTTCATTAATTCACTGTGCAGTGTAGTCCCTTGTCCATTACCTGTGCTCTGCTTTAATTTATTTTTCTTTTTTAACTGTTCATCTTTGAATTACCTTTTATACACTTTTCGTCCTTAGATTTTATTCTGTTCCTTTTATACAGATTGCCTGCACTGAAATTAATAGCATTAATAGCATTTAAATCGTATACGTTTCAAATGCATGTTTGTAGATTCTGTCTGTTGTTAGGATGTGAAAGAATAAAAAAAGAATTATTGAAATAATTTAGTTTTCAAATACCATCATTAATGAATAGGTTCCTAGTTATAGTTCTCTGAATTGCATCTAGAATCTTTATTATTTATTTGTTGGATTTCTCTGATTTTATTAATATTATTAGTAATTACTGCATATCCTTCACATTAAGACTACAGCAGTAAGACTATTGCGGAAACCTTAGTAACTCAAAATTTTAAAACTAAACAGGATTCTTCACATCTGTATTTTGAATAAAATTTGTGCTTTTAGTTTGTGTTCATGCTCTTAGAAATGCTCTCTAATGTTTTGTGTAGTCACTATGTGTGGACAATAGTAGAATCCCTCTTCTCATATATATAATTTGCTATAAACTGAGTGAACATATCTGTTAGAAGTCTCAAATAAGACTTTTTTTTCCCATTGATATCAGTATCTTCAGTAATGATTTGGATGAGCAACTAGGTCTATTGTCATTAAGTACTGGATAATTATAAGCCATGAAATAGTTAAAAATTTAAGTAAGTATAAAGTCCAGACATTATGGACTTTGAAAGGCATGTAAATGAGAGACAACTGGAAAAAGTTTTCTTAGTGAAAACTTTTTAAAAAGCATATAAGGAAAACATCAAGTGGGAGTTTTGGGTATGGGTTGTTTTTTTTTTAGCTAACATATTGTGGTTTTGATTCAGAAAAATGGTTCCTTTTGTCATTATTTTTTTCTGACAAGTTTTTTAATTTCTAGAAGGTATTCCATATATTGAGAGAGAAAAAAGCCTTCTGTGGTTTTAAAGAATTGTCACTTTTGGTAGTTAATTCTAAAATCATTATGTTGACCTCAAGTATAGTTCATCTATGCTACAAAAAGTATTAATTCATTGTGGGGCAGGGGAGCGGGGGAAGGGAGAGAGAATCCTGATCACTAAAACTAGCTTGTGTGAGAGCTGTGTTTCAACTATGGTGACAATCAGGTGAGCTCTGAGTCATGATCTGTTTTCATAGGGAAAGTGTGTATGGCCTGCCAAAACAGATTACTCTGCTTTTTACAAAACTAGCCCTTGCCAAAGAGGACAAGGCATGTGCTCAGGCTTGGTCCTGTAACTCATGCTGTCTCCAAAAATATGCCAGTACTTTTTGCAATGATTGCATCTTGTTTGTGTTGTGTTACATAGGTTTTGTTATTTTGTTTGTGGTTCAATAAATAATTTTAAAAATTACTGGTCTATGAAGATAAAGTTTTATTCTCAGAATATTGATACAACTGTTGCTGAGATAAAGTGATGGAATTTATTCATGTCTTCATTAAGGTACAATTATTTTGCCATCAGTTATTTTTACTTTGTATTTTTCAGGCTGAGTTTGCACTCCAGTACCAGAATGGTGCTTTTGTGCCAGTACCAGCCTGCTGTTTTGTGCCTTTGTTTTACTGGTTGAACCACAGGATGTAAACGGAGTATCAAAGGGGATCTTTGGAGGGTTTACTCTTCACTGTTTTGAAATTGAAAAGTATCTGTCAGGAACTCCCCCTTTCCCTTCTGATTTAGGATATTTGGGGCTCTCTCAAGACTGGCTCTCTTCACTAAAAGACCTGAGATGCTAAGTTATTATGTAAGATCACTGTTATTAAGGTGCTTAGAATTACATAAGCTGGAAAGCACTTTAGGAGATCTCTAGTTCAAACCCCTGCTCAAAGCAAAGTCACCTTTGAGGTCAGACAGGTTGCATTTGGGTCTTCACAGCCTACTAGGAGCAAAGACTAGGCAACCTTGCTTAGCTGTCCCCAGAGTGAAAAAGCTTTATGTTGTGTCTGAACCTTACTTTTTTCAACTTACGCAAGTTATCCCATGTCCTCCTGCCATGCACCACTGTGAGGAGGCTGGCTACCATCTTGATACACTCCTCATGGGTACTGGTGGGCTGCTTTTAGGGAACCCTGAAGCCTTCACTTCTCCAAACTGGTAAAGCCCAGCTTCACCAGACTCTTCTTCACAGGTAAAGGGCTCTAGTCTTGACAATCTTGGTGGTCCCCTGTTTACACGGGGTCTCTCTTGTACTGAAGGGACCAAAATGATGCAGTCTGTCACCTGTTTTATCCATTTGCTTAAGACGCCAACTGGATTGCAGGTTAAAATGAAATTATGTTGACTGCATTTCATAGATGGGGCTTGACTTTCTACAGCAAGTGTTGTTGTCGTTCCCTTGCCATTCAAAATGCCCTGTTCCATGCTTCATAAGGATAAAATAGTCATTTTAAAACACTACCACCACAGTTTATACCATGTTTCTGACTATTCTACCATTACAAATGTGGCAGGACCCTGCAGGAACCCAATGTAATGGTGCAACTTGGTGCCGTGTCTAGATTTTTCCATCAGTTAACTTTCAGGGATTCTGTGAAAATTGCCATCCTGTTTTTTTGTTTTGTAACTTCAGGAAACTTGAAGTATTCAGGATGAAGTAATGTAATCTTCCTGCTAAAATATAATTTCATAAAAATAAATGATAGGGCAGAGCAGGGCAGAAAACTTTCAACTCTCCAGAATGATTGCTTATACGATGCTGTTAGTTTGGAAATATCTTTCTCTGGTAGTTTCAGTTTTAAACTACATCTGTTAAAAAAACCCAGCATTAATATCTGTTGGCTTGATGGTTTTTTTAGTATTTTTAGGATTTTTTTTGTATATATTCTTTTTACATTACTCCTCATTCCCAAGATTCTCTCAAAAAATGCAAGATCACGGTTTTCTGAAAATAATTATTTGCTGTGATGTAAAAAAGGTGTAAAAGAGTCAGGCAAGATTTTATTTTCCATTGACAGCTGTGTGCTGGATACGTATGATTTGTGATGGTTGGGAAAGTTCTTGAAGTTAGAGATGAATGCATAGAATCCATTTACCTCCTTTATCAAAAATAAAACAAAGAAAAGTCTTCTCATTTTTCAAACAGCTCGACATGTCCATATCCATACTGTGGAATCTGTCTTCATCCCTTTCTTCCCCAAAACACACTTAATTGAAATATAGTTGCTTCTGTTTTAAGCTCTAGCTTCTGCTTCTGACAAATAAAAGCTTTACAGAAAGAAACCTCAGTCTTTTTGTATAAACAGATAAGAGATGCAGTGGTGCGTGTCATCAGCATTTCTCTTGGTTTGATTAAGTTATCTCCTAGCCCTCCCTCAAATGACTTTGAAATGGTGAAGATGTTTAATGAACAGAAACATCTGAAGATTGGAAGCCTTGAAGAATGAATTTAGCCCTTGTAGGAAATACAGGTGTCTGTCTGTTCAGGCTTCAGTCACAACAGCCTTCTGTTTGCACACATACCTTATTGTAGCAACCCGTAAAGTACAAATTGCATTTTTCTAAATGGTAGAGAGGCAATTTAGTCAAATAATGAACATGAGTTCTTTTGTCTTCTGTATAGTTTTTGTATTTAAAGTCTTAATTGTGTGTTAGTGACAAACTTTTCAGGGGGATTTTATATATCTGAAGTCTGAAATTTGGTCTTTGGGCGATATCACAGCTGGGTGAATCTCTTCTTGTGAGAAGAAGAACCTTACAGTTGTGTAGCAGTAGAACTTAGACAGGGCAAGGGCATGCAAATATCAGTGCTCCTAGATGTAGAATGAAATTGTAGTGCAAAAATACACTTTTATAGATGTTTTCCCTGTCTAATAATACTGTCCCCAAATGTTTTGTTTATCTTTTCTGATCTCCCCACTTTATACAGAGAAGGAACATGAGGAGTGTTAGGAGGTAAATCTGTTGTGTGGATCTTAGTGCTACCCATATTACCTTTCACAGAAAAAACATAAGCAATATTCGGTTTTGGTTTTGCTGTCATTTCAATAATATTAAAAGAATAACCCAATTTGCTTAAACAGGAGTTCAGTATCATAAAAGGTAAGACTGAAAGAAAGAAGTAGTAGGTGCTGTTATTTGTGGTACAAGTAAAGAAATTTGACATGGTAAATGAATGTGCTGTCAGATAATATGAAGCAATTTACAGGCAGCAATTTGCTCCTGTAGCCCTGATTAGATATGGAAGTGTGGAATTAATACTTTCCTTCAGGTGCTTATGTGATAAAAACAGAATTTCCTTTCATTTAAAAGAACATGTAAAATTCGTAATCAATGGAACTGTGCTGCACAAAGAAAGTGTCTGCAGAATAGTGATATATTAAAAGAAAGGAGTCAGTTTATGATAATTGGTTTGCATCTTCAAAAATTATTACAACTGTACAAATCATAAGTATATAAATCAAAAATTGGTCATATCACTGTATTTTAAAAAAGTAAATAAACATTTTTTAAATACTCTTAAGCATTTTCTGATTAAGTGTATCTAGACATAATTTTTGTATAAATTGAAAATTGGGGAGCATGCCTGCATTTTAAAATGGCAGGAAAGCAGGCTTTTTTTATGAGAGCAAAATACAAATGCATTTGAGAAAGCTTCTTCAGGTATAAATGTATAAATGCCATAGCAAGGTTCTTCTGGACAATTAGAAGAGCATAAGCAGTTGAATGGCGGGGTGCTTAATTATTTTTTTTTCCTTTGTCTGCTTCTCAGAAACTAGCATTATGGTTTGTGGCCATCTAGTGGTGAATCCATTTTTAAATACACCTTGTTCAGAATTGTAGTAGACCAGTCCTCAAGCTTTCCTGTGCAAACCTGAATTACAGAACACTTTTGTGGAAAAAATAATTCTGTGCTTCTTTTTCTCTTTTGCCCTAGTAGTATTTTTTACAGGAGGATAACATCTATGAAGATAATTTCCTTCTTTCCCTCTCTTTGTCTTTCTGTAAGACAAAACAATTTTTGATGTTAACAGTTTCTTTTTAGTTTCCAGTCTTAATGTGTGTGGGAGGTTCATTTTATTCTGTAATTTTTTTTTTTTAATGTCTAAGTCCTTGTTGGTAAAGCAGTGAATTTATTTGTTAGGCAGAAATTTAAAAATTTGATAAGTTACATGTTTCCAAGATACAAAATTCTCTAAAATATCTCTGAAGTATACATCAGTTCTGAAAGCAAGTCATATTCCTTCTTATCTGTGACTCACAAGAAATTTGACAGACAGTATGCTGGCTCTCCTGCTTAAGTCCTTATTACTAAATTACCGTGGTAATAATGTTTTTCTAGAAGTTTTTTTCTGAGCAGTGGTTTTCAAATGTCATGGGAAAATTAATCTGTCATAAGTGGCAGAGATTAATATAAGCATCATTAGGAAACAGTGTAGTAAAAGAAATGTGTCAAGTCATAGCTTGAATGAGTCTACTGGTTGATGAGACCTGGTGGACTTCTAACATCTGCTAAGTCCCTAACAAATGAAAACCTGAAATTTTGTTGGTATGAGAGAAATAATTCAGTAAGTATATTAGTAGCAGATGTAAGCATTTGTATTTCTTGTTTTCACTAGGTAATAGCAAAATTTTGGAAATTTTGTGGTTCCAGTAGTGGTTTTTTCCTTAATTGCTAACATGGGTTTTTTTAAATGATTTTGCTTTTATGTTTTGTTTCTTTCATTAAAGTGTCATTTTTTCATATCTGACCATTACAATTAGCAGTTCCTTGAATTTTCACGGTTGATATAGACTTCCACTTTTTTTTAATTACTCTAGATATTTCTGATATTTAATTTGTAGAATTCACCAAGATGACAGATAAGCATAATACAACAACAAAACCTACTTAAATTCACTATCCAGCATGCCACCATCCATTCATTAACATGGAACATTGTATCAGGATGGTATTGGGTTAATGAATGTAATGTTGTTTCATTTTCAGGTATTTGGAGTGGATGACAGCCAGGATTATAATAGGCCTGTTATCAACGAGAACCAGAAAGATTTAGTAAAAGATTGGGCTATAAATTCTGCTACAGTAGTGCTGGAAGAAAAAAGACCACTGAGTACAACTGGATTTCTTGACACAGAGGTAGAATTTAATTTTTGACGGTCTTCTTTTTTCTTCCAATAAGAGAGAGCACTAAGAACTGACCAGTAAGTGTTAAACAGCAATCAAAATCTTGCCTGGAAAACATTGGCTCAGATCTATAAGTATTTTATTTTCCTTACCCAAATGTTTTGTTATGAAAACTTCTCCGTCAGAAAACGCACATTACATTGTGAAGGTGTTTTAAACTTTGCTACCTTTCTATGTGCACTAACACCAGTGTATTAGAAAGGTAGCAGTATACAGTACTTGTAAATTATGCAACAGAACTGAGGAAAATCTGATTTTGTTTTATAGCCCAAAAAAAGTAACTGTATTAAAATTCAGATATAAGACTTAATGTGTGATACCAAGCCACCAAGGAAGAAATGGTGGATAATACTTTTCAGATTTTTTTTCTGAAGCCAGAGGACTTCAGATTTTTATGTTCACAGTTCGAGTTCTCCAGTGAGATGCCACTCATGACAGCTCACTTATATTAGTTGCTTCAGAAGCAGTATAATTTAATCAGTTAGTGAAAGATTAAGCAGAGAAAAATGCCTGGCTTTATATATGGCTCAGAATATGCACACAGGCTAGATATTAATGGTATTTCATATTGAAATGTTGGGAGACATTCTGATATCATTGTGATGGATAAATTGTAACTTGAAATCTGTCTGGAACAGAACAGGATCACACTGGAGCAGGATTAATCTGATAACAGTAATGAAGCACATGACACTAACTGCTGCTTCCCTTGGGAGACTGTTTCTGAAGTATGATCCTGTAAATTAGCAAACTATAGAAATAAATATTTTTTAAGAATATATAAAAAGCTTAAAGTATGACGTAGTGTGCCTGCTATGCAAATACGTTGATTTTAGTGTCTACAAATGTGCTTCTCCTAGAGAAGGTATGGTTTATCATGGTTGTATTGTGAACTCTTGAGACACTAAGCCTATCACTCTGTCTAGAGGAGTGTCTTTGGCTAGTTTCCCTACAACTTCGTCAGTTATTGCCATATAGCATAGGCATATCAAGTGGAAAAATTTGCCCAACTTTGCCTTTCACCTTGCTGCTTTGCACAAATCTATAACCACATTCTTTCTCTCCTTTTTTTTACACGTTTTGCAGGATTCATCTCTTTTGTGCCGTATCAGTTTTCAAGAGTATTGATATTTTTCCACTTTTATAATTTCATAAGCAGAAGAATATGTGATATATTTTATAAACCTAATGGGGATTCCCAGGTGTCATATTTTGCAAATAACAGGCTTTGATTTTGGAGCACTGAGACTTCTTCTGCAATCATAGGGCAGGTTTAAGAAATCTGGCAATGACATACTAAAACTCACTTTGATTTAGGTTGAAATTACAAGAATTATGCCATTTAATTACTGTGGCTGCATTAAAAGGTCTTTGCAAGAGAATAGGTTATTGGCATAATTTAAAATACTATTACAAGTCATGATGATGGGGAAAAAAATGAAAATTGTTTAGTAAGTCAAGGAGGAAAACTGACATAAGCAATGTGGATACAACAAGTATTAATGTAAGAAGAGTTGAGGACAGATGAAGGTGGAAGAAAGGCTTGTCAGAGAAATTTTAAAACAGAAGTTGATATGTAGAAGTAAAAGAGAAGCTAGTTCAAAACATTAAGAGTTGTGTTTTGTAGGGAAATAATGGGAGAACAATCATGAGGATAACTCCTGAGGAGAAGATTGTTGAATCTAAAGTGTTACTGCCAAAACTTGCTCTCTATTTGTTTTGTCATTAGGAAAGGGATGGCAAGTGTGTTTGATTTGTAAGGTATGTGGGTGTCATGTTCTCATATACAAACTTTTCTGCTTGTGGGTTTTGGAAGTCTTACTGCAGTACTGAGCTGCAGATTGTAAGTTAGTAAACTGAATTGAAGATCTTGGCTAAATAGGCAGGTATGATCAGGGTAGCTCAGTGTTCCAGTCTTGCTTCCACTCAGATTGTGGTGGACCTTATTCCAACTGCCATCACAGTTATTCTTGTAGAATTCTGCTTTAGCAGAATGAGGTGAATCCAGAACATGATTGACATAGAAAGAAATGAAGAATAAAAATTTAAGAAATTTCAATTCAGGAAGATGGAAAAGATGGACAAGGTAGGGCAGGTGGAAAATTTATTCTGAACTTAAATATCTTAACTTTACAGAGCTTGTGAAGTATCATGAATAACATGCTTGGACAAGACCTAGAAACTGCGCTTCTTATTAAAGAAATTCTCAGCTTTTCTTTTGATATGACAGTCTTCAGTAGTTTGGAGTAGTGTTTGTCATAAGACTAAATAAAATGCAGAGTGAATGTGATGACACGGTTGGATTGAGCCTGAATACAGTGGTTTTTGCTTTTTCAATGATTAGATACAGGCAATAAAAGTCCTAAATCAATCTATTTAAAATATTTAAATGTTTTTATTTTCTGTATTATAAGCTGCCACTTGCCAACCAAGGTAAGTGTGATTTAACAACAAAAATTAAATAAGGTAGACAAAAAAGAGCGTATTGTTGTTGTTGTTATTATTACTTATTCTTACTATGTGAGCTTGATAAGTAAAAATACTGCAGGCATTTGGACTATCATTTATCCATCCAGCTTCATTTAATTTTCAATGGTCAGTTGTCTGTGCTAACCACAGCTCTTAAATAACGGTTTATCAACATTGTCTTTTATGTGCTTCTGTTTTTTTTGTTTGGTTTGTGGTTGATTTGTTTTGTTTTGTTTTTTTTTAAATTTTCTGTAAGACCAAAGCACAGTTAGAAACCCAGTTCTTCATCTGCAGGGTCATCGGTGCCGTTGACGACAGTGTTCCTGTTGCAGTTTTGAGTGCCCATTTCATGTCTTTCCCACTGAAGATAAAATAAATACTATTGCTGACATTCTGAATATTGAATAACTTCATTCATGTAAATGAAGCAAAATATTGCTTCTTAGAAGTGGGATATTTAGAGGCTGTATTTCCTTTTGTTTGTCATCTCTAATTACACTAATTTCCTCTTCTCCCGTAGAGCAAACCATTCAGTTTGAACTTTGATATTTGCTTTTTTGTTTGAATGTAGATGCCATCCTGAAATGTAGGGTGATGTGTCATCAATATCATATGGCTGTGAAAAGGCAAATAGGACCCTTGGATACCTGGGAAATGTATTGTTAGTAGAAAAGGGCAGTGTTAATGCCATGGTGAAACATCCTCTGTAGTAATGGCACTGGAATTGTTACCTTTCTTGGTTAAGAACAGCGAATACAAGTCTGGAGAAGGAACAAAGAAGTCTACTCAGATTATTAAGGGAATGGAGCTTTACCTTACAAGAACAGATTAATGCTGTTCATTTAGTCTAGCAAAGTAGTAGCTGAGATGGGTACAATTGCTGGAGTTTGATGTATAAATGGAGTAAATGTAACAGAAGGAAATAGAACTGTTTTGAGATAGGTGTCAGTGTTGTTCAAGGAACAAATTGAAGACACTGGCTGTAAATAAAGCGTGTACGGAAGTTTGTAAAAAGGTCCTCACCCCTGGAGGAATGTAGTTCTGAAGCAGATGGAGTGGGGAGAGACTAAAAGAACTGCTTTCAAGACAGCACTTCAGTTTTTGAAAAGGTGACATAATACAATTCTTATAGCTTGAACTGACTAGTTATGTGTCTGAAAAGATATCTTTACATCTTTTTAATTATTTAAATTTAATTTAATTTTTTAAAAATTTAATTAATTTCAGCTAGTTCAAATTTAGTTTTAAAAGAACATTATTGGGCTCTGAAATGCCAAGTATTGGACATGCTTCCAGGTAATGTGTGTGCTGTGGATTTTTTTCAGGTGTGGAGCCTGAAGCACTAAGTCTTCAGGCTGAATAATCAGTCCACAGAAATCCATCGGTACATTTTCTAAAGATTTATTACTCCTGTGGAGTTTGTGTGTGCAATAAGTGTAAGGGAAAGCAGATTTAGCATGAATTTAAAAGACTGGTATCTGATATGTAAACTCAGCTTTTCTGAAAGACAAGGAAATGCTTTTTATTATTCAAGAGAAGATTTCAAGGATTGCTTACTTGAGAGCCTGTAAGGTGGAAATGGATATGGATTATAGAAAGAGCACTAGGATAACTATATGTGACTTTTTAGATGTGTGTTTTATAAACCTCACACTTTTTGGATGTGCTTAAACTACTATCAGAATAAACTACTTTTCATAGCTTTGTTGTTTGTGCTTGTATATATGGAGAGTTAGCAAAGCACACATTTACATACACTGCATTTTTAGCAGTGTAATTACATTCAGAGAAAACTAATTTATCATGTTGCTTTACTACAGTTAATCTATGAAGTCAATATGTGTTTCCATTTTGAAGTAGAATTCAGATTTCTGACACATATCTACCTCTGAAATTACTTAGGTGGTAGAGAAGTAACTAGTTGGAGTTTTCTACAGCAAAGACAATTAGGATGTCTGTTATGTTTGGATTTGGCTGTAATTACTTGTTTTATTAAAGATGGAAGTTCACTAGTACAGATGGGAAATAGAGAAAAGAAAGTTTGGAGACAAGAAAGAAAAATGAGGTTTCAGCAGTAGTTGTCAGTGCATAAATGCTGCATGTTTTTGCACATGGTTTTTGTGACATTCTTCCTGGCACCCTTTTCCTTGTGTTGTGTTCAGGAATGCCCATAAATAACAAACATTGCATTGCCTTCCTTTGCTGTTATTAGACTTGAATTTTGTAACATTTTGATTCTAAAAATTTAATTCAAAATGTGGAAATTTGTATAGTAATTCAAACAAATTGCTTGGTGCATCTCTGATTTACTACATTCATAATAATCTGGAAGAGATTTGTGATGTTGCACTTGTTTGCATTAATCAAGAGAAATTCAAGATCCTAAATTCAAGTTTTTCAAAAGTCTAAGTAACTTTTAATTTGAAAGAAGTTATTATACACTAGGTGACATTGTTCACCATTCCATTTCTGCTAAATAAATTTTATAAAATATATAGAGTTTGTTTGTGGTCAAAAACCCAGAGTGACCAAGGCATTAGGCAAAAATTTAATGCTTTGAATAGAAGTGTGAAGATTTTAAGAGGCAGCAGAGCTTCAGCTGACCTTTGGAATAGCTCCTACAAGTGTCTTTATTAAGCAAGTTACTGGTATCTCCACAGCTTTCCCATCTCTTTTATTGCTCCTTTGGAACTATAGTCAGTGACTTCTGTCATTTACAGTACTTTATCTTTTGAGTACAATAAATTAGACTATCTAAATTTCTGTAAAACCTTTGATAGTGTACAGCCTGTGCGTGTGTGTGTGTGTGTGTGTGTGCATTTGCAGATATATATGCATTGTCAGTTGCCAGGTGTCTTTATTTGGAGATATAAGCAAGAGAGACTCATATATTTGATAACACAGTAAAGTTGTGTTATATTTTAGAAATCAGTGTTTGAGAAAAAAATTATATAACAACACAAGAAGATGGTTTAATTTTATACTTTTTGACATTTTAAAAATTTTCAAGGTTTCAAAAGGCTTACTGTCAAGAAAGTAAATTAATTTTCTCTCTAGTTTAGCTGCAAAAAAAATTATCAGATACTGATGACAGTGACTTCACTGTTACCCAATAGGGTGGTTTAAATCTAATCTTTGCTTCTTTTTTTGTTTAGGCCAAACAAATAATCTGAGCTTCCTTTCCTTTCCATCATAAGTTACCTTACTCTTTCAGTCCTTAAGATAGTCTTTCTATAATGAAGTAAATACAATATTTCATCTGGACAAGAGGGTCTTCTAAACCGGTAAAATGTCACTTTCTTGTCTTCCTGAAGCACATTTTTAATTTTTTAATGCACCCCCCACCCCATGTTTTTTTCTTGCACTTCTGAGCTGAGGACTGAAATAGCTGATCCTAGAACCAGAAAATGTTCTGATATATTTTTTATAGGTTCTGATGTTTGAAAGTTCACTGCACTAGGAACTGTTGTTTATTTGGTACTGATTCTGCAACTGTATAGATTTTGTTTGTTTCTTTGCCGTTCTAGAACTGGGAACTGTAAAATTTATTGAGGTAAACTATTTTTTCAACTTCCTCCAGGACTATAGTGTCTGACATATTTATTCAGAAAAAACCTGGAAAGATGGTATGCTTTTTATCAAACAGTTATAATTTTCTGCTGGTTTTTTTTCTTCCTTAGGAAGGTTCTGCTAATCCTGGAGGTAAACGTTGGGTATCGCAGTGGGCCAGTTTGGCTGCTAATCACACACGTCATGACGAAGATGACATGAGATTGGAGTCATCTGTGCCTGCTCCATTAGAAAATGGTATTAAAAACTGTTCTTGTCATATTTCTGCTGAAGAAACCCATGAAAGGGAGAAAAAAGTGCTTATTTATGCTACTTAAGCAGCTTTCTTACTCTTAATACCTCATCTTCACTTGAAGTTCTTCTTAGCAGAAACAGTGTAAAAACAAGCTCAACAGCAGTGTTGTCTGGCATGGCAGATGAGTGCCAGGATTACACTGAATGTTACTGAAAGAGGAAAGTTTAAAAACTGTTTAATATTAGAGAAGCTTTCACTTGACTGCAGTTTGGGTTGGTCTGCAGAGTATGTTTCTTTCCTTACATCTTTTTTGGTACTGGCCCCAAATTATACTTTAGTATAATGACTATTAAACAATCCAACATGAGAGACCAGTATTCAGCTGAAGCATAGTATCGTATCCTTCCTTGCCTTGGAAGTACAGAAAAGCTTCTATGCTTCGTGAAAACACAAGAAACTTTAGCAATGAACAACTTTATCTCCCTTTCTTGTAGTGCCAGATGTTCAGGCTATGTCACTCCATAGTTTACCTCTTCACATTTCTGATTTTTAAGCGGTTTGTTTTTTAACATCTACACTCTTGACTACAAAGGAGTTGCTTGCCTTATTTTACTTCTCCTCTGCTTTTTTCTTCCTCCCTATTTCACTCCCCATCCTTGGGAGAAGTTTTGCAAAGAAGTTCTGCTTTTGATGTTGCATAATGCAAGCTTCTGTATCAGTGCATGAAAGAATTCTTACCAGTAACTGCTGCTTCTTTCGTAGCTTTTCCTCCCCTCCTAACCACTGAATTTTGCCTAGGACACTAAAAGTCAAAGGAGATGGAAAGGGGAAAAATTAAATTATCTGATATACATAGAATAATAGAAATCAAGAGCAAATTTTGTACTATTTGGGAGGATTGGGTGCACATACAGGGCACTTAAAATCATGGCTGTTGAGAGTGATCCTTTGGATGGTAATCAGGGCTTTGATGGTCTTTTGTTTTCTGTATTGTTTTAAATTGTCACTTTCAGATGGGACACTAACTTGGATGTGCTTCAGAGAGATGAGGGCTTCTTTTGCCATTATAAGAACTTTATGACAGAAAGTGAAGCAACTACTGTGTAGCGCATACACATATTGCAAAAATTGTAAAATACTTAAGGAGAGAGAAAGCATTCAAGCACCAAAGGTGTAACAAAAGTAAAATTTGATGTGTATGTCGGAAGACCAATTCAAAAAATCTATCTTGTTGACTTAGTTGCCTGTATCTTCTTTAGAAATCTTAGTAAACTTCACGTAACATATATAGCCAAATACAACGCTGAACGACTCCACACTTTTTTTTTTTACTAAAGGCTGTTTGAAATTCACCTAAAAGCAAGTTACATACCTATATATGTATAAAAAATATTTGATCTGGTGGGTATGTCTTAGAGAAGTCAATCCTCACAGATAGCAATTATATTTATTTTCATTGAGCTTTCACTTTTTTCATAATTTTCAAGAAAAAAACAGTGCAGGAATTAGAAAACCTTGCTTAGATTTCAGAGATACATTGTTCTTCTCAAAATCAATGTCTTAACATGGATTATAGAAAAAAATGTGTGAGTCATTTTGCATTCTTCATCAAAGGTGTGACACTGTGCAAAGAGAAAAGATAGACAGAAGAACACAGATAGAAAGTAGCAGGTATACGTATAGTATGATTATTGATAGTTATTGCTTGGAGAATTCTTCTAGAGAGGGAAACCCTATACTCCAGTTTATATTCCTGGAACATCCAATGTTGGTGGCAAGCCATGATAGGAAAATCCCAACAGGGTATGCGGAGCAATTGTTTATAGATCTCTCCTGGCAAAAAGTTAGTTGACAGATGTGTGTTTATAAGTGTGTGACATTATATTGCTACAGCTGACAAATTAATAGCAAGAATAATTTTTTCTATCCAAGTATTCAAAGTAAGAGAAATTCATAAAGTCATATTATCTCTGATTGTTTCTGACAGCACAACTGCTATGTTTGTTAAATGAGCAAGGAGGACACAGTCATCACTACAGAAAAATAAAGTTTAGTTTCTAAAACAGGGTTTTTCAGCATCAGTGAAAGTTCTTTAGCATTCTTTTGATGCTTTTTATACATTTTCTATATATTTCTATACTAAAATGTCTTGTTTGGGCTAAAAGCATGTTCTTTGCTCACTTAACCAGAGTAAGTTCTTTGTTCATGAGTCAGGCTTTTCAATATTGCTGAGTCTCCCAGCACTGCAGCCTCGTGCCTGAGGGGAGGTCTAGCAGGGAGAGGATGTAGTCTCTCCCTGAGACAAGACTGTGAGCTGTAGAACAGGCAACTAGGGAGGAAGAAGGAGGATTTAGGAATGTAAGACTTGCTTCCAGTTCCTCTTGTAATGATATGCCGATGTAACAGTGATTTCTTATGTACTTATTTTAACCTAATGTGAGATCATAAAAACTTAGTTTGTATGTATGATCCTGGTTTACACAGCTGGCTATTAAGTGTTTTCAAACCTGTGTTTGGTTAAGTATAATTGATCCTGCCATAGAACAGCAGACTGGTGACTTTTTTCAGTTCTGTTTTATGTTGTTGGAATAGTCTTACACAGTCTTAAAAATTTAATCTATTTACCTTGCTATTGAATGTCTTATCAGATTTTTTTTTTCTTTCATTTTTAGACACAGACATCAGTGAGTCTGGTATTTCTGTTAGAAGTGCTGGTTCAGCTGCTTCTATGACCAGCCAAGGTGAGCGAAAGAGGAGGACACTTCCGCAGCTTCCCAAAGAGGAGAAAGTGAATGAAAACTCAAAAGCAAAAGCTACATCTCATCAGAGGTCAGAAATAGGTGAAAAGCAAGACACTGAACTTCAGGAGAAAGAAACTCCAAGTCGTGTCTCAGATGCAAAGTCAACCAGAACAATGAACGGTCTTTCGCCCAGAGCTAATGGAGACAAAGTTTTTTCTTTTCCCAGCTCTTGCAGTAAAGAGAGAGTTGAAACTGGCAGAGAAACTTCTGTGGTGAAACAAGCTTTAGCAAAAATTCAACAACAAGAAAGAAAGGAGCAAGGACACTGGACACCCACAAAATTATCCTCTACAAAATCTACTGCAAACCAGGTTGAGAAAGGTAGGGAGGAGATTGTTATATCACCCAAAACTTTGGATAATCAAGACAACCCTCCTGGACATGTTACAGATAAGTTGGCACACATTGAGGGCAGAAGAAGGAAAAATGAGGAAATTATTAGAGGACAAAGTCCTAAAACACCTGGAGGAGAAAAAAAAGAATCTTCAAAACCATTAGTGAGACAAGGTAGCTTTACAATAGATAAACCTAGCACAAATATACCTATAGAACTTATTCCTCACATTAATAAGCAAAGTGGCTCTGCTGCTCCTTTAGTATCTGCAAACAGGATACGTGACAGAAGTGATTCAATGGACACTGACTCCAGTCTAGATACAACACTCATTTTAAAAGACACAGAAGCTGTAATGGCTTTCCTTGAAGCTAAATTGCGTGAAGAAAATAAAACTGATGAAGGCCCTGACACTCCTAGTTATAACAGAGATAATTCCATATCACCAGAATCAGATGTCGATACAGCCAGCACAATCAGTCTTGTTACTGGTGACACAGAAAGAAAATCCACGCAGAAGCGGAAGAGCTTTACAACCTTATATAAAGATAGATGTTCCACTGGTTCCCCTTCAAAGGATGTTTTAAAATCTTCTACAACAAGTGCCAGGGAAAAGATGGAAAAGAAAACTAAAAGTCGATCTTCAGATGGTGGGTCTAGAGCTGATGCTCGCAAAACTGTGCAATCCAGTGGAAGAATGAGACAACCATCGGTAGATTTAACAGATGATGACCAAACATCTAGTGTACCTCATTCTGCCATTTCTGATATCTTGTCATCTGACCAGGAAACCTACTCTGGCAAATCACATGGAAGAGTTCCTTTTGCCTCAGCAGATGAACTTTTACATTCCAAGATGGAAGGAAAGTCAACTAAGTCAAAATCCTCTCCTGTTGCACTTGGTCAGTCTAGTAAATCTACCACTCTTCCAAGACCTCGTCCCACAAGGACTTCTCTCTTGCGCAGGGCAAGGCTTGGTGAGGTCTCAGATAGCGAGCTTGCTGATGCTGATAAGGCTTCAGTGGCTTCCGAAGTGTCCACTACAAGTTCTACGTCAAAACCTCCATCAGGGAGGAGAAATATTTCCAGAATAGACTTACTTGCTCAACCTCGCAGAAATCGACTGGGCTCTTTATCAGCACGTAGTGATTCTGAAGCAACAATAACTAGAAGCACTGCCTCATCTCGTACCCCAGAAGCTATTATCAGAAGTGGTTCACGGTTGCTAGCAGGAGGAGATGGCAGTAAAGTTTCTGCTAGAACTCGAGCCAATAGCATTTCTCGACTTTCAGATTCAAAATCCAAATCTTTGGCTTCAGCACATAATTCTCCCTCAGGTATGTGAGATTATTTGAAATAATTTTATACAATGCTAGATGGTTTTAGTATGTAGATGTTTTTCAGGGCTTGAGGAGATTTCTCATTGAAAATCATCAAGAAAAGAAATTTTAATCTCTTAGGTCTTTGGATATTTTTTATCTTGAAACCAGGTACTGCAGTCAGCACTGATTTGCTTTACTACAAAAACAGAGCAGAGACCTCTTTACTCAAGTCGTAGTACTACATGTTCAGGAGGTCAGAAGCACTAACCAGAAGATGTAGTACTTATTTGTAAGGTAGACTTGTAAATGTGCAATCAGAACTACAAAAGTGAGATTTTTTTTGTAATAATAGTAACAATGAAGGAACTAGTTGAAAAAAATTATGCACTATCTAACTAAATATCATAAAACTAAGTAATTTCTTTTGAAATGTTTGCCTTGCCTTGGCGTATTTCCCATTCTCTGTTCCAAATCATGGCAATTTATTATTTTATCATGATTTCCAAATCATATTGATCTTCTTTGGTGTGGTGGTTCCTTTACTATAATGTTACCTTATGTGTGGAAGGAAAAATCTGTACAATCAATGAACTTTAACTTACTGTTCTGTTGGAAGTCAACACTCTAAGTGGAAGCAGTGTAAAAGGCTAGTTAGTTTTTTCAATAGCAATATTAAATCAACCAAAATTGAAATGTGGTAATTATAAATAAATGAACTTTAATGTGGAATGAATATCTACATAGATGCCCACTTGCCTTCAGAATTGTCATACTACCAGCTTTACCATATTTACAGCCAAGCCACAGTCTAAAAAAGAACAGAGTAGCTTCCAGTGCTCTGTGTTGATACTGAGATTTTATGTTCTTTTTTACTGCATCCCATTCAGAGTTGATATAAGCAACTGTAATACTAAATTCCCACACTTCTGCTGTCCTTCTGTTGCTAGTATATCACAAATGGACCTTTTTAGGATTCTTAGCAGTGTGTATTCCCTAGACAAGTATCTTCTGGCTGTGTCATTTATTAGCTGAATAGAATTTTCTGCTGAGATACAAATGAGGTGTTTGCTGAACTGTAAAGTTGAATCTGTTTGCTACTATGAAAGGTGTCTAGAAAGGTACAAAAAAAAAAGGTTAAAGTTCAAAGAAAAACTTTGTCTTTCTTTTGTCTTTCCATATAAATGGAAAAGTAACATATTTTCAATTTTAATAGAAGTTTTGAATTGATATGTGCAGCCTGAAAGGTGGCAGTGTTAGGTCAGGGAAGAGTGTCAGTTAAGACTTGTATATGTTTACTTTAATACTTAATACTAGTTCACATTGTGGTTTTGCTGATTTTTGGAGAGGTAAAGCCTGGATGTTGCCAATTCACTGCTTCTTTTGTTTTTCACAAAACTTTATATAGATTTTGAGTTTTGTGTCCATGTGAAGTATTGCCAGCTTCCCAAACTTTTTAAAGGCTGCTGCACTGAAGTGGTTTGCTGCTTCTTTTAAGGGGAGTGGGTGTATCTTCCTCTTCCCAGTCTGCTAGTCTATCATAGTCATCTTTGCTTAATGGTCATTTCATTTACCTACATTACACACTCAAAGTTAACTGTAGCTTGTATGCAGTACTCTGTTTTCAAGATAGAAAAGATGCCATCTTCTCATGAGCTACATCAACATAATAAGTTAGGTATTTTTAAAAGACTGTTGTTAGAAAAATCTACGGTAGGAATAGCTTCTGTCATAAAAAATTTTATCAGTTAATATGTATCAAGATCAGGGAGAAGCTTATCAATGTAAAATCAGAAAGGCATTAATAAAGCAGTCAGATACTTTAGAAAGAAAGTCATAGCTTAATAAATCAATCAAGTTTTCTTACTATGTAAGTAAAAACTGTTATTACTACTGTTTAGGATTAAGAGTTCTGGATTTTGTCTGTATCAGTAACCTTATTGTATAATTTTTTTACTGGTTTATTTAGATTATACCTTAGGAAAAACTGAATTGTTTTGAATGTGGTTGTAATCTTCTGGTGTATAGAGGAGTGTATATATGTATACATCACACATGATATATCGACCACTACTTAGTATGTCTGCATTTTCCCATTATGATGCTAATAACTACCAACACATTGAGTTATTGATATTATTTATAAATTTATCCTTAGATTAATGTATTCAAGTAATCTTCAAATAGAATGTGTATGCAATATATAAAAGTAGAACACAGCAGAATCTTTTCAATCCAAATTATTTAATTCCTGAATTCAATTTTATTTCTAGAAAAGTCAAGAATTCACTTAATTTTAACAGTTTTGGAAAGTACCAATGCAGTGCTTGACGGAAGTGCCTCAGCTGTTTAAATGTGTTTTACTTGAGGTACATTTAATCAGCGTAACAGGGATGTATTTTCTTCTCTTTTTGGACATGGAAAGACAGGAAAATGAATGATTGTTACTAATATAAGGTTTGGAAGTTTGTTTCTTTTACCAGAAGACTGGTTTTTATCAAAGTGTTAAGTATGTTTCTTCTGGGTTATCTTATCAAAGGTCAGTTAACATTATTTGTAAATAACATTGCAGGTCACTAAACACTGGTGCTTTCTTAAATCCAGCCTAAAAAGAGAAGGTTATTTCTGCGCTTCCCAAGTCAATGTTCAGACCAAATCAATGTTCAGACCTACATACCTGTAAATACAGGGCAAGAAAAAGTTATATTCACTGGAGGTTTTTTTATTGTCTCATACTTCATGTGGATGTATTGCAACATAATAGCAAGTCTGTCAGCAAGTCTGTAATTTCAAATCTGTAATTTCAAAAATCTGATTTGATGCAGTGAGGTATTGATTACTTTTATACAGGTAAATGGAACATCTTGGGTGAGAATTGCCAGCATTAAAGTAACTACCAGGGTGTTTCTGTGGTGGGAGGCTTGATAACTAACAACACTGGGAAGACACGTGAAGCAGAATTAGTAATTTTATGCCACAAGCAATGAAAGGTCTGAACAAACAGTAGAGTTTGATCAGTAAAAACAGAGAAGACCAAAGACCTACTTTGACAACAACGAAGAAAAATTGAAGGTGGTGTTACAGAAGGAGCTATGTATTGGGATAACAAACAGCAGGCTCAGACCTAGTGCAGAAGTGCTAAGCTGCACTGTCAAACATGAAAAGACACCTTGAGTAACTGGTTGTATTTCAGCTCTACTGGCTTGCTGACCTAGCTGTGATTGCAGATGGCTGGCAGATAGGTTGATCAAAACTGTTGAGGTAACAGGGGGTGGTGGGGGGGGGAAGGTTCAGTAGTGGAGAGAACCGAGCACCAAATTTCAGGATCTTTGAAACAGATAAACCTTGAGAAGGCAATGTGCCAATGAGAGTAGAATATTTTTTAAGGAATATATTCAGTCAAGTTTGTCCTCAGATCTTAAAAGTGAGAGTATGGTGTCCAAATCACAAAACTTGCCAGCTTAATGTGTTGTCAGGACATTATACCTCTCAAAGGGTGGTCACTAAGTCAGGTTTGCATGCTGATTATTTTAGCCAGGGTTTTGGAGGATTTTTTAGTTAGTGATATTGATATTCACAGTCTTTGGTGCCTGAGATATGCAATTGCACAATAGCTTTCTGAATCTACGTAAACAACAATGACATTTTGGGGCTGCATAATTTATTGATAGTGTTAAAAGCAAATCTTTGCAAATGTATAGCTACCTTACTGGGAAAAGTGCTTGGATATTGCTTGTTATGAATTATACAACTTTGAAATTTTTACTGCTAGGCCTACAATAACTTTTCCTGATATTGAGAAACTGGTTGATAATACCTGTTGGTGATTTGAAAACCAACATTTTAAGGCCTTAAAAGTTATTGATCTTAAAAAATGGAGAGGGTTTTTATGATACTATGTACACAATTGTTATGGATGCCATTTCAGTTAGTATCTCTGAAATGTTTAAGCCTTTACAAAATTCTTTATTTTTTATTGAATGTATAATCTTTTCCTAGAAGAGTGTGGGTGGAAAAGAGGACCTAAGATTAATCTCATCAATATATTTTTTTTAAGCAAATGCTTCTAACCTGAATGTTTTAAATCTAATTAACATGATAAAACGCTATTTTGTACACAGAGAAATCCAAGCTTCTCCCAGACCCAGATCCTGATGTTGAAACTTACAGTGGTAGAGTACTAGAAATCAAATCTGTTTCTGATATTTCACTTCTCATTCAGTTTTTTAGTTTTTAAATATATTATTACATATGCTCATTGTACAGTGCTGAGTTGCTGGAGTAGCTCACTTGAGAGATTTTAAGATAAATTTATATTTATTTTTATGTATATAATTTGAACCAGGACAAAAAATTTAAACAAAAATGGATGATAAAATGTGGGCCCAACTCATAGAGTTCTTTGGACTTTGCTCACACATTGCTTGCATGCTGTTGGTGGGGAAATGTGCTTTTTCTGCTTATATTTACTTCCCTAAGATCAAACAACTCTGGAACCTCTAAAAAGAGATCAGTAAATGATTGGAGAGACATTTTACTTGCTTCAATAAAATTAGAATATTAGAATATTTATGATTCAAACCCCACATTTAAACCTAAAAAAAAATTACACGAGCACATTTTTGTTTCCAACAATTAAAAATGCATTCTTTATATGAGGGAAGAGATGTAAGCTTATACACCAGTGTTATATTCTACATACTGTAATCTGCATTACACAAATCTTTTTTCAAGTAAAAATTCCTTTCATTATTTGTTACTTACATTCATATTTATGTATACTTCCTTTATAATATTTTTTAAATGTTTCAGGAGAAATCAGTATTATTTCTTGTATTTTGTAATAATAAAAACAATATGTGTCACTTGAATGTATTATTTTTAAATTACCAAGAGGTGATCAGAAACTTTTTAAATTTTACAGTACTTATAGAGCTTCATGAATGTGAGTTTGGGGGATTAAATCCCCTGCAATAATTTAGAACGTTGTGATTCCTTTACACTTAGTGGTATCTCATCCTGCAGGGAATGTTTGAGCACAGCATATCTGAAATGTATTTTCTCAACTTAAGTAATTCATAGGGGGACGAAAGTCTCCTACTTAGTTTCAGTTTTCCTGTACTTCAGGCTGTCTTCAGCATCACGGCTGTATAATACTTTTATGTGCTACCTGTAGAAGTCTCTAGGCAGTTGCTTAAAAAAGGAACAATTGTAAGATTGGAAAAGAAAAAAAAAAAAAATCACAAAAACTCTTGAAAAATAGTTCAAGCATGTGACTTACAGAACATGTTTTTTCATTTGGAAAATTAACTTTTCAGTAAAGGAAACTTTTTGCTCTGAGTCTGCTTTTTTTTATAGATGTGCTGCTGATTTTTTAAAAACAATATTAATTTTACATATTTCCATACTAAACACATACTCATAGAATCATTAAGGTTGGAAAAGACCTTATCACCATCTACGAGTTTTATGCTTTCCTTGTGTAAGCATGCATCCCAGTCTTGGTGCCAGCTCCATCCTTCCTTCATGTCTCTTCATTTTTTTTTGTGTATCACATACACCTGGAATGAAATTTGGGGAAAAATCTGCAGAAAAAGTGCAATCTGACTATATCCTTTAATGTTAATGAATTGGGCCCTTGTTTTGTAATAATTCGCTTGAGCTCATATACAATTACTGACTTTTACATCTTATTTCACTCATCATTATACAAAGAGCATCAGTTTTGTGTTTTTATTAATCAGTATTTATTTTTTAACACAAATTTTGTAGCTTTCTTTTTAAGATGTAGTAAATAAACCTTTTGTGAGGTATTTGGGGATTAATAATGAATAGTTGTATATTTTTGTGATGTTACTGAAATAATACTGTTTTTTCTTATTTAAGATGCAATAATATTTCTTTTTTAACAATTAAACTAATTTAGTAAGTGCAAGATGGAGGCGCTTTCCTACAGATTATGCTTCCACCTCAGAAGATGAATTCGGATCAAACCGTAATTCCCCTAAACATACCCGTCTACGTACCTCTCCAGCCCTGAAAACCACACGACTGCAGAGCTCTGGGACAGCAGCTCAAAGTAGCAATACATTCAAGCACAGAATAAAGGAACAGGAAGACTACATTCGTGACTGGACTGCTCACCGAGAAGAGATAGCAAGGTTGGTTTTAAAGGAGCACCTCTAAAATAACAAAGAATTGTGCACAAAATAATTGTACCAGACCAGTTACACAGTTGCATATAAAGGAGAAAGAGAGCTAATGGGTTTTCTGTATCACTCTACTCAGTGCTTTCGCTCACTGTGAATGGGTGATTTAAAATTCTTCGTATGAGAGACTGGCAGACAGAACACTCGTGTTACCAGCACATTTCTTTTTAATGGAAAATGAAAGTAATTTCTGACTTAGGATAGCCCAGTCCCAGAAGATGAACTTTCAATTGCATTAGTTGAACTTGCAGAGGTACTTCGTCTGTTGCCTGAGGCTGAAGTATATGTGATTTTGTACTACCTTTACATTCATGTTGAGGTAGAGTTTCAGATCAATGCAAAGTGACAGAGAAAAAAAGTGATTTTGGCAATGTGAAAGACCATGTTCTCATTTTAATTTTTGATTTATCTAGATATTATTTCATGTTAGATACTTTCTGATTTAAATCATGTGTATTCATCAAAAAGTAATTTTTTTGGTTGCAAGTCCCTGAGATTAGTATATTAATTCCTCAGTTATTGCTAATATCACTCTGCTTCAAATGAACCAAGGAACAGGTAGTTCTGGTAACCAGTTATTCCCATATTATGCAACACCCAGGCAGTGAAAACTTCAGATAGCCTGCACAAACGAAATAAAACTAGATAAGTATGCAAATGTTATTTAATACTTAGATGCCAGTGTCCAGGTTCCAAAGCTTTTCAAAAAACTTAATTTGGAAGCCTAAGCAGGAAAAGTGTTTTCCTTTTGAGGTTATTCTTAATACTGTGGAGTATTTTCTTAATGCCGTTAAGGTGTTTTGCTTGGTGTGATTAATTATTTTTTGTTTCCTCTGGTTGGTAATATTTTTCAGCATCTGTTTTTTTAGTGTGATCTGTGCAAAGGGAAGATATAGAGGCCCAGAGAGGCACACAGAAGATACCTAAGGGAGTCTCATAGTATCTCGATAAATCATGACATAAACATCTTAAAAATCATCTTCCTCAAACATCTCTTTCGTAATCTAAAGTTAGAGATGGTTATAAGGAGAAAAAATATTGGTAGCCATAGCGTATTACTTCGTCCTTATACGAAGTACTGATGAACCTCTACTTCAGTGAAACTTCTTAGTACTTTTTCCTTATCTGGGAGAGATTGACACTGGAAGTAGCTGATGATTCAGTCTAAACTCATTTGATGGTTAGGTTTGCAGGGCTTTTTCTTCTCTTGGGATTCTTACTTTTTTCTGCATTGATATACTGGTTTTAAATTTGTTTTGAAGGCTGTGTACCTTCTGTTATCCTACCTTTTCAGGTTTGTTTTCAGTGGAATTAGCGAGAGACTCAAATGAGTATTGCAAAGTTTTTTGGTTTATGTAGAAATTTCACACAAACTGCATTAAATAAGCTTATTTAAGGTTAAGAAAACTATCAATCAGCATTTGAGAAATTCCAGATTACTGTCATCTGTTGTCACTGATTCCAATACCAGTTTCCTTGGTTAGCCTCTGCTGAGCCCCACTGCTGTGGATCACTAGTTGATCCTTTCTTTGCTTCCATATATCTTCGTAATGATTCACATTTTTGCTCTCCTGGCTTTAATTTTAACTTCTTCTTTGTAAGATTTTTTTGTCTCTACTCCCTTTGCCTTGCTAATCATATTCTCTATTGTTGTCTACCATGGAGTTTTTCCATCCCAGCCCTCAGAGCAGCCTCTGTGGTCAGAGTCCCTTCAACTCTATTTAAAGATTTAAAAAAATTAATAGGTGATTACATGCTCTTAATGAAGTTGGTGGATTTATTTTTGTTGTTGTTGAATAACTCATTCTATTAGGTAGGTGTAAGGATAAGCATTTCATAAAATACATGTGCAGCAGAAAGTAGTGTAGAGACTGTATGACAAACATTTCATTGCATCCATGTTACCATCATATTGTGTTTTAACTGGTCTTCCATGACTGACCAGTTTGCACTTTTCATGGACTTCCCAATTTATAGATGTTAATAAAATTGAAAAATTGAAAGAGGTGTTTAAAAAAACTTAATGGAGTAATTGAGTTTGATTTAAAAGCCACTTTGACATGGAGGGAGTATACACCCTTGGAATAACAGGAGCTTCACAAATATTTTATTTAAGAATGTTAAAGTATTGTTGCAAAATCAACTGACTCAATCTAGGAAGAATAACACAGTAGACTAAGCATAAAAATGTTCTTGGTAATCCAGCAGCTCAGCATTATTACAGATATCTTAGAAATATCCCTATTTCTTTTTTCTGATATTGGGTATTCTTTCCCTACAGTTAAATAAGAACTAGAGTTCCAGGCTTTTGGAAAAGTTAGTCATGCTCTCACCATCCCAAGCTCCATGTTCTTATGTTTTCCAGTGCATTGAAAACTGAGTCTGTTCCCTGTGTAGCTGTGTGAGCTTGCTCACTGAGTGAATCTAATAGCAATATTTCCTGGAGCAGGTTTAGGGGATTAGGGAATTTGAGGTTTATTTTAGTTTTGCCTCTGTGAATAAATTGATCTGCCTTCTATGATGCAGGTGTGATGGAGGAAGCGGTAAAAATCTGGAAGGCAACCTACAGTTGCAGCAGAGTAAATAGCATGTACCCAAAGCCTAAAAGTCTCTTGCCTCTGATTACACAAAACATACTCCTTAAGCAATGCTTTCTGTTTCTAAAAGTTAATGTAGAATTACTTGAACACTTCATTTATGGAAAGGAAGACTACTCACAACTGATTTCTAGTTTTCTTTCTCACAGTTTTTGTTTAGTGCCCTCTGTTGTTTCTGTACAGAAACGATTTGAGTACTGACTATAGCTTAATGTTACATTGAAAATAATTCCAGATTTTGTTCACTTGACTGGTGTTTTGACTGTGATAATTGCCTACCAAGTTGCTTGCCATCCATGTTAGAGTTGTTTATTCTGATTCATTTGAATTCATTTTTATATAAACATGTGACACTTTATGTAATATTCGTTGCTTTGGAAGAATTCAAATGAAGTGGTTGTGGTATGCTGAAGCATTGCTGATTTCTGTGAAGAGTTTAGTTGGTTGATACTACTTTTAATTATGGTGTTTAATAACATTTGTCTTTGGGAGAATTTGATGATAACTGAAATCTCCTGGATTTATTTTCTTTACAACTGTGCTTTAAATACCAGAATTTGTCCCAGAAATTCAAATGTGATTATTAGCAATTTCTGTCTTTAAGGAGGTAGGTAGATGATTGTGTGAAACAAAGGAAGTAGGTGTTTCAGTATCTCTTCTACTTAGAATATTGGATTTTTAATCACATGTATATATAAGAACATGAAATATAAATTAAATTTGACACAAAAGTCCTAGTAATTAGGTTAAATTAGTTAGTAATAGGCTCTTATCATATTTTAATTTATTTAAATGAACAATTGACTTGTTTTATGCTTTACTGTTCCAGTCTTTGATAATTTAAAATGAGAAATACTGTCTTGAGTTGTCATGGGTAATTGCCACATAACTTCCACAGCCTTATTTAACTGTATGTGTACTGAAGCTACACAAAGTTTCACTTCATTACATATTGCTGATGTTTAGCCACAAAATATAGTATAGAAATTCGACAGGAAATTTCTCTAGTTACATTTGCCTTTGTAGCTGAAATTCTGCTCTCTTAGTCTTAAACTGTCTCTTCATCAGTGGGGTCCATCTTTTTGACTTGAAGATAAAATGAAAATAAAGAGCAGAAGGAAGCTCGCCTTGAACAATCCACCTCTGTCCAGCCTGGTGTGTGTCACTGTCACATGGCTGTGCACCTCCTTCTGCTTGAGTCGGGGCTGGTGCAATTCACCGACTCCTCGGTGCAGAAGTAGCACTGTCAATGCCTGTGCCCTCGGTCCCCTCAGGCAGAAGTGTGAAAGGGGATCACTTGGCAGTCTGCTCTGAACTCTAGGTCTTCTGAACTGTGTGATCCAAGCTGGAGATTGAGGGTGCCATAGTTAGTGAGAGCTTTTAGCTTTTGCTTTGTGGGAGGTTTTTTCTTCTTCCCTCTTTCTTTTGGGGTGTCCTGCAGAAGAGTAGCACAGGCTGAACTAGCCAAGCTTCTTCCCTGTGCTGAGCAGAATACCGAGCAAAGCTATGTTTTTAAAATGGTGAATCAAAAGAAAGGAAATGTTGGGTTGAGAATTCAGATGTATTTTTGAAGTGCCCAGGTTTTTAGAAGTATGTTCTGTTTTTCCCACTGGAAAACTTGTCTTGATTAAATTTGAGGACTTAGGTCTGGAATTTCAGACACATGAGCAAGCTGAAGGGCTGCTAGATAATCAGAGGTCCTGAAGATGTGTTTTTGTAAGCAGGTAAACTAAGGTATAAACTAAACCCTATCTGAATGTTTCAGATTTACTGCATGTATGCAAGTCTGTGCGGTATTTCCTTGCATCCCCTGTCTTAGATATATTGTATACACATCTCTGTCTCTGAATCCTAGAAAGAAAACAAGGACACTCTGTCTTTTGAGATTGTTTTCTACCTTCTTTCTCTAGAAAGGCATACTGTTAAAAGCTTCAGTTAAAATTTTCTTTTATGGTGTTACAAATAAACTTCCAGTTTCGAAGGTCATACACATTTTCATAGCACAGTTATAACGAACTGGAACTCAAAACGTAAAAGGCTGCCAAGGCTGGGCTCTACTGGCCCAAAAGTATTTGTAGGGGAGAATGTAACACTCTCTTTATTACTAGGATCAGTCAAGATCTGGCTCTCATCGCACGGGAAATCAACGATGTAGCAGGAGAGATAGATTCAGTGACTTCATCAGGCACTGCCCCCAGTACCACAGTAAGCACTGCTGCCACCACCCCTGGCTCTGCCATAGACACTAGAGAAGAGGTAGGAGATCTTCATGGAGAAATGCATAAGGTTCTTCCTTTTCTTTATTTCTTTTGCTTTTAGCATTTTTGCATAGCTTTTTAGTTATTTCCACTCAACCCGTGTGCATGATCTCTACATTATTTTTTATTTGAAGTTCCTTTACATTTCAAAAAAACAACCCAGAAGTTATTCTATGAACACAGCTTGTCAAAAGGATGCATACTATCTGTCTGTCTCTTTTTTTCCACGAAACATGGGAACAAGATAGTTATGTTTCTTGCTTGTCTGTAGCCTTAGATACCATTGTATAGTATCTAAGTGCATTTAAAGATACTACTGTGTATGCTCAAGTATATATAAATGTATATATTTAATTCTTTGCATAGCCATTAAAAACAAAAAAGTCACTCCTTTCACAGGTGACATAAAACTTTCATCTTCTGAACACTGAAATACTTAGGTACCATCTTCTTTCTGAATGACATTGTCAAAAACTACCCTGAAATAAGTTTCCATTATGCTTCTAATAAGTCTTATATTCTTTGACTATCTCTGCTGTGCTGTTCTATGAATATATTGACTAACTTGTTCTAGTAACCATCACAGGTCTAATGCTGGTACATACGTTAATCTGAATTTAAATCATCACTTTCTACCATGTTACAATGTATTGTAAATGTTTACTGCATTTTTTTCTTCATAGTATTCCTTTCAAAATGTGTTTTATTCATTTTTGTGTGCATAATGTTTGGTTAATACATTAGTTTACTGTGGTTAGTTTAATACTGTCTTTTTCTGTGGAAAAAAAGATATAAACAGTAATAAGAAATCTGTGAGTTGGGTAGTCAGAAAAACCATAAATGCACTCAGATTTTGGGTTTACTTCTCATGGACTATGGCTAAACTTTGAGGAAACAAAGTGCTCATTTTCTCAGAACCAGTTAGATCACTCTCATTTTTATATTACTAAATAACTATTTTCTTCTTTATGGTACATTGTGTACGTACTGCAGATGGCAGTATCTCCTTTAGGTAGAATAGGTCTTTCTGTAACAGTATGACTAATCTGGGGAAAGGCCTTACATTTCAAAGAATGCTGCTTAATTCCACAGATACATTCATTGATCAAAGAAATAAATTATTCAGTACTTGTTTATAGGTAACTATTATGTTGCCTACCCATAAGCAAAATTTCTGTGAGATAGTCTAAATTTGCCACGTATGGTCCCATGTTTAAAAAAAACAAACCAAAAATTCATTTTTATGAGACATTCTTACGTAAGAGATGCATCATTTTATACTGTACCAGACAACAGAATGATTTTTATTTGATAGGCATCTTGTAAACTGTTTCAGGAGGAGAAAATAGGAACCTGATTTTTTACGTGTATCCAGTAGATTTCATAAAAGGCATTTTTCTTTTATCCCCCAGTTGGTGGATCGAGTATTTGATGAAAGTCTCAATTTTAGAAAAATCCCTCCAGTAGTTCATTCGAAACCACCAGAAGGGAATGGTCGGCCTAGTGATGCCAGACCTCAGCTAACAGATGCCCTCGATCCCCCAACAATTACCCGGAGAAGGACTTGGAGCAGAGATGAAGTGAGTACGCAACAGGATTCTCTCCAGTAATGTGTCTGTTGTAAGCTTTTACAATTATCTCCCCACTTAATATTTTAGACATGATCTTTTCTTTCCTACCAGTAGCAGGTGGCATTAATATTGGAAAATATTGTATATTATTTTATTTGCAATATGTTCAAATATGATTGTATATGATACTAATTAAAACACAAGTATGATTTTTTAATCTTAAAGATACCAAAATATATGGAATTGTTTGTATTTAATTCTCATTAATCTAATAATATAATTTTTTATTAAAATCTTCTTGCAGGTTATGGGGGACAGTTTGCTGTTGTCCTCAGTCTTCCAATTTTCTCGCAAGATAAGACAATCCATAGACAAAACAGCTGGCAAAATCAGGTGGGTTTTTAAAAATTATTGCTGAAAATGTCTGCTCTCTTCAATATTCCCACTAGTAAAAGAGTAATGTATAATAGAAACAGAGCGAATACACTTAGTAGCAGCTTGTCTTTTAAAAAAGCAATATTACCTGTGGCTTTTTTAGCATTCAGAAAGATTTGGAATGAATTCTTCTTCCATTATTCCTTTTATTTCACATTATATGATGAGAAATATTAGCAAAGTTTACATGAACAGAACGACATCCATCATACTTCCAGCAGAGGATATGTTCCAACATATGCAGATGCTGTGCAAAAATTGCATGACCTCTATGCAAGTCTCGTAAAACTTTCTTCCTTAAAAGATAGGGTTAAAACGTTGCTGAACAGTAAAATTGATCCCTGTATGTTTGCCAAGTTCTTGTAGGGGCTCCACATTTTAGGAAGAAAGAACAAATGGGGCAGTTTCAGTAAATCCTTCTGAAAAACAACTTGCTCTGGAGACAGTGTGGTCACTAAATCTGAAACAACAGATGTAGCTACCTGTCATTTTTAATTGAAAATTCCTGCTTAGATAGTTAGATGCCTTCATAAGATTTCATAGTAGCTAAGAGAAAGTGTAGACGTGTCAAAAATGGCAACATGTTGCTCTATCAGCAGTTCCATTTCACTAAAATGTGTGAGTGTACAACCACTTGGTGACCACTTGGGTTGGCAAGAGTAAAAGGAAATTCTAAATACAAAGTTCAGGGTCATAGGATTCACATGTTCTTCTTCATGTCTTTGTGAAGTTAATAATTTTAAAATAAAGAACATTAAAAATAAGTCATTTGGCTGATCTTCATGCATAGTTTTCTGAATGTGAGAAAATGCTAGGTATGTAACTAATTGGTTTGCCAAGGAAGTGTCAGATATTGCAATATTACATGAATGACACATTAAACATCAAATCACAGATTTATTTCAGCATAGGGCGCTGCAAAGAGTAAAAGCAGCAAAATACCAACATATCTGAAGATTATATTCTCATGTGAATACTGAAGAAGATTTGACCATAGAAATCAAGAAGAAAAAAATTGTCTGTATAAATTGATAAAAACTGTAGATCATCTGCCATTTCTAGTCTTACTGTTTCTAGTAGGAAGAATATCACTGAGTGAAGAATCAATTCTTTAAAAGCCTGTAACCCATTCTTATTATTTCTGTTCTAAGGCATTTTATGTGTTGTTTTTTACTGGTGGCTAGCTGGTAACATTAAATTCAAGTCTCACACATTTCTGATGTAATTTTCTGATGTCAGCTACATTGTAATGAATGTAATAATGATGTGGTCATGTATGATGTTATAAGCATACCTACAAATATTTTATATATATTTAAAAACAGTGGAATTGCTTGTTTCTATAAAAATGCAGTAAACTTCCATTAATAAGGAATTATTTAGTAGGTTCCCCAGGGCTGTGTTCAAAACTTCCTTTTCCAGATACTCAGAATGGTTTTGAATAACATCATGTTATTCATAATTTCATTAGTATTTTGAATCAGATAAACAGCATTAGTTTTAGAATTGTATTTTAGGGAGCATATAAGGCAGCTAGCACCTATTACAGATTTTAACCTTAGCTTTGTTTTGATGTACATGAGTTCAGCCAATTGGTATGCTTCTGTTGTTTTTACTGAAGTGAAGCCAGTTAAAATCTCTGCCCAGAACAGTTACAATGAGAATCACCAGGATTTATCAGGCTAACAGTTGTGGCTTTTTCCAGAATACTTGAACCTGAAAGGAGAGGAGAAATTTTTAGAGGCACCAGTAAGAGTAAACCAGCAAGCCTGACTGTGTTTTACAAGTCCTTCCTCAAATTTTTTTGTTGCCAATGTAAACCTCTCTGCAGAGAGCACAGACAATATAGGGCAATTGTAGTTCTTACAAGTTGCATCACATATATTAAAAAAATTGCATGCTTTCCATCTGCAGCCAAATGGAGAAAGACATGCTTTCTGTGAGAGTGAAGACTCTTCTTTCTGTTATATTTCAGTTGCAAAGGTTAGCTCCACTTTGGCTAAAGTATTAAGAACATAAATATTGTCAGTCATTCTTGACAAGCAGATATATCAGAAATTAAAATGAGCTCAAATCAATCATGAAAATAAATGAGTAGGAGGACAAAACAAAATACATATCTTTTTGCTTGACTAGTTTCTTCCCTGCTTCCCAGTGCCATTACTGTTTCTGATTTATAGCTAATGTTCCAAGTTCCACTGAGTTCTGTCATCTACCGTATATGAAGAAATGAGCTTGAGAGAAGCTTTTGACAGTGTATTCCTCAGCTAGATCCTCTCAGTGCTGGCCAAACTGGTTTTTTTTCCCCAAGTACTAGCATGGAGTACAGATTGAACCAGATTCAAGTGCCTGATTCTTACCTTTCACCAATTTTTTCTGCATATTTGTAATTTTTTTCAGGATAAGGTCATAGGTTGGGTATTGCTAAGTTACCTTTCTGTAATTTTTTTTCAACCTCTGTAGTCAGGTTCTTACTTCCTGGTGTACACAAAACTGCATTATATTTTAAAATTCTGCAGCATTCTTGCCATGTATCCTATAACCCATTCTTTGCTAACAAATTACTGTGGTGGATTCTCAGGAAGCAGATAAGCAGTTTGTTTGCTTTTCTGCCTTTTCAAAGAATCACAGAATGGTTTGAGTTGGAAGGGATCTTGAAGATCATTTAGGTCCAACCCCTTTGCTGTGGGCAAGGACACTTTGAGTCAGACGAGGTTGCTCAGAACCCCATCCAACCTGGCCTTGAACACTTCCAGGGATGGGGCATCCACAAGTTCTCTGGGCAACCTGTTCCAGTGCCTCACCACCCTCATAGTAAAGAATTTCTTCCTAATATCTAATCTAATCCAATCCTACTCTTTTTCAGTTTGAAACCATTCTCCCTTGTCCTATCACTACATGCACTTATAAGAAGTCTCTATCCAGCTCTCTTGAAGGCTCCCTTTAGGTACTAGGAGGCTGCGCCAAAGTCTCCCTGGAGCCTTCTCTTCTGTAGGCTGAACAATCGCAACTCTCTCAGTCTGTCTTCGTAAGTGAGTTGCTGCAGTTCTCTGAGCATCTTGGTGGCCCTGCTCTGGGCTTGCGTCCTTCCTTCCTGTGCTGGGGACCCCAGAGCTGGATGCAGCACTGCAATGTGGGGTCTCACCAGAGCACAGTAGGAGGGAGAATCTGCTTCCTTGACCTGCTGACCACGCTGCTTTTGATGCAACCCAGGACACATTTGGCTTTCTGGGCTGAGAGTGCACAGTGCTGGGTCATGTGCAGCCTCTCATCCACCAGCCCCCCAAAGCCCTTCTGCTTACGGCCGTTATCAATCCAGTCTCTAGCTAGCCTGTATTTGTGCTTCTGTATGTTACAACGCATTAGCAGAACATTTGCAGAGATTCCGAAGGGAAGAGGTAAGTAAGTTTTGCGGTGAGAGGAGCTGCATAGTTTTATCACTGCTCTGCAATGTGAATGTGGTGTTACTGGCGTGTAGCAGGCAAGTGCCTCTTAGTCAGGCAAAATCTAGGCAAAGTATTCGGGTCAGTGGAGGTACTACTTGTTGGTCTGTGCAGTTTGCTGTGCATCCTGCAAAGTGTCGTGGAAGAAAAATAATTGAGCACAATCAAGTAAGGCTTGCCTCAGAAGGCAGGGAAAAGCAAGAGCAGAAGGCAGCAGGCGTTTATAAATATGTTCTTTTAACTTCAAGAATACCATTAGAACGAGAAAGCAGACATGGATTAAGATCCCCCAGGAAGTGAAAATGAACTAAATGAAGAATTCAGAAAGATGAAGTAAAAAGGAAATAGGGTTCCTAAATTTATAGTGAAAACAAATTGACCTGCCCACTTTGTAGTCAAAATAATAACAGTTTCAAAATTTTTAATTACTGCTTTCATTTTTTCCCTCTTTTTTTTAAATAAAGTGACCTATGAAATGAAAGGTTTTCAAATTGTAAAAGAGGAGTAAGAACATTATCTCTAAAAGACTGACAACACCACATACACAAGCAAAGGCACTAATCACAATACATCAAGATAGAATTATTTTAAAATAACATGGCAAGAAGGTAAATGAAAAATCATACAATGTCACAATAGCTTATATTGTTTTTCTTCTAGTATTGTTTACTTCTAAATAAAGCCTTGTTTTCTACATTCCTGCTAATTTCCAGTGTGTGTCACTGCCTTTTTTTTTTAATGTGTTTATTTGAACTCCTCAATGACAGGCAAATCCTAAATTTTCCATTGTAATTGGACTTTCTGGTATCCAGGTTTGCAGTTGTATGTTTTTGCAAGGTTTTGCACTCCCTTCAGGAACATAAGAGAATTTTGCCAGACCTCCAATAATGAACTTTGATGAAAGATGATGACTCTATTTGAGGCCATAAAGGGTTTCACGTTTTCTTCACAGCAGTTTTGATTACTTTTAATTTATTTTTTCCTTTCCCCCAAAAAGTACATATTAATGTTTACCCTTGAATGAATTGACTTACTTGAATACACCCAAGTCACTTGGCAAAGTGGTCATTTGTCTCAATCTCATGACACTGTGTCATCGAAGTAGCACTTCCTCTCAGCGAAACCTCCAACATAAACGGGTTCTGAAGCAGCAGTGAGTGAAGACCTCAAAGACAGAAGAAGAGTTAAAGCACCTTCTGGATAGGCTGTCTCTGGACATCTGTGTACTGATAAAATAAGGCAGGGTAGTACATATTTTGCAAAATTAGACTTTCTTGACAGGATAATAATAGAGAGTGGAATTTTCCATAGGGTAGAAATAACTGAAGAAAGGTGAACAGAAATGCAGTACCAAGTCTCCCAGCTTTCTTTCAAATTCTTAGTCTTTATGAGATTCAATATATCATGAACTTCCACCTTAAAAATTATTTCCTCAGAGACATACTTACACAGATAATTTCTTTAAAATGTACTACTTTTTGGTCATGATTTGAAATTGTTTGGTTTGTTTGCTTAGCAGTTTTACTGCAGCTATTTTTGAACTTTTAACTTTGAAATACCAATTAGAGAAGAAGTGAGTTTGGACTCCTCTATGTCATCGTGGTGTCGCTCTACCAGATCTTAAATATCTCTTTTATTCCTTTTTTTTCCAGTTGCCCCAGTGTAGACAGTTTAAATTATGATATGACAATGCAAACGAAAGCTATTTATCAAGCTGGGAAGCAGAACATTAAAAAGGGAATCTCACAGTATGCTTTGGGGTTTTACAAATATAAGATACTTCTTTAAACATAAAATACAAGTGATATTCATACTACTATAGTATATATATTTATATATATATATGTAAAATTTATGTATTGAGACTTTTCAATGCAAACTTCTGTGAAATGTATTTTTTTAATTTCCTGAAGTGGTTTTATTTTTTATTAAATTAATATATAATACAAATATAAAAGATGCATTTATTTACCTTATGTTTTGGAGTTATTATAAAATGCAGTATTAAAGGGGAATTATCTGACTACNCCCAGTGTAGACAGTTTAAATTATATTTATGATATGACAATGCAAACAAAAGCTATTTATCAAGCAGGGAAGCAGAACATTANGACTACAGTAAAATAGTTGGATTTTTTAAGAAATATCTCCATACTGGAGGAAAGAAATATCTGTGTCTTTTCCACTCCATAAGCAAATATTTAGCTACAGAACTGCCATTTCAATGTCAATAAGAACGATTTTGCTGAAACTCTATATGCTCTATACATGCTTCCCTGAAAATTTGAACTGTATGATTGGATTCTGTCAGGTTTCAGTATTTCAGAGTTTACTGTTATTCAGTACTGCCTATGCTGCTTTCTCATATTGTGTTATCTAAGCTTTCAGTTTTAATTTGTGGGTGTGGGGGGTTTTTTTAAACAGTGTTCTTAAATTTCTTTCTTCCAGAATATTATTTAAGGACAAAGACAGAAACTGGGAAGAAATTGAAAACAAGTTGAGAGCTGAAAGTGAAGTTCCTATTGTGAAAACATCGAGCATGGTATGAATAGTTCTCTTCTAGGACTGATTATGCTGCTTATCTAACATCTAAATAATCAGTAGAAGAATGCGTTGTTTTCAGTGACATAAGGGGAAAAATTTTAAAAGGTTTTATTTAGATTTCAAGAATAAACCTAATCTGCTTTAATAATTACTAAGATTTACTGTCTTACAAAGAAACAAAGAATTGTTCAGGGGAAATTCTCAGATAAAGAATGCAGTCAAAAGGATTCAGACCATATCTAGACCATCAGTACGTTACTTTTAACAAAAGGTAACAACCATTAGTTTGAATGTTGGATTGCTTTCAAATTAACTTGTTTTACAGTCTAAAAACTACTTTACCTACTGATCATTAATACTTAATGCTATTAACACTGACTATTAATATTTAGAGAAATTGTTGTGTTTTGCTACATGTGATGAAAATAATCCGTAGATACGTGGCAATAGAAGGACTCATCAGTGAAAAATAATCCTCTTGCTTTTGTCTGGAAGCGATAACCATAAGGCACCCACTACAACTCCAGCTGATTCATATACTCTTCCATGCTGCCTAATTCAGGCCATTTCATGGCCAGACTGTGTGACAGTGTGAGGGGATGGAGCACACATGTTATTTCTTAGTACATTTCTCCTCTACTTCTAAACACAGAGTGTAGGGTTTGAAGAACATTCTTGAATGTGAGACAGGCAGAGAGTCTAGTTACATTATCCATCAGCAGTACCATGCTGTTAAGAATGTCAGGTTACAAAGGCAGGGTTTTTTTCTGAGGGAAAGGTAGGAGAGGAAACTACTCTCGTACTTCATACTGGACTGCTCAGAAGTCAAATGTGAATAGCATTCCTCTGTCATTGAACAGGCTAACACTTCTCTGTTAGCTCATCATGAGTTATTAAACTCCAGATTGATTTTTCCTGGAAGTATGGAAAGCTTGGCCTTTAATTTCTGCAAAATGGTATATTTATTAAGAGCAATCATTAGTAACTCTGTGTTATAATGTAATAGATTCACTGATAGGGTTTTTTTATTATTTTAAAGTTTAATAAACAGGTTCCTCATGGAAATTTATAATTCTAGAAATATTATAGTATAAGGAATTTCTCTTATCCATGTCCATCATAAGATCCATATTTAGTCTTTTGTCCTGAATATGGGGGTTCAGTGGATTCTTTAAAAAAGAAAAATGTTAGTTGTATATCGTATTTATTCCTAGGTTCATCATTCTACAATTGTTTTTCAATTTATTAAAGCATCTCATATTGCTTGAAAGTGAGTGGGTTTTTCAGCGTGTTTTTTGTCTATGATTTTCAAGTTTCTACTCAGTTTTCAGAGCAATATATTGTTCAAATGCAGTGCTTATTTCTACCACAGAACATTATTAAATTTTAAGAGAGGACAGTTATAACTGATGTCTGTTTTGTCCTTGGAACATTAATGTCCAGCCCAGATGTGGAATCTTCTTAAACATAATGTCTGTGTAAAATTCAAGATAATCAATCTCTTTGCCACCCACAGAAATCACAGTACTTAGTACAAAACGGTTTGCTGAAATGGGTTAAATGGTTTTCTGAAATCAGTGCCGTTGAAAATTCTCAGCTTTAGAATACCACTGACAGCTCTCCTCAGCAGTTGGATTAACACTATTCTTCAACTGTAGGATTTACATATTTATATTAATATAAATACGTTAATTCTACAACCAAGGAAATGACACAGGAAAGTGGTCATGGCACCAAGCCTGTCAGAGTTCAAGAAGTGTTTGGACAATGCTCTCACGCACAGGGTGTGATTCTTGGGGAGCCTGTGCAGGGCCAGGAGTTGAACTTGATGATCCTGGTGGGTCCCTTCCAACTCAGGATATTCTGTGATTTCTGTAGTTTAAGCTGTGGTACATTTAATGATTGCTTTGTTTCTGAGTGCATTGCTGTGGCTACGTCTGTGTTAACAAGTAGTACAGCACAGTGGAGAAAAGTCTGTACGGCAAACGAGTGCTGAGGCCCCAACACTGATGTGCTGTGAAGGGTCTCATGGGCACAGGGCATTCTGTTGCAGACAGAATCCTGATGCACTCATCTCACTTTCTGACTCACATCTGAGCAAGGTTGTAAGTCACCTGATTGCATTTAATATTGGCTTTATCCCATAATTTTCCTTTAAAAGTTTGCTGTGTTTGCCTGATTTCTATAGAACCGTGGTGTCTGTAAGTCTATGCTTGAGAAGAGGTGGCACAGCCAGATGAGCAAGGGTCAGGGTGGGGTTTTATGGACCACAGCAGGCAGCCAGTGTGGAGGAGCTCTAGATTCTGAGTGAGACATGGCTCTCCAGCTTCAAGGCCTGCTACTCAGGTCCTTTGGGGGACATGGCTGGGTCACCACCAGCAAAGGTGTTCTTGTTGCCAGGAGGGTCAACCCAAATAGTGCATTGCAATTGCAAAGGTTGGTGAGGGGGATTGTTCACTACTGATAGTCTCTTTTTCTATAATGAAACATGATTGTTTCTTTTCTAGGAAATATCATCAATCTTACAGGAACTGAAACGAGTCGAGAAACAGCTGCAAGGTACAAATCTTTTTTCTCTTCTGTGGTTCCATGCTTCAGATTCCTTTAATATATATGTGTATATCTACACCGTGAAATAAAGTTACTGCAATAAAATATGTTCACAGTATCGGTTACATACATTAATATCATATAATTGCTGGCATATTTGGTAAACAAACATTACTGGTTTTTTGGTCATATCTTTTTATATGGGTGAGAAAAGGCTCAACTAAGAATTACGTAGTCCTGAGAATCCAAAAGTAATTATTTGTGAAACATTCTTAATAGAAATATTTTTATAAATATTGAAGAGTGGGTGATAGAGAATCCTGAGATTAGGCTTTATGAAATAGGCTCTGCACATCAGTAATACCCTCATGTGTAGCACTGAGACCGTAATCTGTAGGAAATCTCAAAAAAACCCACGTGTCTTCGTTACGAAGAAATGAAAACTCAGAATTAGCTCTTGACATCTTCCCTTCGGGCTGCAAAATCCAATTGTCGTAACTATGGAGCCCGCAGACTATAAAATTGAAAAGTTACTTTGCTTTTCACACATAAAGTCTTATCTATATATAAAGTGGAAAGTATGTTTTGCTTAGAAGGCCTGCTAATTAGACATATATTCCATTTATCAAAATCAACTTAAAAACTGAGTATTTTTTAAAAAGAAGTTGCAGTCTTATTTGTGTATTATTTATACTTAGTTTATTTTTTAATAACAATGGTGGTCAAAGGAATTAGTGGTCCATGCTTATCATTATTATGTTAGTTGTAAATTTCCTATATTTGTTACTTTTAGTATTCAGATTTAATCCTTTATAAAACATGTTTCAGGAGGAGTCATTAACCACCTTTAGAAACAAATTAGTATTTGTTTCATACTCAACTATAATTAAAAAATGTTAGTTTATTACAAAGTATAGTGTGTTTAGAGAACATAAATAAATTAGGCCAGATTGTTTCCTTGTGTATGCAGTGGTGTTCAAATAGATGTTAGTACATTTTTGGAAATAAAAAAGGGGAAGTTCTGTTAAATGTGACAAATATGTTAGTATAATAAAATTAAATGGTACTAGGTGTTTCAGTTTGCCCCCACTATGGGTAAATGACTGGTCTTTTATACAGATTTCATCCATTTGTGGAATTAGCAACTATGGCTATTTGTAGGGGGTGGCTTAGAACAAAGCATAATACAGTGATAACATTAGGAGAAAAAGCCACGTAAACTGACTAAAAAGATACAAACTGACTGATCCTAACATAGACACTGACTGATCAGTATGTATCTATGTTGGACATGCCACTGCTTTGTCATGGGCAGCGCACATAAAAACTCATGTCTGCCATCATAAAAACAAAAGTGTGAGAAAAGCATTTCCATATTTTTATAATAACAGAAAATCATATTTTTATGTTTTCTTCCCTATCCTTTTCATCTTTTCTTGTTGCTTAGCAATTAATGCTATGATTGACCCTGATGGTACCCTGGATGCTTTGAGCAACTTGGGATTTGCCAGCCCTGTCTTACCAGCTCAGCCGAAGCCGAAGTCCAGTCCCGTTTCCCAAGGTGCCCGCCCTCAAGTGCAGCCAAACTGCCAGCCCGAAGCTCGGGTTGTTCGACCTGCCACCGGCCCTGTTGCAGCTGAATTTGAAAATGCTGAATCTGAGGCAGATTTCAGCATACATTTCAATAGGTTTAACCCAGATGGGGAAGAGGAAGATGCCACCCTGCGTGAGTGACATCTCAGTGTTTGATACAAAAACCTTTCATGTGGAATGTTTAGAAATCAAGGAAAAATTATAATATTGGTTTTTATAATTGAAAAAAAAAAAAGGCTTGGTCAAACAACAGTTGTTTTATTAAATCAGTTTTCTTTAATTGTGATGCTTTGATTGTCACACAAATCCTTTTCAAATCATAAAGTTATGCATAGATACCAGTGTAGGAAAGCAGATTGTGGCAGGTTTGCCCTTTGTGGTTGTGTGCTTTGCAAAAGAATTACTATATCAGCAGTTTCCCTTAATAGATTTGTTTCTTTTTAAAAGCCATGCAAGCGGTCTAACATTTAATGTTACTGAAACCCCAAACCTCTTTGCCAAGCTGCTCTAATGAACGGACTTCCTCCACTAAAGCTTGTACAGAACTGTTGAACAGTTACATTTGATTCTGAATTAGATGATTTATATAGGAAACATTATCTTTGACTACAGTGACACATTACTGCAAAAGTAAGACAGATTTCGGAAAGCATTCATTCTCATATACTGGAAAATCTCAAACAGTTCTGTGATTTATATAACCTTGTTGCTGCGTAAATTGTCTTGGGGTTTACAAATAAGTTCACATATTATGTTTGCACTAAGATTTGCTGGGAGTGGTAGGTGAACATATCGATATCATTAAACAGCAAGCAGTGTTTTGGTGTACATAGAAAACTGATAATACTACCCTTGTATTATCATTACAGTGTTTTAATCCATTTTCTGAAAGGACTATTTGGCACTTTTTGATCTTCTTCAAATGTCTTTTTGATGTTAATGACAGTAGAAGTATTTCATATCTCATTTCTGTTCAAATGTTTGTTGAAACTAGGAAATAAATTTAAACATACAGCAATGTGGGATATGTTAAAGCATATTGAGGCAATGGGCTCTCACCAATCCAAATGCAAGATAAGCTTACAGAAGAAATTACTGTTTATTTGGAATGATCATGAGGTGTAAAATTTTCTTTAGGGGACTTGGAAATAGAGTTGTCATGATTTGCTTAATCAATAGATACACTCCCAAGCAAATGATTTTATTTGCTTCTGTATATTTTCTTGTAGTCTTGCTAGTAAAGCTGTCCCTGTCTTACATATTTAAAAGGATTCTGGAAGACAACTGCTAACATTGACATTTTGCTTATACCACTGAAAAGCAAATCTATTTAAAGTTTCCTATATAAGCCTATTTTCCTTATCAGTTGTCCCAGTAACTTAACATTCGGAAATAATAATAAGAATAAAAGTAAATTGCTTTGTATTTCCAGAACACTGTAATTTGGAGGAATGTTTTTTCTGTTAAATGTAACTAATAGACTGGAATTTTCTTATGTTTGCATCAGTCTCTATATATTAAGGTTAAAGATACAGTTTTGCAGCTTTTATGAAATGGTCTTTAATATTTCAGCAATAATCCTATATGACATTTGTTTTTAAAAAAACCTACTTTCTGTACACTTTTAAATTGTACAGGCTTTCGGAAATCAGTAAAAGTTGGACCAGTTAATAAAAATGCAAAAACTTTTTTTGTAGAGTTGTAAAAACAAAACCACTAATCTGTTGTATAATGGATTTCATATTTTCTTTAAGAAAAAAAATAAAAGCAAACAATCTTCATGTATGACTCAATATGCTCTACTCCAGCTAACTGTGGGAGCCTGAATGACACTGGTTTACAGAGGCAGTGGGAAAACTTTTTGAAGGTGCTGAAGGGCAAAAAAGAGTGAAACTAGAGCTAAATGTTGAAAACCGAGTGTACCAAACCATCACCATAATTCCTTCTTTTTTTAGTGCTTGGGAACATAATTTTTCTGCAGACTCAAGTGAAAAGTAGGAGATGGCTAGGAAGGATTAAAGGTGCCGGCTCTTCATATGAGATTCTGTTTGTGTTCTTTCAGGCGTTTATACCTTTGTGTTCTGTAATAAGCATTTTGCATTACTCTGTTCTTATTTTGTATGAACATGTTCTCCTTATTTATTTTTGTTACATTTATTATGTATGTTATTTTGTTATATGCATTTACAACTCCATTTTTAAATAAAGTGTTTCTGGAACTTTACGAATGTGTGAATATGTAATTGAGAAGTTCACATAGTCTTTCTGCAGTCTAACTTGCCTTTACTGATATAGGAAATGACATTTTTCATAAATACCTTTTCTGTGGAAAAAGTTCTGTTATTGCTGCTGCTGCATGAATTATTCTGTGCTGACAGTATTGGCTCACTTTCCTGTACTCAAATTCATTTCCACACTTGAATTGATTTTCGTGTGCAAAGCTAGAGGCAAAAATAATCCAGTATGCCAGTCACCAAACAGTGGCTCTGTTTCCCTTTGTAGAAAGAAAGTAGTTTTAATGCACCTGCCAGATACAATGGTAGATGGTTATCAGACTGCTTTCTCTTTGCTTCATATATTGTAAAACTTTATTGAACATTCTCATTTGGCTCCAGACTAGTGCCTTTTGTTGTCTGTCCCAGCTTTGACTCTATGCATACTTCTCCCTCAAGACACTAAATTGCCTCTTCATAGCTATCTTTGTGCGGGAACAAAAACATGAGTTCAGTATAAAGCTCCAAGAATTGCTTCCTAGGTTACGCATTTCAGTATTGCTGAGCCTTGCTGTGGCTTGGCAGCAGCCAGCTCAGATCTTGCTTCTCTGCCCCTGTTTTTCCTTTGTATCCCTAGTCTGATGGCATTAAGACTGCACTGATGGCACACACTAACACTCAACAGCACTCAGCTCTGGAGGGGCAAGAGGTTTTTACTGATGTTCAGAATGCCAGTTCTGAACATGAGAAAGTTACAAGGGCTTTCCACTTGCACAGAATTTTTCATATTCCCCAGCTTTGTTGTCTGCTATCATTTCCTCACTTGTTGCCTCTGTCTTTGCAGAGGTTAGGGGAGTGCACAGCAGACTAACATTTCTGTAACCAATAGTGTAGCCCTTCCCATGCAGTGTTTTCATCTGACCACTCTACTTGGAGCCAAGGTTAAGCAGAGCTGTTATTCAGAAGTCTTTAGGAAGTCCAGGCAGACTGCATCAGTCCTCCGCTTCCTTGAGACGCCAGCAAGTGGTGCTGGCCTGCTGGGACACAGAGAAAGCAGAGTTCAAGTGTCTTGGTTCCTCCCTTAGCTACTTGCACTGCCCTAATTCTGCACTTAACAACTGCTTCTCATAACACACACATCTAGCTGTAGCATACAGAAATAAAGGGCATGATCTGTGTGCCTGACCTGAAAACACCATGATGGTATTTCACTACAGCATGTACATTATACCAAACCAACTGGTACTTTGGTCTCAGAAGAGAATGCTGCTTCATACCAAAACCTGAATTTTGGTCAGTGACCGTTGGCAGACCTTTGTAATTTGAAATGGAAAGATTGTAAGCATGAAAAAGGTTAATAATTAGTGCTTTGACATGAAGCCATGAAAAGAAAGGGTGTGCAGGAATGCACAAAGCAGTTGGTGAAATGGTGTGCACAGTGAAAGGAGGCCACTTGCTGTGTGCCAGGATTTTATACCACCATGTCTTTTGTATCTGAAGTGAATAATGAGGAAGAAAGTTAGCCACTCACCATACAAGTTGCTTAGCTTTGTCTTGATGAATAACCAGACTTTTCAAAGTCCAAGAATGTCACCTTTGACTTCAAATACAGCACATCTTAAATGCTAACAGGGTTACAGTCCTGGTAGGTCAGCCATGCTTGCTGAATATTAAATACATCCAACAATATCTGTCTTGGCAATATTGCATAAGAACAGCCTAATGTTGGAGAGCATTTCCAGCTGCACTAGCTCAATAATCTTGTAAAAACAGTTTTTGTTTTCAACTTGCTGAGCCTTAGCCAGTGCTGTTCCTGCAAGTGACAGCTGACAGAGCACTGGTTGGGAAGCAAGGCATTTCCTTTTCAGATTCTTTTCTCACTATTCATATATATCTGGAGGAGAGGATGCATTTAGCAAACAAGTGGAATAGTGCAGCCCTGGAAATACTTTAAAGCAGTGTGAGAGAACTGGAAGCCTGCTGTCAAAGATCTTTACCTGTTCCAACAAGACCAGGGCTAATAGTGAAAAACTAAACCCAATGCTAATTTTGTCTTGCTGACAGCTTCACAAGTAGTTACTGTTTTTAGAGAAGCTGTATTAACATAGGTGCTTGTAGGTATTAAATAACCTCATGGCAACATCAGGCAATGTTTTCAAGTAATACTTGCAAAAATTATTCAAACGCTAAGGCCTTAGTGGTGGAGTGAGGGGACAGAGATTTGTTCATTTCAGGGATAACACCTACATTTTCATTTACCAGTTAATATATTCTTACTAAGTTCTGTTGCTCTATTCTATCAGTTCTTTAGGGCTAGCATTTTTAGACTTGTCTTAAAAAATAATACACTTGTTTATAAGATGTGCTGCTACTATAGAGTAGCTAAAAGTACTATCAGGAATCTAGAGATCATTATATTAAAAATATATTTTAATAAATACTTTTTTATAAAAAATAACAGTTTAGCAGCATTACTTATCTTTCAACTAAACTGTGATCCTAACAGAAGATGAATTAACAACAAGGACTTCTTTTTTAAAAATGGGTAACATTTTCTGTGTTATATGTGTCTATCCATTCACACATACACCTGTACGAAGCCAGGCACAAAGAACAAGGTTTATATATAAACTTTAAAAAGTTACCAGGTGACTTCACATTTCGTTCACAGCATGATTTTTGTGGTTACTTATAATTTGAGAAAAATTCCTTGAGGAAGTAATACAGACATGAATGTGAGTTATGCTCCAAGTTATCCATGACTGATTTTATTAAGACATGATGGAAATGACTGCAGATAATTCAGAAGGTTTTAAAAGTATTAAGAAATTAATTATCTTAATAAAGATACTGGAGAAAATTTCATAAATGGTATTTCCCTGTATGGCATAAATGAGCAGGCAGAATACCATATTCTCAATAGACATTATTGGATTAGGAGACTCAATGAAGTGCCAGAAGCTAAGCAAACTTTTTTAAAAACTTCAGGAAGAAATCAAATGACAGATGAACAGAAGTCTAGGGTGGGAAGGGAACACTGTCCCCAGCCAGGGCAGTAGGTGTTACTGAACCATGCAGTTAATTCAAGACAACTTTAGTGTAAAGGAGATGTGGAAGATGCAGGTGGCACTCAAGACTTTGGCCACAAGAATGGTGCTTTCAGAGCTGCTAAGAAGCTGTGCAGGAAAACACGCTGCCTGCTCCAAGGTATGCCTCAGGTGCAGGAGAGACTACAGCCACCCTGCTCCTTGGCAGGGGATGGCAGCTGCCAATAAGTGGGAGTTATTGAGTGCACTAATAATCACTTTTCACTCTGCAGAGTAGCTGGAGTTTCTCAAATAAACTGACTGAAATAATAGACAGTGTTTTCCATACAATGGAATAAAAACCCCCAAACAATTTCCTATCCCCCAGTGCAGTTTCTTTTATTCTGTTTTCCTAAAAATCATTTTTGCACCTGACAGATGAAATTTAGGTAACTGACTAAAGATGCAGGTGTACAGTATTGTAATCTTACTGCCTGCACACTTGGGAACTTGAGTGCTAATGAAAATTTGCTGCACAGCCATGTTCATTTTTTGTTTCCAAATATGCAAGGTTATACACAAACCAGGCTCCTCATGTCATTGCTGCTGCCAGTATGATGGACAGCTGATAAAATGGTAGTTTATAAAAATCAACTTAACGCAATCTGCTGAACACCTTAGTAGTTGCTTTCTTCCCATCTCAGGTCTGAGGTAAGTGTTGCTTTAATGATTCCTTGAGTTGGTTTTCTAAATGTACAACCTCCTCAAATACAGCTCCTCTCCAACATCTTGACACGTTTAAAAATGCTGGCTTTTGTTGAAAATCACATCTGTGCTTCACTGAAGCTATTGCTCTGAGAGCAGCAGAAGTTCAAATACAAATCTGAAACACAATGCAGTGCCTTATCGCAGCCGTAACATTAGCACAGACCTTAGGTGCCATGTTTCAAGTTGCATGAGCAGGGTTTGTTCTTTGGTGCACACAGCATTTGTTACTTGGAATTCTGAGAATGTGTTTTTAGGCTTCCAAGGTGTTTGAGTATCTGAATTCCTAACTTTGGCCATATCATGGGATAGAATCATACAATTACAGAATGGTTTGGGTTGGAATGGACCTTAAAGATCATCTAATTCCAACCCCCCTGCCATGGGACACCAGGGACACCTTCCACTAGACCAGGTTGCTCAAAGCCCCATCCAACCTGGCCTTGAAACTCCCAGAGATGGGGCACCCACAACCTGTTCCAATGCCTTACCACCCTCACAGTAAAGAATTTCTTCCCAACATTTAATCTAAACCTACTCTCTTCAGTTTGAAGCCATTCCCCTTTGTCCTATTGCTACATGTCCTTGTAAAAAGTCTTTTTCCATTTTTCTTGTAGGCTCCCTTCAGACACCAAAAGGCTGCAATTTAGGTTACTCTGGAGCATTCTCTTCTCCAGGCTGAACAATCTCTATTCTCATAGGCTTTTCTCATAGGAGAGGAAAAAATTTTTCGAAGTTAGAAGCAACATGAAGAAAGAAAGCCATCACTTCCTTTTTAATGATGAAGTGATTTTCTTTGGAAAATATGTGGATTTTATGTCACTAGAAGAAAACTGTTCAATAAAATTAGCCATTTGTTCCTTAATGCTCCAGCACTGAATTACAAGTTAAGCAGAGCTGTTCTCTTTAAAGTCAATGGAAAGGTTCACGTAGCTGAAGTTATGTATTTGCTTGTCTGAGTGCAAACCCAGGTCACTACATTTTGATTTCCACTTATATGCAGTTATGTAAAATTCAGAAAAGCTGCCCCTAGCACAAGTAGTTTTAAATTAGTTGATTATAAGCTTTTGCCTGACATTGCAGAGGCAATGATTTTAAAATTAATAGGAAAAAATTAATCCTGGCTGACATCAATGATTTCTTTTAATTGATATTTAAATTTCTCCAGATGAGGAAACACGCAGGAACTTGTCTTACTGCTTAAAATGCAGTGAGTCAAAAAATGGCAAGCACGGGATAGTAGGGAAAAAAATCCATAAAGCAATAGATATGATTAAAAAGCATATCCAAAGGAAATTTCTAATTAAGGATTTTCTCCAGGGAGACACAGTAAAAAGCTTGACACTGAATGAGCTTTGGAGAATCACTGCAGATGCATGAACTAGTCTTACCACTTTCCAGAGCGTGCCAGGCAGCAGTGCTGAGGACTGGCCCAGATAATTTTACAAACATCAATATTGCTTGCAGGCTTTTACTGCAATATTGAAGCCAAAGAAACAGTTACAAGATTTTACCTTCCAGTGGTGCTTTTCTTCTGAAATCTTCCAAGCACTTCACAAATATTCTTGCTGTTACGAAATTTTTATGAGCAAATACTTCATCCTGGTCTTATAGATGGGAAAACAGACTAAGAAAAATCTTGTTTCCTCTCTAGAAAGTGCTGAGGCAAGGCTTTACCATGACTGAAATCTCAGCAAGTGACACAGCCTGATTGTACTAATAGTGCGCCATTTGATCTGACAGTGCCCATTTTTTAATATCAAAGTTATCCCCAACTCCTGAGTGACTGTGACAGAGCCAGAGACTCGTGTCTTTCCAGCCAGATCAGTTCTCCTTCTCTTTCCCCAGTGCACTTTGTTGACGTCTTTGGAGCTGGTGAGCTGTGGGTACCTATCCCAGTGAGCCACATTAGCTATCTGGTCTTGGCAGCCTCCCCAGCAGTCAGCTGGAGCAGGAGGCTATCTCAGCATTTTGGGATAGTTTCTTCTTTCTGTTAACTATGGAGTTGTCACATACATAACCCTTAGTGCTGTGCATATCTCTGAATTTCCACATCTCCTGAAAATTCCTTTTTCAGGTTTGGCCCTATTTCTGTACACCACTGAATACAGTGATGTGTATCAGTTTTATTTGAATTTGTATGGTTTGCCTGTGCTTGAATGGCTCTAATTCTCCATGCAAATTGTCTTGGTTTATATGCATGTAGTCAAGAGTCCAATTTCTTTAATCCTAAGATTTAATGGCCTAACAGAGATCAAAGGGACCCGGGGGTACTCATTGACAGGAAGCTCAACATGAGCCAACAGTGTGCCCAGGTGGCCAAGAAGGCCAATGGCATCCTGTCCTGTATCAAAAATAGCGTGGTCAGCAGGACAAGGGAAGTGATCCTTCCTCTGTATTCTGCATTGGTGAGGCCACACCTGGAGCATTGTGTTCAGTTCTGGGCCCCTCAGTTCAGGAAAGATATTGAAGTGCTGGAGCGGGTCCAGAGAAGAGCAACGAGGCTGGTGAAGGGACTGGAACATAAGACCTATGGGGAGAGGCTGAGAGAGCTGGGGTTGTTTAGTCTGGAGAAAAGGAGGCTTAGAGGTGACCTCATCACTCTCTATAACTACCTGAAGGGAAGTTATAGCCAGGTGGGGATTGGTCTCTTCTCCCAGGCAGTCAGCAATAGGACAAGGGGGCATGGGCTTAAGCTCTGCCAGGGGAAATTTAGGCTGGATATTCAAAAGAAATTCTTTCCAGAGAGAGTGATCAGGCATTGGAATGGCCTGCCCAGGGAGGTGGTGGATTCACCGTCCCTGGAGGTTTTTAAACTGAGATTGGACATGGCACTGAGTGCCATGATCTAGTAAACGGACTGGAGCTGGACCAAGATTTAAAGCAGTTCACCTGCCTGTCAGCATTTCAGAAAAAAAGAAAAATATGGTGACGGACCTTGTTGAGCACATTAATACATGTGGAAGAAAAAAAAATAATCTGAAGCCTCTAAAGTTTTCCTGAGAAGGCCCATTAAATCTGCCTTTCTTTGGAAAGTGGACAAGTTTCCTAATTTCTTTGTCACAGCTGCCACAGAATTATATAAAGTTAATGATAAAAGGATTGCAAGCTTTCATTTTACTCGAGGGTCTGGAAGGACAGAACTAAGTGGAAAATCTCACATTCTGCATAAGTTTTTTTAACGTTCCTGTCAAAGAAGAAACCAAAGGCAGGAGAGACAGTGGTCATTTCAAGACAGTCAAGTTCTCCCTCCCCTTCCTGTGAGATTATTTCACTGTGGAATATACTAGATTTGTCTCTCGGATAGAAACCAGTGCACTGAAGTCTGATGAGTGGATAATAAACACTAAGCCATGATGCTGTTCATAGCAGCAGAGTTTCTAAGGAAAGCTGGTAGTCCTGCTGAACCAAACTACAGCAAATAATACAGCATCTCACTGGAATCAAAGCTTTTCAAAGTGCATTACCATCAGTACTAGAAATTCCTCAAATAAATAAAAGGGGGGAATGGGTTTGAAGAAAATTCCCATAAACTTTTTTTAAAGAATTTAGGTTTCCCAGAAAGAATGGAGGGAAATAAAACTTTGATTATTTTGACTATTTAGAGGACCAACTTCTATCAAAATTTTAGGCAAACCTGCAAATCCAGCTGCAATTTTCCCAATCCTAATTCAACTAATAGATCACACTGCAAAGAAATTCAGTGTCAGAGACTTCTGCAGAAGTTGATTGTCTGGATGGAAAATCAGGATATCCAGAGAAGACTCTCTCCTCACTGAGGAGGACTCAGGTAAGATGACATTGTCCTGGTTTTGGCTGGGCTTTCCTAACTCATTAATTTTTGAACTCAGGAACAGTGAGGACTGCAGGAGTCAGCAGTTGACAGAGCAACTGCTGCGGTTCATCAGACCTTGGGCACAGGGACACTGAAGGCAGCCAGAGGGGCTTTGGGTTTATTGCTTATGGGACAGGGGCAACCCTTCCAGCCTTTCCAGGAGACACAGAAGTAGAGGGAAATAGCAGCAAGAGCTCTGGAAAACAAGACTTCCTCTATGTCTAATTTATAGGGTAAAAAGAGGGTGCTGATCTTGCTCATTACATTTTGAACACTTCTGAAAGCTTGAGTAAATGCTTACATGTGTTTCCTAGGATTGGTGAAACTAACATAGGGTTGCTTGAAGCAACTAAAGAAAATGCTTCAGGGGCTTTATGAAATCCCTTGAACGGGTTCAAAAACAGGAGGAGGGAAGGGTCATCCCTACACTGACATGCCAGAACCAGTCAGGTGTTGCTAAAACTGGAATGTTAAGTGAATAGATCCACAGAATCAAGAAAAGCAGGGAATTGGCTCAAATACATTTTTTTCCCTACAAATAAAGCTGACAAAAGGAGAAGCCAAGATGCAATCACTTGGGAAATCACGGGCAAAACAGCTGGGAAATTGATTTAAAAATAAGAAATCTGAACCCTGAACTTCAAGCAAGAAGGCTTATTAACTGAGGCGGTAGAGTGCTAACAACCAGTCAGAATTTAATTATGGGAAGTAACTGTAGAAAAGTTAATGGAAAGGTATCTTGAGTATTCCCTGCATGGAGATAGCCCTTTATATGTAGCCTGGCAAAAATAATTTTACCCCCCAAATTAAAAATCCTTCTGCCTTCCAAATTTTCTAATATTTTTTTTAAGTAGAGTCCTCATGTCAGAACTGTCAAGAGGCAGACATTCAGTAGAAAGGAATATCAAGCAGTTGCCATCTTGTACTGGAGCACACAATAGCTGCAGGATGAACACACAATAAAACACTATTTCATGGTATGCCAGCAAATCTTCCCACCTCTGTCACAATGCAGTTAAAAGAGCTTGACCAGATTTTCACTGATAACTGAATCTGTATCTTCCTCAACATACAATATTTTTGCTTAGGTCTGCAATAATTAATAATTTTTGTGTTTTGTAATGGATGGAACTTGTGACTAAAAGCAAAACCTGTCTTAAAACATTCAAGAGAACTTTTCTTGGTTGATTTTCTTTTGTTTAAGCCATAGCTTAGCAAAACAGAAATTAGTTGTTTTTCTTTTATTATCAAGCAGCTTTCTGAAGAACAAAGCAGGATCATCCATTTGGGTTTTTAAAGAGTTGTTTCTAAAAGCAGAGTCCAAGATAAATCAATTCTTATCCACACAATAGAGGTGCATGTATACTTAATTTTGCAGTCCTCAAATTCTGTATGTGTCTGCCAACTGCATGGTGGTCCCTGAACCTTTCTGTGGAGTCAGAAAGGTAACTCCTCTTGTCAAGAATAAACATTTTGGAATTGTTTAACAAGCCAAGAATTCATCTATCCTGTACAATAAATCTGCTTAGTTCACTGCTTCTCAAATTTTGTTCAAATGTTGACACCTCAGAGGAGGTTTGCCGGGCTGGCCTCTACATTTAAAAGGAAATTGAATGAATTCATTATTTTTTTGCTCCTAATTTAAATTAATAAATGACAGAGATATCTCAAGAAGCTGTACAGCCCACTCACTGGTTTTGATTCCATTTGTATAGGAAAAGAGCAGAAGTCACAAAGGCGTGCATGAGGCAGACAGCTTCTGGCACTTTCTCACTGAAGAAGGTCAGGTTTGAGTGCTATGTTTATTGCACTTCTATCTACATCTTCTATCACTTAACATGACCAATAATATTTGAACTTTTACTGTTTTGTTATGAGTCTGAAACCAACCATGACCGTCTAGGGCTTTCCTCACTTTGTCATCTGCTGTATGAAGCGAACCTTCTTATGGAATTGGCCACAATGAGCCTCATTTGTTTGACATATTTCATCTGTTTGAAAGTTGTTTCCATGTGATAAATTTGCCACCAGTTCAGGCTCTGTGTTTTCTTGCAACCTAAATCTTTATTTCTCATTGCCTCTCTGGTTGCTGTCAAATTCTCTAGTCCGTCACTTCTAAGAAAGCCCAAATGGAGCTTCTCAGGATAAGTGCTTCTCCTGTTCAAACCATTTCCTCTCTCACTGCATTCATTACACAAGTACAGTCAGAGAGACTTCATCCCACTGACACCACATCGGAAGCAAAAGCATTATTTCAACTTGATATTTTTGTGCCGCTACTTATTCCCTAATTCTCTATGTTTTCCAGGACACCATCAATAAGAATTAATTAATATGTGTCAGCTGTCCTGAGCAGTGTAATTAAATGCTCATGATAAGAAGCTAACCCTTTGCTGCAAAATGCCACTTGGTACTTATCTTGGGTTCCAGATTTGTCATGGTCTCAGCAACATGCATCATTATTTACATCAAAGGGCAAATCACTGAGCTATAACTGAGCTTTCAAAAATTATGTAAATGAAAAGGTTAGACTATCACATTTGACTGCTTCCAGGACTGCGAGTTACCTGAACAGTGATGAACAATAGCTATTAGATGAGGAACGACCAAGCAGAATTAATTTAAATTAGCTCAGATAGCTTTAATAACTTACTATAAATAAGCAATTTATGCTATGTAATCTCAGCAGTGGAACGCAGGAAGAGATCATGCATTCAGTACTTAAATAATAACATTATTATTATTATTGCTACAGCCAGATACTTATAAGAGCTGAACAACAACTTGTGTTGGTTTCAGTGCAGCTGTGGAGAGTCAGCTCTTGTAAACTACCAGCTAGTGAGGACTAAACCAAATCTGTCTCACTCAGGGAAAAATAACTGTAGCAAAGGTCAGGCTTTGCCGTGGGCACGAGGAAGGCTGGCAGTCACCAGCAAGGTCACATAACAAAACTCCCAGTGCTGCAGGTTGCTGTGGTTTTGTGAGCTTCGGAGAGGTGGAGGAGGGAGGAATTTGAACTGGAAAGTCTTGAAAGAAGTCTGCTGCAGGCAGGATACTTACTGTCCATGAAATGAAAAGGCAAAGCATGTAAAACGACATCTAAAAAGCATGTAAAACAAACTCCAACCTTCTAAAGAAACACCAGCAATTACTACTGGTTTTGCCTGTGCCTCAACAGTTTTGTTTTTAGACTCAATTAAACCATAAGCTCTGATATGTCTTTCACATTTCAGCCCATCTAGAAAGGTCCTAGATAGATGGTGACAGCAGGACTGTCTGATCCTAGCAGTCTGCTAATGGGGGATATCATTTTATACGAGAAGATGCGAGTACTGTGCCATGCTCCTAGTCTGACTTTCCTTCACCTTGCGGAGAAACCTTTGCTGTCAGAGCAATAAAACCGAGACTGTTACCTCTTTCTCCTGTTTGATACTAAATGTTATAATCTTGATATCAGTGGCCTTTGATTTCTGCTATTCACATTTACACTTCAGAACAATGTGACACAAGGAAGTTCACTATCTGATTTTGAGTGCTGTGCTCTCATCACCTACTTTTTTGGTTGTCTCATCTATCTCACGACACTTTCCTGAGCTTGAAGAAAAGAATGTGATAAGTGGTTTGTAAGAAAGCTGTGGGTTTTTTTCTTTATAACTACTTAGACATTTTCCATCATACAACCAAAGGATTAAGTTTGCCATTGTAATATTTACATGACCCATGCACATTTGAGGAATGGCAGACAGAGTATAACGTGCTAGTTGATCACTAGGGAATTAAGCTTGAGGCCATGAGAAACAGCCCTTAGGATTTCAGCACTAGTCATGGTGTAAAGTTAATGATATCAAATTAAAGTTCAAACTAAAATATGGCTTTTCTCAAGTGGCATTAAAACTACCTCCTGATTTACAGTGCAATCTACAATAGCTCCTGCTAAATTTCAACTCCTGTCTCAACTGTACCACTGAATATAGCAGTTCAGACACAGGTAATTAATGGTTAGGCTATGTAAATGGCTGATACAAAAAATAACTTGTGTCTGTTGCTGCTTACTTTGGGTATGCAAGGTGAATTGACAAAACAATAACTTTGTTTTGTATTTAGTCCTACTTTCCATGTACACTGAATTTCTGCCGGTTTCTTCAGATTGTGCAAATAAGGATTGATCTCTTGAGGAATGGGGAACCTCTCGCATCTTTCATCCTCTTTCCTTTTTATCTTGTATATAGCTATTTGCTTTATCCTTATGAATTCTTTTCTTTAATAAGAGGAATTTGAAGTGAAAAAAGCACTTATAACAACTAGTAGCATTTTGGAAGCAATATTTTTGATAAACAATTCTTTCCAGCTTTGCCAGTGTGCTTTGATGATAATTTGGAATGTGCGATAAGATTACTAACCGTACATACATTTTTGTACTAAAGAAGGAACCAAGACTTTTGGTAGATGTGAAAAGAAATTGAACATATAAAACTCATTTCGCACGTGACTGACATCTGAGGTGAATTGCATTCACCACACTTCTAGTGGTCACACTTCAGTGATTTAAAGCTTCAGATTTTTGTTACATAGACATCTGAAGTATGGCATATGAGGTTAAGAGAAAACGTGAAATCATGTCTAAAATCATTATTTCAGATGTGACACAAAATAATCAGTGCAGATCCAAAGAAATTGCAATTTTTCAGCTTCCTTCATTTTTTTTTTCCCTGTAACTCCTGCTCACAGCTGAAGTACAAAGTGATTAGGAAGATTTGTATTATATTGATTTACCTTCCAGTACTTAAACCAAGGGTTCACATTGCCATGTTTTGCTGTTTGCCTTTCACTGACACTCCATTACAAGGCATATGGGTAATTAGAACTGCTGAAAATCCACTCAATTATTCTAGACTGAGTGACTGCACTACACTCCATCAACTCCAAATGTTACCTGTGTCAGTCCACATCCATACTGAGTTTTTTCTAAATATTTGTAAGGTTATCCTGGCTATTTACCATGTACAGACTCTGAGATAATGGTTGTTGGGATTCTTGGCACAGACGCTTTGCTGTCTCTTGCTTCTTGTTCGTTTCCAGCCCAGCAAGAGGCGAAGCCTTAGTCTTTCTCACCAAAGAGCTCAGAAAAGCCAGCACCCAAGTCTTACACACATTAGATGCACTAGCTCTGCTGCTGAATGAGCACCTGGGAGGTACTGAATTCACTCAGTGTTGAGAAAAATAGAAAAGCAAACACAATCCAGAAAAGACTGTGGAGATTTTATGCCCCCACACTAATGTTTGTTCCCTTCTCCCGATCTCTCTCTTTTGTTCCTTCTTTCTTTCACAAAAACTACACCTGTCAGCCCTCAAATCAGCCAGTGTGTGACACAAACCATCCAGCTGTGTGGCAGATGGCTGGACTGTGCTTTATCCTATATACATCCACACAGAATTATTTATAAAAATCAAGCCTAATACAGTGAGAGACTCAGTCTTGTTTTGTAATTGGTAGCTGGATAGTTCTGGGCTTTTAAAGACTGTAAAATTGTTTTGCTTGACTCAAATGGACATCAAAATACTTAAAAAGAGGTCTTGCATTTAAAAGCCATTGAAGTTGCTGTTTGTGTAACTACATGCACTAAAACTCAAATGTCATCTAAGTCAGGGATATCCCATCCTTTGTGCATTAGTGGAGTTAGGCTCCTCCACTGTGTGACTTTCCCTCATCCTTATTGATGCACTTGCCCTGGCTCAGTCTGTAGCCATTATCATTATCTTTCTCTGTGTTGTCAGGGAGCTACCCAAAATACATCAGACATGCAAATGACTCCAAACTTTTCCATTAGACTCCAGGTGAACTCAGTGGGATCTCTGCTCTTCTGTACAGCATTGGTAGTTTCACAGACTACCAATAGGCTAAGAGAAATCATGTGGGCCAACCTGAGTGGGATCCCACCAACCTCATAAAGTGTGATTCAGGATGCCCTCAGTGTCTTGGGATGCTTCTTGGAGTGCATTACTTAGGTTTGTGGAGCATTGTAAACTGAAGAACTACAAACTGAGCCACAGGTTTACTGGGAATGCAGATGTTACAATTATATTAACATAAAAGAGTGGTGTTATTACCTGGACCTCTGCTACTGAAAAAGGTGTTTCCCAAAGGGAAACAAAGACAATAGAGGCAAATCTGACCTTCCCTATTGTCTATCTGCATAAAGATACACGGCAAGTTTAACAGTTCTTTCACTGTTATATCTGCTCTTTTCTGCAGTAATGTCTGAAATTCCCCTGTAGCTGTACATTTTTCACAGATCTAATTCCTTTCCAGGAGAGATACCAGCTATGATGAGTTATACCCCTTGCGTACTGCTTGCATCAAGTTTAGTAACTTGCTGTTATCACCCAGTTCCATCCTATTACACCTTGAGAGAAAGTGAAGCAGGTGCGAGGAAGCAACTGGTCCATCATTGTGTCTTAATCCCAGCAAAAGGCCGGTCTGAGACCATGAACTCTGGCTGACTGTTACCTCTAGGCTGTCACAGAGCAGGGAGAAAGGATTTCATGCTGATCTGGATTTTCACAGCCCTATAAGAAGTCATAGTGTACTGCACACTTGATAAACACTGTGTTATCATGACCACTTCTGCATATTTTTCTTCTCGTGGCTCTGAAATAAGTGAACTTCTGTGGGCCAGTCTGTAAAGCTGTGCATTCTATGACTGAAGTATGTAGTCTGAAGTATTCAGAATAGAGACTGAGTCAATACAGTGCCATTTTAGTGCTCCAAGTCATCCTTGGAAGGGAAAACTGTGCCTCTGTAGACTATAGATATCTTTCTATATCTTCACCACTAAACATCCTCTGTGTAGAAAATTCAACTCAGAAGATGAAACAATATTTCTTTATGAATTCTGTACCCAGGAAAGCTTGTGAGAGGGAAATTTTGCTTCTGATCTACTGCTTATCTAACTGCAGGCTTGAATGGCATCACTTGTCACTCCAAACAGCACTCTGCACCTTTTTTTTTTTTGAAGTTTGATAGTATCAACTGAGAAATGATAGCAAAAAGCAGACAAACCAGGCTAGTCTGGCCCATGAATTTTGTTATAGAGATGCATCAATTAATCAGGTCCATTTTTAAAGCTACTATTTATTAACATTTTAGAATTACTTGTGCATTTGCAAATTCTCTTGCTGGTTATAGGGGACACATGACTAAAAGGACAATGTATATAAAAAGAGGGGATTGTTTGGTGTATTCAAAGCTAAATTTGGATTGTAGGAAAACTTGTATATTAAATGGAGCTGATCAGCACACTGCCATCTGGAATAATGATAATTTTTAAAAAGTAGCTATGTAGATCCATGGTGAATTTTCAAATATGGTAAGGCCAAAACCCATTCAGATATCAGCTGGGCCTGCACATCCTGTAAACTGGAGTGTTTGGATTCCAAAATTAGAGGTAACCAAACTCACTGTCACGTCAAAACCATTGTGCCAGTAAAACCAGTTGTAATGGCCACTGCTGTACACATCTTGTCTCTATAACATGACTTTGACATAAACTGAGGTGAATGAATTTATTCTGTAGGCAAAAGAGCATCTAGAATGACAATTGCTTTGCTGTAATAGTGATAGTGGCCACTTTGATTACCAGAACTGACTGGTAATTTTTTTCTCTGGTAATTGTTTTTCTTATTAATTGTTTCTCTTTTGAGCTTCTCAAGTACTTCCTGGCTTGGCTCAGCTCTTCTGATCTTGTTCTATTTTTGTAGCATCTGAGTGACTAACTTCAACTAAAAAAAAAGTTTGAATAGGGATTATCTTCTGCTTACAAGATGACTGAGAACTGTTGATTCGGTTGTTCCAGTGTTTTACCATCCCACTTTTGACACACACCAGTTGTCTTGTACTGGTATGCACCTTGAACTATGTTCTGCCTCTTACTCTTGCTTTCACCACTAGAAATTTCCACTCAAGAATTCATATGAGTCCTTCATCTTTGTTTAGAAGTTAATTTGACAGGTGTTTATTTTTAAACATACACACGATATGATCTATATATGGTTATATATATATATATATATATATATATAAGTTTAACACATATATAACCCATATATAACTATGTTGATAATGATATGTATGATATAACTATGTTATTTAAAACAAAGCTCCATGCAAGTCATGAAAATGCAAAATTAAACTCACGGGCTTCTGTCAGCTTCCTGGTATCTTTTCACTCTCTTTCAGATATGACTGTTCTGTTGAATGATCACCTCTTGCTAATATGTAAATTAAGGACATTTTTCAGAATACAATGTTAATCTCTCTTTCCTCATCTGCTTTCCCTACACCAATTTCCCGGCAATTGGACATTTTCAAATATAAATGAACACCATTATAAACTAATCAAGCTGTTCTAACTGCAGACAGGAAAAAGAGGAGAAAAGGAAAGGACTCTAACCTAGAATCAGAGAATCAGAGAATGACTCGAGCTGGAAGGGACTTTAAAGGTCATCTAGTTACAACTCCCCTGTCTGAGGGACACTGGGGACACCTTGCACTAGACCAGGTTGCTCAGAGCTCTATCCAACCTGGCCTTGAACACTTCCAGGGTTGGAGCATCAACAACACCTCTGGGCAACCTGTTCAGTGCCTCACCACTCTCATAGTAAAAAATTTCTTCATAATATCTAATGTAAACATACCCTCCTTCATCTTAAGACCATCCCCTTCGCGTCCTGCCACTACATGCCCATGCAAAAAGTCCCTTTTAAAAGCTCTCTTTTAGGCCCCCTTTACGTACTGAAAGGCCTCCTAAAGGTCTCCCTGAAGCTTTCTCCAGGCTGAACAATCCCAATTCTCTTAGCCTTTCTGCATAGGAGAGATGCTCCATTCCTCTAATCATCTTGGTGATCCTCCTCTGGACTCCATCCTGTGATGGGGACCCCAGAGCTGGATGCAGCACTCCAGGTAGGGTCTGACCACAGCAGAGTAGAGGGAGAGAATCACCTCCCTCAACCTGCTGCCCACGCTGCTTTGGATGTAGCCCAGTTAGCTTGCTGGACTGCAAGTGCACAACTTTCAGGGCTGCACATCTAGCTCAATAAATATATACTCAATAAATATCTCTATACTCAATAAATACCTGTGAGATTCTTGTACCACTATAAAGCAGGATTTTCTAAGAATGTGGATATTGTATGTAACTGGAGATGTGGAAAAAGCAGCTACAGAGTTGTCCATTGCCGAGCAAGTGTTCTTTCAAAATAGACAGGTTTGTACGGAAATTCAGGACTACGGAGTCCACAGCTTCTCCAGCAGCACCATATAAAAACCTGAAAACACAAGTCACTTCCAAGTGGAAGTGGTCTGCTTTGGCAAGAATCAGTGATTTCTACTTCAGATGAAATGGTAGAATCTGAGTTCGGTTTTCAGGATCATCTGCATTGTCACTAGATGGCACATTGCTCTAAAGTTTCAGAACCATCACAGTGGTGTTGCTCATAGTTACAGCAACTGCATGGACAAACAGCAAGTTGTAGATGGGAACCAGCTAGTAATTATGTATGTCACTGTATGTGTGCCTGTGTGTGTGTACACATGCCAGTGTGTGGTAGAGAGGAATACAGTTGTGTGGATGCTGTTTCTGAGACTGTTGCTCCATGTATAATACAGTTACACTAGATCCAGACACTTGTTCAGGTAGTGGTATCCAAGACAGGGATGGGGAAAGAAAAAACATCAGGATGTCTGTCTGACTACACTTGTAGTAGAAAACTTTTCTGGTTTGCACTTGAAGCAGGTGAAGGTCAGGTCAGACTGCACACTTCAGTGCCTCCTTGAAGCAGTTTTTTTTATCTAGGACCTCATATTTAAAAGAACATGCAATGGACCTTAGGAACACTACTCATAAATGACATAAGTGGTCTGTGGAAGACAGATAACAAGGATTTTTACATCAGTTTGCAGATAGACAGGGTTAGGCTCCCTCCAGTATCTCAGTAAGGTGCTTTCAGATGTTATTTTAGATGTCTGTTCCTGAAATTTGAAAAAGGGCAATGAGTCAGATCCCAGCACACTGTGTTGTGTGTTGTCTTTATTTTAAGCCATGAATAAGTGCCTCATAGTCTTAACTACTGCCCTTTGCCCTTCCTCCCCCCGCCCGCCGTCATTTTTTATGAAGAAACCATTTGCCAACTTTGAGAAGCAAAGTGAAATGGGTAACTTGCATAGGAATTTCTGCAATGCACTGTGACTAGCAACAGATCTCAGGGATTTGATTTCTCATTTCTGGAAATCATCTTCTTTTTCAACAATTGCCAACATAGTCATCTTCTTTTCCAATATTTTTATGTCTTCTTGAGAAGATACATACAGAGATTACCTTGCATGCTGTCTTTTGTTCATGATTATCTTTCTCTTTTTGTATTATGTATTTTTGCCCTGAGATGTGGGACATACCATATATTAAATGGAAATTCAGATTCAGCTAAAATCCAGGGGCAAAGGTTATTAATTTAACAACTTCTCTTTTTTTCCCGTTACATTAATGAATTTTGGTAAAAGACCTTTACAATTGTTGCAGTTTGAAAATTAGAGGTGCATCTCAACAGTCGGATTCATTCTTCTCCTCAATCCTGAAATATGACTTGATTTTACCAAGTCTGGAAAAGTCCTGAATTTTTAATCTTCAGGAGTTAGTTAACAGTTGTGCTGTGACATTTGGATAGGAATTAAAGGACTGTCCCAGTTCCTGAAGCAGGGAAAAGCTGTAGGGACAGCTACCATTGGTAGGGTCTTTTTGCCAGAGACTTTTTTAAGATGGGCTGTATCTTGCTGAGGGTGATTCTCTCAGTTGATGTACTCATAAGAAAAGGAAAAAAGATGAAAGTGACCATGTTGTACAGGTTGGAATGTACAGAGGGATGTATCAATAACCCTTTTTTAGATCAGTGGAGAGTTTATCCTTTGTCCTATGGAAGGAAAACCAAAGATGAGTCTCGCATGTCATCTGTACCTGAGTGTGGGCAGGAGTCAAGATTTGTGGTTTGTGTTTTACAGGTTGCTTTACATGGGATGAAAAACTAGTATGTATTGGATAAGTGAGACTTCGTGTTCTGTTTGGTGGGACAAAACTAGCAACCAGAAAGAAAAGTCATTCATGAGTAAACCACTAGGAACTCTGGCAACACGGAGATAATCTGTCTTTTTAGAGCTGTTCATCCATTTTTTTCTTATAGTCCTCAAACTCTCTGAAGTCAGTGGAAGATTTGGACAAGCAATTCAGGATCAAGTCTTGGATCTCTTCTAAGAGGCATTCATCTGATTCCTTTTTAGGAATGTGGGAAATTGCACACTTACAATTTTGCTCTGATTACATGTAGATAATAGATATTTTCACATTGGTCCACACATAATCAAAATCTACATATTTTCCAGTAGACAAAAGTCGTAGAAGATAAAGAGAACACCCAGGCAGATGGGAATCACAATGAGGAAAGACTCAGAAACTAATATGGCTGAATATCCACTAAAGGTTCAGGGACTTGTTTTTCTTTGTAACTTCTACAGGCAGCTTAAAATATTGGAAACTTAAACCTTCTCATAGATGATAAATAATGCCAGCCAAAATCTTTTCCAAAACTATTATTTGGGAATTAGCTATCAAATATATCAATAGTTTCACTCCAGTACCTTTCATTACTGCAAAGTTAATGGAAAAATTATTGATTGGTAGTTCAAGCTGTACAAATTAACTTTGTGCAACAGTAGCATACAGAGTTTAACTATCCGTGAGGAAGCGCTTTCACTGGTGGTAGAGACCTTCCTGTTTCAGGTAACACAACCACAGCAATATCTTTAACACTATGTGTCCTACCACACTGTAGGCTGTGTTGACAGCATACCTCATTTAATTTGCAGCCCATGGAATGATGTTACTGATATGGACGATTTCATCATGAGGGAAAGATTTGCTATCTCTGTGCTTGTGGAAATAATACTGAAACTGGAACGCAATAACTCCAAGAAGCTTCTAACTGGAGAGCGTAACATGGTTTATTCTGAATGTCAGTCTTGCTCCATGTAACACCTTTCTTCATACTTTTCACTATCAGAAGCTCAGTGTGGCTCAGGTAATAGTTTGTAACAAGGTGCTTCTGGAACTCATTCCTAGACAGTAGCTCAGCTTAGTAGCTTTCCTGTCATATGAGCCTGCATGTGATTCATTATGTTTATTCCTTGATAGTGGCATTCATATAAATTAGGAGCTCTGGAAACAAACTTACATTTCTTAGATTTTGAAGATGATTTTTTAAAATCTTTGTCACATAACCCAAAGTTCTGGCAGATTTCTGTTTGTGCCTAAGAAAGTTACCCTCTGCATTTTGTTTTCAGCAAAACCAAACTCAAATATGTTAGATGAGGTTTAGAGAAGGAAGAAAGTGAATTAATACCAATTGCAGAGTTTTAGAAATCTTGCATGTTCTCCAATTGCATCAACTGCTTTCTCCCTAGTCTGATTCTCAGGGAAACTGTGAAATCAGGTGAAATTTACTTTCCTGCTCCCTGTTTACTTAGGAAAAAAACCCAACAACAAAAAAGACAGTATTCTGTATCAACATGCTTATCCCAATTAAACTGTCATATAAGCCATGAGGACTTTGCATCCTGGGTTTCTTTTTGTCTTTAAGGAATGCCTGGTGTCTGAACTGCCATCCATAGAGAAAAGAAAACACTTCAGCATAGGTTCACCAGCAGAACAGCTACTTGTCAGCATAAGAAAGAAATTCTCATAGGTGAAGGCCAGTTCCAAGCCTGAATCCTCTTTTGAGCAAAACATCTACTTCATAATATCACATGGTGTATGTGACATTTTAGGTGACAGTTGATTTAGAAACACAGCTGCTCAGACAAATTTTATCTGCTGATGTTTGGCTACAACATTAATTTTATCTATATTTTGAGCTGTTTATTACAAGTTGGTCATTAATCACAGATAATGATTGATACCCTGAAAGTTAATGCTCGAATGCATTCTTCTAAAATTGAAAAATATTTCTGTGTTCAAGCTTATTCCACTGTCATGCAAGATAGAATTAGACAAATGTTGCAATTCTGATATAAGAGTACTGCTGATATGTGTCTAATTAACATTCTTCAGATGTCGGCGTTATTAAAATCTGTCAATCATCTGCATAATGCGCAATTTCTTACAATGAGCAAAATATCTGGTTTTCAGATAGCAATTTTTAAAAAAAACCAAAACAGTTATGTTTTCATCTCACAGCATAATGAATACCAGCAGAAGAGTCATACTGTCAGTAAGATTCATTCCACCAGAGGAAGTTAGTGTTGTTCCATATATTTACATCAAGAAGTATTTGATTTGTGTTTCAACACTACAAAGCCTGACATTAACTCTCCCCTTGCTACTCCAAATCTTCCAAACATTCATTTTTAACAAATACCACCACCCATAAAATATTCATGCTTCATAGCAGCAGTAATTCATTATTCCTCACCAAATAAATGCAGTTAAAACATCAGCTGAAGGTTTTCTTACCTCCAGTGACTAGTTTAATGTAAGCTTTATTAAGATTGTCTTGGTGTATATGCAGTGTTGTTTTGGCAATATTGCAGCTGTGTTTCAAGCTTCTAACAAGGCAATTCACATCAGAAGAGCCCGGTGGAGGGACTGTCATGTTGCCTCATGCACCACTTCATGGTATAGCCCATGTGAGGACTCTGCGTGCTCTGGGACACAGCAGTGCTCCATCTGCTTTCTGCTACACCTTTCAGAGCTTCTGGAAGAATCTGGCCTGTTACTCTGCAGCCATGAGAATATAAAAATACAATGAAAGCTTTCAGATTTGTTCTCATTCCACAGACTTGAAAAACAAAATTAAATTAACATTGTAGGTCAAAACTTGTCACACACAATGAGGGGTAAACAAGGAACTTCAAAGATAAGCAAGAAGAATATCTTTAAATAGCTGAAAGGTGGTTGAAATAAACAGCTGCTGATTAAATATCTAGGTCATTAATAATAGAAGGTTCTTGAATTAGTCATCCTCTTTCTGTCTGTGAGATATTAAAACAGTTGCTGAATACAGAGACTGAGTGTTGTGTCTGATTTGAGGCCCTCTCAATGGTGCGAGACAGAGAGCAATACCTGTACTGATTTTGCTCCTGCTCACAGGAGTTTTGTAGTGATAAAATCCTAAAGGAGTTTTACAGTGATACAATCCTAAAGGAGTTTTACCTTTCTTTGGTTCTAAACCATCAAGTTACTCTCACAAATACAAATTAGGGATCTGAGGCTCTTCCTGTATATAGTTGACTCCTGACAGCAGACTGGGCTGCAGGATGGAGAGATGCCTTTGTCTTACATAAAGTAGATCGAATCCAACTGTAATTCCCAGAACTGTGGATAAAATAATGTTCACACATCAGCAGGGAATTCAAATTATCTAACACAAAGTGAGAAATAAATATTTACATATCAAAATGGTTAGTGTTTTGGTTCAAAAAATAATTTTTCACTGCATGCATCTCTTCACCCCTTCAAGCTCAGGAGGCCAAAGACCTGGGACTTACTAGAGTTACCTCCCTATAGGATTTATCTACGAGGTTTTATGAGCTTCTTTTCCTCTTCAAGGAAGAGCTTCTTTTCCTCGTCCTTCTTCACCTCTCACAGGAATAGCCTGGGTTCCACTTAAAATATACCAATAAGTAGCAATGATGCTTCAGGCTCTGTCCTGGGCTTTTTCCTCAAGCCACAAGTACGTCACTCTCTTACTTTCACCTCTATACATGTTTGGCTTGCAATAATATTGTCATGAAGATGAAAGTGACAGACAAGGACAGACAACCCCAGCCCTTATTATCCCTACAGCTCCTTGATTCTGTGTCTTTTGACCTATGTCCATCTAATTCCTGCAAGATGGATGGCATTTTAGAAAGCCTTATTCAGCATTAAAGCCCCATTTTTTCCTACGCAGTACCAGCAAGAACCTGCTGATTACTGATGACCAGTTAACACCTGTTATAGGAAGCTAGGAATGTATTCCTGTGCAGATAATTGCACAGAAAGGGATACTTATACTTTGGTGAACAGAAGTAGAGAACAAGCCAAGCACCATAATTTTGGCTTCGGTAACCGAACAATTCATAATGCAGTCTCACTAAGCTGAGCATTCATTGGTTTGGGTAACAGTGCCAAATGATCAATCATGCAGGACAAAAGACCTTAAACCAGAAGTCCAAAAAAGTCTCATATTTGTGCAATTTGAAGACGTGATTGACAGCACTCCCAGTATCTGATTGTGGACAACCAACTGGCCTATGATGCATTACTTTTAGGAAGTGGCAGTACATTTAGTGCTTGGATTATGCCTTTTCCAGTTTCTTTTGTTGTGGAGAGTGATCACCTTGGAATGGATGTTGCTAGAAATCCGGTGTTGAGAAAGAGGTGCAGAATAATAAAGCCAAACACACCTAGCAAAACAGAAAATTTCCCTTTCTGCTGAATTCAGTAGAAATCCTTCTGTCTTTCTATGAAAGATGAATTCCCATCCATTTTTGAATTACACATTGAGCCTCATTTAGTGATTGAAATACATTTACTTGTCATCAGGATTTTCCTAAGTTACCATGTTTAAGCACATGTTCTCAGTGCTTTAAATGGAAGGAAGAGGAAGCCACTAATCTGCAAAAGGCTTGTATTAAAATGTGCACAGACACCCAAAAGCTCACACAATTTACATGACCAATTAAATGGCACACCATGCCCCTAATGAGCAAGCTCAGAGATACAATTAACTGATATATTATTTGCTAAATGAATTGACCTTTACCAATCTAACACAATCCATAAAATTAATTTAGCATACTCTAACCCTTGCAGATTGGCAGTCCTTTCACCCCAGGAGTCTAAAAAATAAGCACAACAGGCATTTCAGTACCCTGTAACATATCATTAAAACATGTCCCAAGGCATTTCACAATCCATAAAGAGTACAAGCATTAGCAATCGATTACTCATTATAACCACCACATATGGCTCAGATGTTTTCTTGTACAGCATCTTAATTTTCCTTGACCTTAGTTCCATATTGCTCAGGAAAGGCCCCTTCTGTGAACTGGTGAAAGTGTGCTCAACAACAGTGAACTTTAGCATGCAAAATACTTTTCTTTAGTTTTGTAGACATGGTATTCTGGTGTGAACTTGTAGTTCTGTGCAAGGTTTGTAATATCTACATTTTGTCTTCTGAATTGAGTGTCATTTTTCTTTCAGCCTCTCAAACAGGTGTTCCAGCACTAAATGCTGAAAGTGTATTTGAATTTCTTGTAGTCACATGGTTTGTATACAGGGTTTTACCCTCAGCTGGGAAAGAAAAGAGAGAAAGTCACAAAAAAAAGGTGGTCAGAAGATCCTCATGTTTGCTTCATCACTGGTAAAATCAAAGAATAAAAATGTTGGATGTTCTGAGAATCTTGTGCTGCAACTTGGCATTGCTCTGCAGTGATGTTCAAGCGTTTTCCCAAATACATGACACCGTACTCCTCTTGATTAACATGCCTCTTGGCTTTTGTCTGAGTACAAACGATATGCATCTGAGTTATGCTACAGTTGGAAATCTACTTTTTCTGGAAACCATATGTGATTTCAGGTACTTTCTTAAAATAAGAGTTGCCAGTTGGCAACAACAATATAACCCTTCATCACTAGTAATAAAATAGTTGCTTTCCAATGGTTCCTTAGCCATGCCGCTGTAGCAGTCTGGGAAAACTGTATCTTAGACAGCATTAGAAGCCCACATTTGTGTGCTGTGGTTCAAAAAGTCGTCTTCAGAGCCTGTGGCTCTGTCTATGGTGCAAAAAACAGATCTGGGTTAAGACATGAGATTGAGTAAGGTATCACTAATCCTTCATGCTCCTTAGCTCCTGACATAGTTTTGGTTTGTGCCAACCAGCACTCTCTGAGATTACATCCAGGAACAGTCCAGGGAAAAGCATGTGCCAGAGTCTACTTCCAGCATATTGTGTGAACAATGCTGCTTTAGGTTTACTTTCTTCAGCCCTTCACTATCCTTGAGCACTGCCCAGCAAGCTTTGTACACTCAGATGCTGCTACCTCGGAGGGGCAAGAAGAGACACATTTTGTCTCATGCTACAAAAACACCTGAGTTGTGGCAGCACAACCGCTGAGAACTGGAAATCAAACTCCATGTAGAAGCCAGAGGAGAATATGAGTCAGATGCTAGTCAGTGGGAATGTAGCCCATGCTGCTAGGATTCAGGGCAGTGAACCAATCACTGCCTTTTTTTTTTTTTATTTACGAGAATAGAAGATAGCCTGCACATATATTTTCTTGGAAGAAGGAGCTTACTCTTAACCAGGTTGCATCTGCAAATGAGCATGATTCTACTATCCTGCAGTTCTTCAGTGAAAAGACAGATTGTCAGGATAGGGAGTAGTACTTATCCTATTTTTAGCTGTTTTGCAACATATTTTAACAACCTCTCTGTTCATCTTGTTTATAATTTTGTAATTATTTTTCATTTTTTAATATTATAAAATCATGAGGGTTCAAGCCACCACAGACATAATTATCTGTCTGTCTCTTCATCTCTTAGTTTTGAATCCTGACGCCATTCAGAGAAGATGCACAAGCACAGAATGGAACAGGTGAACATGGCTTGGTTATGCTAGACGAAACAGTGAGGATGAAAAGACAACAATTTGCCTTCTCTGAATTTGTAGACCACACACCTGAGCATGCAGATACTCATCTCTAAAGGTTGTGGTTCCATTTGGTGTCTGAGTTCGGAATACCTACCTGGAAAAAGAATATCTAGTCACTACTAGTGAAAAAAATGCAAATGTAACAAGGTCATTTATGGAGATACATAGCAAAGTTACAACTTAGAGTCTGGAAGAAATAAACTGTACAGGGAACAGTCAAAAACCTCTGCAGACTCTTCTTAAGCATGATAGCTGCAACAATGCCAGTGAATGGAATTTTTATAACATATCCTGTGGCTGTTTTCCAGGTTGGACAGGCATTATGCTTTGAAAAATTACCCATATCTCAGTAAAGGACAGTCAGAGCTATTCTATACTGACAAATATTGGCTTGTGTAATTGAAAATGATGAATTGCTCAAATTTGGTTCCATTCATTCTTAACCATATTTAATAGTGCTTTTAATCAAATAGGCTTGTTATAAGAACTATGTAAATTCAAGACAAAAAAAATCTTTAGAAAGTAGGAAAATTATTTATTAAATAAAATTCTGGGCATAGTGTCAAAATCTATTAAGCTGATCAATATCATTTTGGGGAAGTAACTGGGGATATAATTTTGTCATCCATACAAATTTTGGGAAGGTTGCCATGTTGATGACAGTAGAAAACATGAAATTAAATAAGTACTAGAATTTTCCAGGTCTCCAGACTGAAGTAAACAAAGTTATTCTGACTTATACTTCAAAAATTACATTGGAATTTGACTGAGTTCTATAAGTAAAGTATATGCAGAGAAGATATTTTATTTTCAGAGATACTTCAGATTTAAATTAACTTCAGAGTTAAATTATCTCCCCCAGACTGAGGGACTCTTGTCCACTGTGCAGCCAAACAATATTTAGAAAATAGTCTCTAGCTTTACATGAGAAACAAGTGTTAAATATCACCAAATCATGACAAGATTTCAAAATACAAAATATTCAATATCCTTCAATTTCTTCTTTGGTTTTTCAAGATTGTGTAGCTTGTAAAATGACTAAAATAAATCATTTTAGAGCAGTGCCTTAACTCAGAGTAAAATAATACAGCACTTATTTCCCAGGTTTCCAGATAAAAGCCATTAGTACCAAGTTTCCAAGACAGACTTTTTCTAAGGCTAATAAGATTTCTCAGTGGCTGAATATGTCACGAATGAGTCTCTTCCTTTACATGGTCTGTACAAACAGCTAAGAACATGACAGCAAGTAACTGAGTAATGGTCCACACAAAACACCATGAATACACCAAGCCAAACAACACCAAACCAGACTTTGGTTTAGCTTTTATTTTCACCACAGATCTGATTCACAGGGAGGGCTTTGAGGAAAGGTAACCAGGTAGTTTTGCCTATTGTCTAGTACAAAAATTGAACAGATGGCTTGAGGCCATTGGCATAGGTCTGTGTTTCAGTGGTGGAAATGAACTTCATGGGGATAAGCCCTTCTCTTACTTAGAAGGGAATTGAGTCCTTTAGTCTGATAAAGGAGGAAGAAGCAGCAGGGAGATAAAGAAATTAACTTTGCTCAGCATTTTGAATGTACAAATGTATTTGTGAAAAACACAGAAGAGGAGGCTGTAGTGGGTAAAACAGAAGAAGGTCTGGGTGAATGGAACAGAAGTGGAATTAGATATATTATGTAACAAGACTTATTAAAGATTTAGGTGAGGAAGGGCAACAGAAAACAAGCTCTGAGATCAATGGTTGTCATCCTGTGGAAAGTGAAAAATACATTTCTCTTCCAAGACAGTGTTTCTAAACAAGATTTTAATATCTGTATGGGAAATCTAAAAATGCAATGAACGTGAAGGACTGACAATAAGTTTTTGATCTTTATGAGTTTAGAAATTGTCTGTGACATTCTGCAGGAGTAAGAAGAAATCAGACGCATTCACAGCTTGAGACATGCAAATGACATATTTTCCTCTATGACATGATATCAAACAACCATATTTTAAATAAGAATAATTTGTTCTCTATAGTAACTTGATTTTACCAATAAAGCTACTAAAATTTACATAAGCCTACATTCTCATATCTATGGTAGGCAAGTTTTAAAAGTGTTATTCAATCAGAACATTGTAATCTACTTCACTTTGCACTGAGGTAGATAAGTACTACTTATTTAGGATCATGGAATCATTTAGGTTGAAAAATATCTTTAATATCATTGAGCCAAACCGTAAACCTAGCAATGCTAAGTTTATCACTAAATCATGTCCCTAAATGCCACATCTATCTTTCAAATGCCTCCAGAGATGGTGGTTCTACCACTTCTCTGGTGACATATTAAGTTTGTGGATTCATCACAAGCCTATCCGTCAGAAGCAGCCACTCATGGCAGATGCTGAAGGAAGCAAATGAGATGACAAAATGGCAGCAATTTGGAGGAGCTGTTGCAACAGTGTCTGATTCTGTTAAAAAACAATTAGAGCATTTTTTTAGCGACCATGGATTCAAACACTTGGACTATCCCTTTTGTATGGTTATACTTTTAGGATACCTTGACTAAATAACTTGTTTTAAAAAATCTTCCTTGACGTCATTAAATGATGACTCTGTTTACACTGAGTTTTTGAGATGTGGTGTTGACCATTGATCTTTCTCTCTGGCTTTACTCAGACATATAGACAAAGGCTATATCAGGAGTCTAATTCTTACTAAGACTCTCAATATTGGATGGGTTTAGCTGAACAACTTTAAAACAAAGTGATAGTTGCTTCACCCATCTTATCCAAATTTTGGTTAATTGTTTAATCTCAATGGTTCTTTCTTTTAACTTCAGGGGTATAATACTGGATTACAATAGCATTGCTAATGGGATTGTTCTCTGCTTTCTACACAAAAAACCTTGTTACTCTTTGCTTCTGTCACTTACAGTTTGAATGCCTGACATTTCAAGGAACTTTGCAAAAGACATAAACTAGCATGGTTCTGCTGCAATACCATTCCTTATTATCTGTGTCTCCTTCCACGTTGTTATACTAAAGAAATTTACTGTCTGTGTGATCATCTTATTATCATTCAGCAAATCCTCATGAATATCTTCTGCCTGAAGTCATGACCTCAGCATTGCTACAACAATTGAAACAGTAACACAGAAAAATATGGGTAAGTAGCAGTTTGAGACGAATTCATGAGAGGTTGCTGAAGTTTAAAGTTATGAACAATTTAAAGAGACTAAATGTCAGGACTTTACTGTATAAGAAATATTTTCATTCTGAAGGGGGAAAAAAAGTTGTAATTCAAAGCATGCAGTTTCAAATATGTGCATTGAATTAGTAACATGAGCCAAAGGGGCTCTCTGAGGTAACTGAAAAAGCTCTCTGCATATATTATGTTTCTGCTGCACAAAGTTCTTTTACTGTGTGAGTCATCAGCCACTGGGAGGTCTTAAGAAGCAGTTTAATTCTTGAACGGATGGGCAAGAGAATTAGAGAAACATAAAACCTAATTAAATGTAGTTGGTGCTATACTTAAGCATGTTCCAGCATTCAGCTAGACTTTACGAGATTAAAGATACCGCTATATCAAAGATATGATGACATTTTCACCCCTATATAAAGTAGAGAGATTTATGCTCACTTTATACGAGTTTGTCTGGTTTTTCACAGTAGTTGAAAGTCCTCCACCATAAGGAACATTTTCTACATCTTAGGTATCCTTGTGATTTATTTTCTCTAAATATTCTATAAATTTTTTTCTTACTGTTCTTGAGTATTCTATTAGAACTAGACACATGGATTCAGTGGCACTAGCATCGATACAAAAAGTAGTCATGTTTTAACCTATGTAGTCTTGACCTCCAAGCTGTACAGGGATTGTTTCCTTATTGCTTTTGGACATAGTTTCACAAACAGAGCGCTTACATTGATCTGACCATACAGTGCAGGATATAGTCTTCTTAAGATATAACACACAATCTCCTGTCTCAGCTAAAATATCACATACTATCTTGGTGAGTATGAGTTGTTTATTTGGTTGCTTACTTTTTTTTCCCCCTCTCTTGGACAGTTTCCCCAGTTACCTAATTTGACTTTTGTCAGTAATCTGTCTTATTAATTACTTTCGAGCTGTCCAATCTCACCTGTAAACCTTATTATTAATTTTATATATTATTTTAAGTTCAGAGTGAGGCATGAAAACCTGAAGAAATTAACTATAAATGTAACTACTATATCTTAGCTTAAACATAAAGATTTTATAACTGTAATTTAAATTGTCAAAGTCAGGTTTGGGTTTTTTTTATTATTATTATTAAAATGTCACAAAGCAATTTATTAAACCATTTTCTCTTTTTTCAGGGGGTGGGCTGTGTATTTACATCCTAAAATGTAATGCCATTAAACAATCAAGTTAATGAAAATATCTGGTTTTTGTGCCCATAGTGCTTAGCTGTAATTACACTATCATATTTAATGCCTCAGTGATAAACTCTTCCAGCCATTCTAGCCTTTGTCCAAGGCTGATATTTTCTAATAAGTGTTTTCAACATTGTCCTGGCATAAATATTCTTCTATTATCTAGAATTTTGCCAGTGTTCCAATAATTACCAAACACCAACATTAATAATTCAGAACACTCATAGTAAGATCACAAAGTCACAGAACGGCTGAGGTTAGAAGGGGCCTCTGGAGGTCATCTTGTCCAACCACCGTGCTCAAGCAGAGATACCTAGAAGACACTGTCCAGGACAATGTCCAGATGGCTTTTGAGTCCAATGTCCAAGGATGGAGTCTCCACCACTTCTTTGGACAACCTGTGCCATTGCTCAGTCAACTGCATGGTAAGAAAGTGTTTCCCAATGTTCAGGCAGAACCCCATTCAGTTAGTACTCATTGACTCTTGGCCTGTCACTGGACACCACTGAGAAGAGCCTGGCTCCATATCCCTACACCTTCCCTTCAGATATTTACACACACTGATGAGCTTCCTCCTGAACTTTCTCTTCCTAGGCTGACCAGTCCCAGCATTCTCAACCTTCCCTCGTAGGAGACGTGCTCCAGTTCCTTAACCATCTTCATGTCCCTCTGCTTGATTTTTTGCAGTAGCTCCATATTTCTGTTGTACTGGGAAGTGCAGACCTGAACACAGTACTCCAGCTGTGGCCCTACCAGTGCAGAGCGAAGGATCACCTCCACCAACCTGCTGGCAGTGCTCCTTCTAAAGTAGCCCAGGATACTTTTGGCCTTCTTTGCTACAAGGGCATATTGCTGGCTTGTGTTCCACTTGGTGTTCACCAGACCTTTTCTATAAAGCAGCTTCCCTCTACTAAATCAGCTGGAAATCACAGAATTCTTAGCTGGGTCATTAGCCGGATAAGGGAAAAAAACCCCACCCTAACTTTAGTACCTTCTAGTTGACTATTTTTCTGGGTTACTTACTGATGAAATTAAAAGTATTTCATTATTGTTTGAAAGACAGTTGTATTGTAGTCTAAGTCTCACTGAACAGTGTCCTTAAACACCACATCTACAAATCTACTAAGTAGTTTCAAAGATGGTGACTCAACCACTCACCTGGGCAGCTGATTGCAATGCTTGACAGCCATTTCAGTGAAGAAATCTTTCTTAATATCCAATCTAAAACTCCCCTGGCACAAGTTGTTGCCATTTCCTCTTGTCCTGCCACTTTTTACCCAGGAGAAGAGATCAACCTTGCTATTATCTCCTTCTGGCAGTTGTAGAGAGCAATAAGATCCCCCCTGAGCCTCCTTTTCTCCAGGCTGAACAACCCCTGTTACCTGGACAACATCTCACAAGACTTGTGCTCTAGACCATTCACTGATCCTGTTATTCTATGATACACTTAGTAATAGCAATAAATAAAATATATGGTGCCCATAGGTGATTTGAATCTTTCCTCAATGGACACATCTGAAGAATATTAATGAGAAAGTACTTTTTTAATAGCAGATATTTTTGTTATGAAATCTTACAAGAATCACTTGTCCACTGGTCCTAGGCATTTACATGCTTCCAGCAGGTGAAATGGGTGACATGATCTTGAACATCATCAACAAAAAAATGCTTCCCTGCTATGATTCCTCCTTTAAACCACATATATACAGACTGCCATTACTGGCATGGCTCTTTGCCTGAAAAGGTCTGCCTTTATAGGATAAATATTGCAAATACCTTATTGCAAATCTGAGAAAAAGAGAGGTGATAATGAAGCTTGTAGGAATCCATTTCGGAGAAGCTGCAATGTAATCTGCTTTGGTTAAAGGTTTACACCCACACTCAAACAATTTTTTTTTTCTTTTACTTATGAGAGTCCCAGCAAGCACACAACAGTGAGCAGTGGTGAGTAAGACTACCTAGAAATTCATGTGGGCTAAGAGACTTACCTCTGAGATTGACCTGAAGTAATAACCTGGCTTCAGTTATTCATCTCTTTGGTAGATCTTCTGAGGTATAATGACGTTATAAATGAGTAAGAAACCTCAGGTAGTAAGGAAAATTTATCTGTTGCAACATAATATGCTTTCTCTTTAACAGCACACTTACCACGCCACAAACTCTGCAGATATGTTGTTCATTATGCAGATTTCTCTCCACAGGAAAAAACCAAGGTCAAATTCTTATCTCGAAGTGCTTGCTACCTGGAGTCCAGGAAATCTGAGAGATCGAGTAACAGTGACAAAAATAAGACTAAGACGTTTATTCCTCTGATGCAATGAAGCTGTCTTCAAAAAAATAAAGCATATTCTTCTTGTCCTGTGTGAATAGTTTTTAAAAGGACATTGTAATAAATCAGGCAAGTCTAGGGGGAGGAGTAGCAGCTGATAACTAACTGCTGGAACTACCATATCTCACCTGGACTGAGTTTTCAGCTTTCACTCATACCTGTATCAGCCTTACTGGGAACTTTCAATTGTGTGAAAGGACAATTAGGTGCACTGATATTCAAATCTCTTCCAAACCTTGCAACATAATTATCCAGAGAAAATTGTGAGTCTCTACTCAAGAGCGATTGCTACAACAGATCCAATTATGTTTTGCAAGGCAGAACTTGTCTTACAGAAATCCTAAACTTGCCTTCTAGCTTCAGTTTGGTGTCAATAGCAAGAATCAAAACTGTACCATATATGACTAGTCAGTGTTACCTTTAACAGCTAGGTGGTGTCAAATCCAAGCAGTCCATTTTCTTTGTTTTATTATGTTGTCGTATACAATCACTTATTTCATTTATCTTATTTTCTCTGAATGTGCTCATATTTATTCTCCATACTTAGAGAGTTTATTTTAAGCCCTGACATTGTTGCACTGTGTGCTGTACAAACACTGTAAAAGCCCTTGTCTCACAGGGACTGCTATTCAACTACATACAATAGGCACAATGTCTTTAAGGGAAGGAAAGGTTCGTGGTGGGATCTTTCCAAAGTCATACAGGAGATTTGTACGAGAGCTTGGAACATAATTCAGGTTTGCAATGTTCCTGTTTTGTTCTCTGTCTTCTGGATCCATTTGCCTCTCCACATAGATCAAAAATGGGAAGAGATTTGGCTTTTTTTTTTTTAACATGACCTCCGTGGATGTTGCTTTGTATCAAACACACAAATTTTACAGAATTCTATCTGCCTAACAGAGACAGACTATTCGTTATTCTTTTTATTTCAACTTAATAGTGGAAATGGACTAGAAATCTTCAGTAGGATCAGGATCTTTTCAAAGACTCAAATCTAAATTAACCAGAAGAATGCTGATTGCTTAGAATATTATTGTTTTGTGCCACCCTGTAAATTGGTTTTATCCCTTACACATTTAGTTGTGATGTTCATTATCACTTCGATAGAACGTCTTTTGACTGAGCACAATTTTTGAAGACAATCTTCTAGATTAATATAAGCCACACCACACAAACGGTGTGGCTTATATTAGCCCCTTCTGGTTTGCACATCTGAATATTTTTTTTTGTCAAATGCAATATTCTAAAAGCTAGACAGACTGATTCTTCATCCTTTCAATTCTGAAATAAAAGAAACCAGATTTAAGTCACTTATTCTGCTAATGGAAGAGTCAGATCTAATAAGTTATTTGTTTCTTTGTAAGAGGTTAAGCTATAATGGACAGATTTTTACTGTCTGGTGCTGATAAACTATTTTTATATTCATTACTCACATGGCATCAATCACTGATAAGAAATCCATGGTCTCTTTATTTTTTGATGTTGTTCCTTTTCCATGTACCCACTTTAAACATATCTTCACATTCCTTTGATTAAAAACTCTTTAAGATCATTATATCAAGTCTCCTATCAAAAAAGGCAAAGTTCTGTGCAAATATTGCATGTCATTTCAGTAGATTAACTTCAACTGCTTATTCTCAAAAATGAAAAAAAAATACACATCCTTGTAAAATCAAAGTCTCTGTATTATTTTTCCGGAAAACCTTCATGGAGAGAAATGTATTTATGTTCACTCAAAGTTTAGACTAGATATTTTTAACCTGCTGTCAGGAGTACCATAATATTTTTTGCTTTTGAATCTCTGGATTAGCAACACAGAACTTGCCATAATTATTTCAGCTATTTCATAGCTAAGACTGAAAAACCTGTTTTCCTCAGTTAAATTCTAATCTGCCTTATGTATTTTCCTTTTCTTTTTGGGGGAAGAAAGAGAAGTATGAAAATAAATAGCTTTCCTTGATTTTGTATAGCAGTCAATTTTTCTTCATTGGCCTCTTAAACAGTACAGGAACTACTCAGATATTGTCTTCAATATGACTAATATGCATAAACCTAAGCCTGAGCATTTACAGTATCTAGGCCACAAGTTTCAGAGCTGCTGTTGTTGGACAAGAAATGGAGACATGCAGGCAGTCACTAATTTACTTTTTTCCCTTCAGTTCTTTCAGTGCCTTCACTAATTTGGCTTCTCATTTAAAATGTAGAGATCATAAATCTGGAAAATATTTGCATATGGTACCTGTTTCTAGCATGTGATTCAAACCTATTGTCTTCCGTTAGAATTAAAAAGCAGACTCTAAAGTCTGGCGCAATCTCTGGTCTAATCTTGTTTACTTGCAGAAAGTCATGTTTCTCTAAACACAGTGTGCAACTGCTTTGTTTCAAAATTGACACGTCCCTTGTAGCCTGCCTTCTGCAGCTTGTGTCAGTGCTCTCAATTAGTCATGCTTGCAGTTGCTGCTGCTGGCTTTCTCCTTCAAGCTGCACAGGCTGCAATCTGTGACACAGAATCCTTGCAAAGGCAATCACTACACCCACCACTGATATAGGAGGTTCTTTCCTGCACTAGTTATGCAGCCCAGTACTTGGTTGTAGACCCTATTTGTTTTTCTTGCAAGAGAATGGAACGGGAGTGCTCCAGCTGAGCCATAAAGTGCCTGGCCTCAGTGAGGTAATTCCCTTTGGATCCTAAACCACACCTGTCCTCCTCCCCTATCCTTTTGCAGGATAACTTACAGACATCAGCCTATTTGAGCAATTCTACATGATGCATTTCATTGACAATGAATTTTTGATAAATACTATCAATGTTGTTAGTAAAGAAAGATATGCACTAGCTTCTTTTAAAAGCAGGAGGAAGTATTTTGGGCATGTCCCTCTAACCTCATACTTTTCTTGATGAGGGGAAGATATGAATCCTGGCATTTATCCCAACAGCTTACATATGAAAAAGCTGCAAGATTATCTGCACAAACAGTCTTGAAAGAAGGGACTGGAGCTTTGCTCTCCCTCCTTTGATCAATTCTTCTAATCCTAAAACCTCATTAGCACAGCCATATGTGTTGTGTTATGCAAGTTGTTCTTCAATTACTTTTAAAAACTAGAACAGTTTCACTAGTTGGTGGTCTCTACTACAGAAATCCACTTATCTTGATAGTTGGTGTGCTTTGGAGATGATTTGCCAGACAGCCAGAAAAAAATTTAGCCTCTGCTACTAAGCTACTATAAAACCTGAGTGTTATCACTGACTTATTTTGCTGCTGTGTTCAAGAGACCCATTTCTGCACAGATTATCTGACAGAACTTAAGTCTGGATGTGAGATAATGACTTTACAGTCCTATGCTCAGAGGCACTGTTAAGTACCTTAGATTTAGGTACCCACATAATGGGGAAATAACTTTTTCACGGTCTGAAGTTGCAGGCTGTAAGAATGTCAATTTAAGTTCACCCAGCTCTAGTATTTCTGCGTGATATTTCCTTGAACTCCCCTGTACAGGGTGTAAGTGTATTCTAGTTAGAGGTTGTAGTATTCAGGATGAAAGTACTTCAGTCAGATGCAAGCATTTTGTTTTAAACTAAGTTCCGGCTGTAAGACAACCTAAAGAGCACATGGTTCCTGCAGCATGAGCTGAACAAGCAATTGAAGGGTAAATGTTCTTTGAAAGGATAGTGGCTTTCCAGCAGTGATAATTCTCCGTCTGCACAGGAAAAGTGTATGGTAGGTTATGTCCAAGGCTAAGGGTTGGGGGCTAGAACAGTGGGCACTGAAGAATTTATGATTATGGCTGAATACTGCAAGACATAGAGATGCTGAAGCCATGAAGACAATTGCTTCCCAACAACTTCTGAGGATAAGGTTAAGGCTGGTCATTAAATCCTGTAAGATAGGTAGGAAAACAATGAGAAATGGTACTGTAGTTTCCTGGGAAAAAACTTTCTGGTCTGAGGTAGCACTATCTCTAGGAACAAAATGAAATGAGATACATTAAGACTGTAAACTGGAGAACCTACCAGGGCAAAAGTATGGTTCCGAAAAATTACTGGGTAATTATTCATCAGGAAGGTGTGGAAGTCCATCCTCCGTGTACAGCCCAGGATGTGCTTAATATAACAGATAAGAATTGTTTCAGGTTTCTTCAAGGCACACTGAGCTAGATTGTCAGCTGTGGCCAGCAGTGTACCAGTTCCCTGTGACAGCTCCCTAATCCTGAATTTTTACTAGGTAAAGGTTTTGCCTGGTGTAAGGGGGGTACTTTTGAATTAGATGATCAATGGAGCATAGAGGCATGAGAAAGAAATCATATTAGGTTGTGAAACCAGCTAGAGTACTGTACAATGTAACTTCATGACACAAGTTAACTGTAAGGTCTATTGTGCCTATATTGTCAGCTTGATATCCCCTATTATCAGAGATGAATTCTTCCTGGCTTTTTCTACATACTGCAAGATGGATACATCTACCCTTGAAACACAATAGTAGAGGTCCTACATAGGGGTGAGAAAGATGATGATGAGAGGAAGATTATGTGGGCAGGGGTCGCTCACCCTTTGCCCCACACNATAGGAAGCAACCGAGAAAGCAAATGTTTTAATATCCTTTTAATGTTCCTTTAATTCTCCTTTATTTAATTAATACTGTAATAAAAGTTGTCCATGGTATTTGCCTTTAATTCCCCTTTCTACTAACCAATATTGTGTTAATAGTTATCCGTAATATTGTGTTAAGATCCTTTTTTGGTATCCCTTTAACTCCCTTTTTGCTAGTTAATACTGTATTAAATACTGTTTGTAGTATTTTTTTTAATGTTAACCAATAAAGTAGTTATTTTGTATTCTTTTAGTTTTTGGTTGTCTTTGCTAAGTTTATTATTATTATCATGCTCACTGCAATAAAAGATATTTTGTGTGTTTGAATGTCTGTTGTACTTGTCTTTATTCCGGGCATGTATTCTTAACGAACCTTTTACACCTGGACTTTGTGCTAAGACTTGCATTTCACTAGGACTCCAATAGGACCTAGGTGGATAAGTTTGTGACCAGTGACAGAATGGGTAAATTCCCTACTGATAGCATGGTAAGGTACAACCCAAATCCAAGAACCATGTTTACAGCTGGGTCTTGTATTAAGGTCCGATTATGGATGGAAGTAGGAATGAAAGAAGTTTTAAGTTGATTGACAGGTCAAGCAAAATCCCCATCAGCCAGATAAGGATTAGCAAAAAATGACCAACAGTTTTTCTGTTTAGTTGCAGGCTGGATCAGCATACAGGCTGTGGTGTAGGGTTTAGGTTGGTATTCACAACAGTAGGCAGCAAAAAGCTTGCTCTTCTAATGGAATCTGAAAAACACCCAAGTGCTGCAATGAGGGCAGAGGATTGTAGAGTTAGTAAATAATGGTCCTCTCAGAGGATCCATGAATATATGCATCCATGAAAACTGTGACCCGAATGAACCCAGTCCTAAATTTAACAAATTTTGAGCCATACCTCCGTGCTTCTGCAGCCTATATATCGTTTCAGAAATATTTAAAGATGTAACAACAGTTTTGCTCTTCGCTGCCTGTTATTGCAATTATAGCTGCTAACCTACCATCCAGCTTAGCCTAGTATCCTTGACCTTCTCCAGAAATACCCAAGAAAAGTTACCCAGCTGGTATCAGCCCTCATCTTCGTTGTCTTTGTTCACCTAATCATAAACTGAGTCTTTACCATCTTTCTACTACTCTCAAGTTACACTAAACTTGACTTGAATGGCAGCTCAGCAGTACTTCAGAAGTAGCAACAAGTTACTTGGTTGTACACGTTGCCATGCTCATTTGAGCCATTCTTAGGATGATGGTGTTAGGCACAGCAAAAAGAGCAAGACCCCTTGTTTTTTCAGGGCATCCTATGAAATGAAGACTAGCTACGAATTGCTGCTGCTAGCATATGCCAATGCTAGTACCATGCCTCGTGTTAGCCTTCTGCTGCAGGATCCAAATCCTGAAATTGCCTACTGAGAACTTTCTAACTACTTGGGAACTAGCCTTAATTCTTTTGATAACAGACACTATCTGCTATTTAAGGCCTTTCAGGCACCAGAACTGAAGCAAGCTCCTTGATTTGTTATGTTTTGAGTCCTTCTGCTAATCTTATTAGTTGCAGTTCTATGCTTAGGTGTGGATTTGGCCAACGTGCAGTGAACTGTAACAGCCTGAAGGTAATCAGAAGCTATTTCTTCATGTCACATTATTTTTCCTCCTATTCCTGAAGGCAAATAAAAAACCAAACTCACAATCCTGCTTAGTTTTGAACCTTTGCACCAACTCAGGCTTAATTCAGCAGTTGGCATCGGTGCAATTGCTACTTATAAACAGTGTGACAAAGCTATTACCAGCTAGTATCCTGGACTGTGGATCTCTCATAATCCAGCAATTCAATTTACCAATGTGGGTGATAGTACTGTAAAGGTAGGACAGATTGTGCTAGGTTCTGCTGAGATAAATCCAGACACAGGAATCAGAAAACACTAAATAACATCTTCCATCATCTATCTAATATGGGAACCCATAAAGAAATAGCAATCTTGGTATTTTTGGGGTCCAATTTCTCTGCTTATATAATAGAATTGGAGGAAAACATTTGGCTTAAAGTGACTATCATTCTAAAAGTTTAACTGTCTTATTTTCTGTAAATTACTCTACTAAAAAGAGAAGCTGTTGCAAAATGGAGTGCCCATGCTAAAATTTAAGAGAACAAGGAACATGGCAGCTGAAAAGGCTATAATGAAAAATCTGCAACAGAGAGGTCTGGGCCAAATATATTATGAATTTATTACAAATGAAGGAGGAATAAAAGCTAAAATGTGAAAATACTAAGTATTTGATTCGTGGAAACTCACATAATTCAAAGAAAATCTACTTATATTCAACTGATTAAATATTTAAATAAAACCAATGTAAAATCCTGGTTATAATTACAGAAAAGTGATTCAACCTGTTTCTTTATGTCAGAACAAATCTAATCAACCAAATGCAGCTTGCAGGAAGCTGGAAACCCACATTTCTTTTGGAGTCTGCTGGGTTTTTTATCTAGTTTTTTTATTGGCCAACTCATGAACAGTTCATTTCCCTAACACAAGACTCGTTGTTGAGACTTAGGTCTTGTAATGTTTTTCACACATGTTCCAGCTTGACAAAGTTGGGGAATCTAGGCCAGAGGTGTTTTATTTGCATTTAAATAAAGTTAAAATCCGTAGATGTTTTGCTTTTATTTTTATACTCTATTGATAGTGGGTTTGTGCAATTATAAAAAAAAAATCCTCATACTCCAAGTGTAAGTCCAGCATTTGCTGTTGTATAAGTGAAGTCTCATTTTTTTACATGAAGTACATACAAGGCATATTTTTTTCCCCCTGTAATTTTAAATAAAATGGCTTTGTTAGGTAATCAGCATCAGGCAGGACACTGTAGATCCCTTTAGTGTCAGGAAGAACAATTAGCCTGTACAAAGCACCTCAGTGATAAATTGTTAGCTGCATTTGCAACATAAAACCTTATCAGCACTCCAAAAGTAAGAGAATATTGCACCACCATTTTCATTGCCATTGCTATAAATTGAGTTTAGTTCAACTTAGATATCTAGATTTTAGAAATGTGGTTACCTTAATTTGTTTGCAATTGCTAGAACTAGTTATTAAGTCTATCAGAAAAACTCCAATGGAAGTAAATACTAATTGACTCAGAATTTTCTGATTTTATATATAAACTGACACGTTCTGAGCTAACCTTTGCTCTGAATGAAATCTAGGAATTAAGATAGAGAGTTCCAAAACAATGTCTGATCTGAACTCTTATGAGTTGAAAGAGCAAATCAAACACTAGGAATATTTAGTAATATGTCTCTGACACTGTGTACATCCATGATATGCTTACATCTCTAATCCTGTAAGACATTCTCCTCTTTCCCCCATCTCAGAAGGGATGCAATAGCAGAGATTTGAAGAATGGCATCAGGAAAGAACATATGGCAGAGCTGCATATTGTAAATGACTAAACAATACAATATAAAAACATGAGCAGCCTGTCAACATTTTGTATACAAAAACTAAGGACATGGAAGGAAACGTAGAAGAGTAATCTGTTTCCAAACACAAGAGGTGACCCTTTGTGCTCTGGGTATCAGCTGCTGAGCTAGAATTTATTTTGGGACTAACAGTTTATGTGGATTTATAGGAGGATTGGCCAAGTTCATGGATAAGAGATCTATTAATGGTTACTACAAAGATAAATATAGTCCCTGTGCTGCAAGTGTCTGGAGGGTGTAGAAGCACTGCTGAGAAGTAGCATTTTGGCTTGCCTTGTTCTTCTGCTGCTCCTGTGACACCTACTCTTGGTTCTCTGCTGGAGTTAGTCCTGGGTTTGGTCTGACTTTATGTGGTTATGCTATTCATCTTCACTGCCAACTCAGGAAATACCTACAAGTAGTACTCATATCTAAGTATATTTTTTTAGCAAGTCCATGGAGCTGTGGAATTAATGATTTTATTAAATGTATTTAGAAAACACCATGGAAGTGGTTAACTGGATCAAACGCAGGATGGTTTCCCAGGACCATATTAATGCAAAGTCAATTGCTTCCACTTTCTGAGGCAAAAAGATGCAAACAGTGAGGCTTGTCCATAGAAATATGCCTTAATTGCTACCTGAAGTAATTTGAAGGTATCATAAGCTTGTGGCAGATGGCAAGTTGGGGAGAAGGAATGTTCTTATTTATTTTTGTTCACTAGTAGGCTTTTCTGTAGCTCTATCAATTTAGTAACAGTGTGACTCATACGAAAACTAATGAACATAACCTGTCAACAACCTTCTGAGGCGAGTGAGTACTATCATGTGATATCTGCAGATCTCTGTGGTACAGCCTTACCCTGCATTCCCCCAGATACAGGTGCAGATTCACAATTAGAAGCATGGATTGATTTTTGTGTTCCCAGAGAAAAGGAGCATAGGTCATAATGTGAGGGTTTTTGTGGATCCTGTGTGTGAGGTTGTCTTCCCTCAACTTCACATACCTAAAACTGCAAAAAAATTGATTCCAGCTTTGAGGTGATCAGATTATCTCCTTTAGAATCATGACCGGGCACAGGAAGTTGCAATGCACAGGGCTATAGTCAGAGAAATATTTTTATTATTATTCTCTTTTATTACTTATATTTTTCATTGCTTCCCTGTTACTGACTGCTACTCAGTCTTACCCTAGGGATCCTTTCCCACAGGAAGATGACCATTTTTAACCCCCTTACACAGAGGCAATCGTGCCCCCATGCCCCTTCATCTGCTGCCACCTGCCTGTTCTTTTGGGCTCATCCTTGGGTTTTCAGCCACTCACTTGCTCACTTGTACTATTTGCTTGTTTGAGATTGAGGGCGAGGGGGACTAATGGCTCCACAGAAGCGTTTCTTGAGGTAAATAGGCAGCTGAAAGAGGGTTGAGTCCCGTTCACTGATGATACACATCAGAGCCCTTTCGAGGAGAAGGGCAAGACACAGTTGCCTTTGTACTGCTCACCAAGTATCTGTCTAGTTAGAAGCCTAGTATCTTATAAGCTGAAAATGTAAATGGTGTGGTAATGACTGCCTAGTCCAGAGGGGAAGTTTTGTGGCTGGATATACAAGCTGTTCCTCAAGGTGAAAACTCAGGTCAGAGTTTTGTTTTGGCTTCCTGTCAACTGCATACAGAAGGGAAAGCACTCATCAAAAACACTGACAAGTCTTGGATAAAATATGTAAAAGACTAATACATTTGATACAAATTGCTTTGGAAAAGCAGACTCTCAGTATATTTTAAATAAATCACCACCAACTTTGTTTATATTAATTCTTCTTTCTCTAAATACTGTAAGAATTACCTCAGCACATGAAGAAAAATAGTAACCATAATGCCAATCAACAGCCTTTGGATGAATAGAAACACTATCAAGAGTATTGGAATATGTAAGTAGATTCTCATATAAGACCTCACCTGTTATTTAATGCTCAAATATAAAAAGGCATGTCTACCAATAGCATTTTTGTGACAGGAAAGTTCCTTAAAAAGCGAAAGCAAACCTGGAGCTAATTTAAATGGAATTATTATCTCATGCATTAAAATGTTCATACCTACAGTTCTCCCAGGATCTAAAGAGAACATAAAAATGACAAAATGGCTGGTAAGCATGAACCATGGAGTTTTAAAATATTTTGGTCTATATATCCAGATTGTTTGCAAAGTACAAAATCAAACAACTAAATGAAAGTTCAGAAGCAAAATGTTTTAGTAAGTTTAGACATGATTGATATGACAATGCAGACTTCCACCAGATCATTTTAAACATTTGCTCTTGGAAGGGTGAGAAAAGAAAACAATGTGTGTTTATACCAGACATGAATTATCATATATAGAGTTATGGTTCACTGAGTGTACAAAAACTCATTCACTCATTATCAGGTTTTTTTATACATAATTCACTCATTTTGGTTTTTTTCTGATACGAGCAAAGTATAAATCAGTACTGATGTAAAAAGAATAAAGGAGAATTCAATGGAGCACCCTTTTTTATTTACCTGAAAAGAAAAAAGAATGGTAAAGAACAATGTGAACAGAGACAGGTAAAGTCACTACAGGTAACTTCAGTCCTCCACAATATATTTAAATATATTGATAAATTAAGCTGGCTAAAATTTGAAGGAGACTTGCTCTTCAAGAACTTACTAGTCAGAGATTTCTTTTTGATGTAAGTGCATGCTCATGTTTGTTACAGAGAGAGGACCTCAATGTAAAGAAAAATAATTACAATTATTTTCCCCAACATCTCCTTTAAAAATGTTAATAATTAATCATTAAAATGTGGGACTGCTTTTATGTTACTGTTCTCTTAAAACTTTTTCTCCTAGGTGAGCTAGGTGTTTGGTAGAGCCAGGTCAAGAACTTAATGGGAATAGGGTTTTATTTACCCTTTGACCCTTCAGGCTCATCACCTTCATTAAGTGCAGGGCATTGTAGAAGAGTTTTTCTTTCCATTATGTATGCTGTATTTTTATGCTAATATGCATGGGACTGTTTTTATTGTTTGCAAAAGGCACACTCCATGAGGCCTGGATGACTGGAACATCTGTTGAAGAAGGGTGTGACTTTCTTCCTGGCTGCACATCTAGACTTCTTTTTTTAATGGCTATGAACAAAAAGGGGGTAACTGAATGGTGCATTCTTTGAACTTCATTTGACAAGGGGTCTGTATTTGTGATGGACAGAAGCTGTGTCTTTCAGCAGTCTAAGGATACAGAGGTGCTCTGGTGTTACAGATGGGGCACAGTGCCAGTTTACTGGAAGGATACCATCTGAATATCAGATACTTGGAGAGCACATGCTTCATCAAATGCAAATAAATTTACCTGTCATGACACATTATTTTGATGTGGGAAATAATCTGTCAGCTTTTATCTGTTTTTCTATTATCTTTCTTCTCTCATTTCTCTTCTTTTGCCGCATCACCTATTTATTCCTTCTATTTTCTATCTTTTTTATTTCTCTGTATGTCTGCTTTCCCACATCACCTTGTGCTCAGCATGTGAAGAAGGAGAGCGACTTCTGTTCAGAATTAACATTTTTCCTTACTTTGTCTTCGATAATCATTGCTATTGCTCATATTTCATCTAGATCCCCTTACATTAATTGTGAGGTTTCATTAACTGTTGGAGTAACTGTTCTCCCTGTAATGTTGTAAAATAAATTCCATTCCTTGGTTCCCAAGAAGTCTTCCTAATTGCTTCTACCACTTCTGATATGGCAGCCACATATACCTGCAAGGGAACTGAAACCTTATGTATTGTATGCGGACTTTAGAACTGAAGTAATTTTAAATAGATATGCTTTGTTACGAGATTCTGTAGGAAGAATGTGAGTGGGATTTTACATGTTTCTTGGGAGGTTATTCAAGGTGTTACTCTCTGGTCTAAGGAGTAACGTAACCAAGAATGGGTGAAAAACACAAAAGCAGCAGCCTGAGGGGGAGAGGACAGAAAAAAACCTGGGAAATTATTGAAAAGATCCTTTGCCTAAGGAGGAAATGAGAGAAGGAGTAATTTCCTGCTTTGTATGTTCAACATTTATGTGCCTAACCCGATCATCTATAAATAAATCTGATGCTCAGACAGTTAGACAGTCTTTTAATGTGTAATCCCTTTCAAATGTTTGAATTTGGGTGGCCAAGAAACTCAGACAAAAAGCAGTAAGTGAATATTGAAACTGTTAAAAACAGTACTAGTAGTCCATGGTGATGAACAACACTGGCCATGTATTTAACTTTTCACCAACTTAATCCATGATGTAACAGGTCCCTTAAAAAAATAGAGTCACAGATTTAAACTGAGACAAGGCTTGTTTTTTTGCCATTGCTTCCAATCAAACTATACAGCTACAGGCAGGCATTCCAATGAATTGAGCATTAGCACATTCTTTGTGCTACAGCAAATAAGCTTTGCTACCTTAGACTTAAAATTAGATAAGTGATGGCACTAGGAAATCGTGATTTCTGTCTCATATCTCTATAAACTTCTCCCCCTAACACCTACAATAATGCCAGGTTGTACCGACACTCCTACCACCTTTTATGTGCGTATTTATTTGCTTTGCAAAAAAGAAGGTGTACAGTGACTCTGTCAAAATTTGATATGTGCCTAAAAGGCAAGTATCACACAGGCGCTGAGAGCAGCTGTCTGCTACAAAGGAGTTGAAAAAAGCTAATTTATCCACATCTTTCATTCAGAAAAGTGCTTTCAAATAAGGTATTTTTTTCTTCAATCAATTACCAATTTTTCTAGCATTTCTCTTGAACTTTCCTTCTGAAAACCTTGTCCTTCTGTTGAAAATTTAGCCCATGGGTTCCTGGTAAGGAAAGCCGCTACTGTGTTCTATAAACCTCATTTAATAAAGGACTAGACTAAAACTAGATTCAGATTCATATTTTAGGGGGAAAAAAAAAAGAAAAAATATTACATTTCTTTTGCAAATACTGACATCAGTATGTTAGTCTTTAGCTGAAGGAATGTTTTATAATATCCATGTGTACACAAAGATCCATCAAAAATAAAGCATTTCAAAGCACCTCTGTGATTCCCAGGAGATCTGTATTTCTATGAAAAGAAGGGTATTAAAGGGTAAGAAGTGACACTATGTTCTGCTGCTGAGAAGAATCAGTAAATTAAAAATGGTAAATGCATTATTAAAGATTTAATTTTGCAGTGATATCTTGCTTCCTAAGAATATTAACATACCCAAAGAGAAAAATCCATTGATGACCTCAACACAAAACATGGTAAGACTGTTCTCTTTTTTTTAATGTGCTGTTTTTTCCTGAATTCTCTTAAAATTTCTTTTATTTCTTCTTTTATTGAGAAGAGGACATACAGTATTGAGGGCTGTGTTAATGTTTTCATTACATGCTCCAGGAAAATAATACCATATCATATTAATTTTGGGAAGTATTAGCAGTATCTGCACATGTGTAGTATCTTACAGCTTCTAAAGAAATCCATCACATATCCAGCCTTGTTCTGACTTGTACTGCCTGGGGTGGGATGTTGGGCATAAGGCTTAGTTAGTGCTTTAGCTGTTTGCTTTTTCTCTCCTTTTGCTCATAGTCATGCAAGTATGGTCTAAAATGAACTTGGAAAAAAAAGACCTCTTTAGTTTTTTTTAAAGAGCTTAATAAGATACTAATGAGGTGTTAATGAAGTGAAGTTTAAAGAGTACTCTATGACAACTACAGAACAATGCTCAGAAAGCTAAGAGATATGCACACTGCTTATCAATAAGTAGGTTCAACTGAGTCATTAAGCCTCCAAATTTGTGCCAGTTTTTCTAATAGAATATTTAAAAATAGCAGTCCAGTTAGACATCTCTTCAGCATAGAGAATCCCCAGGCTGCTTCACGCTTTTGAACATATTTCTCTCCACCCTGCTTTTATGGCACAGTAAAAAAGGTATCTCTGCTGAGATCACTTACAAGATCAGCAGCATAATTTAGGCTGCTGTGAGATTGCTCAAGTTACACTGGTGAAAAAATCGGCATGAACCTATTTGAGAGAGAGTAGTTATTAATACTTCCCTTCTACTGTATCTTTGCTTGTGCCTAGTGCTCATGGGGTGAAGGAATTAAGCACTCAGTCAGATTCATCGACCTGCAATCCTGTTTTATTTCCATGTTTCTACTGCAAAGGTTAATCTAGCCCAACCAGTACATGGAAGAAAAAAGTAGAGAGGTCAGAAAAAGAGGTCATTGATTGTTGTCCTGTTTCCTTTAGACTCAACTCTGAATTGGATCTATCTTCTTAAATAAAATTAGATAGCAATATAAAAATAACATGATTGGTATGATAGAACTATGAAATGTGCATTGCCCAAATTTAAAAAAAAAAAAAAAGTTAATTGCATCCTGGAAAATTGAACATTTTAAACTGTCCAGAAGGTTAGGAAATTCAGGAAAGAGTGAGGAAGTCTCTGATTGTATGACAAGGTAGCGCACTAATAGATCAAAGCCTTTCTCAAGAGCAGTTCATTATTAATGCCATTTGCTTAGACATGAAATTGAAAGATGGTTGAAAAATCAATCAGGACATTAATTTTTCACCATTAAAAAACTCTGGAAAGTAGGAATATTGAATGAGATCACCACTTAAAGAATCATTTGATCCTGCTTGCTTCTCAAGAGCATGCAGTTTTGTAGTGTAGTTTGGGCCCTCCTTCTTTGGTTGGAGGATTTTATTTCTTTTCTCTGTAGAGGACCTGTACAGGTGAAACTCTTCAGCATGTGCTCTAACAAATGTTTTTTAAGCATGCTAGTTGCCAGTTTGAAGATACGCTCCAAATTAAGCATGTGTTTCCAGCACTTCATTCATTTGTATCCTAAATATTTATATTTATATTGAGAACATATTTTAAGTATTTAAGTATAGTGTCTGAGAATTTGGTACAGGAAGATTGGGATGACATCTGAGTTCTCCTGCCTCTGTTGCTGCTGCTGATTTTAGTTCTTTAGTGACTACTCTTGATGTAGGAATGTTGAAATGAAGGTAGTCTTATTAGCTATCACAAGCCTCAATAATTTTTATTTGGTATGAAAGGAGAGGATTCTAATGAGACATTAAATGAGAAAAGGAGGCATATTGGCTTAGTTTAGTAGAAGGCAGAGTTAGAAGTATAGGCCCCAGACATCCTGCATCTCCTTAAGTTTCTGAATCTTAACTAAAGTGTATAGATCTGGCCTTATTCCTTCACCATATATCTGTCTTAGAACTGAAAACATCTACCTATCATCGTACTCTCTGAGAGGCGTGTCAAGAAACATGTCAGTATTGGAGACCTCTAAATACTCTTATCAGGTCTTGAGCAAAACCTTTGAAATGTCTATTTTTAATTTTTTTTTCCTAGTCAATGTATTTTAGGGTACTTTTGTTTATTTATTGGCAACGAAAGCTGACATGAATATACCATTTCTAATGGGACCTTAGTTTCTTTATCCGCAACAGAAAGATTTTTGAAATGGAAAACTCCTAACAAGTTATTGAAGTGCCCTGTGGTGCTTCATAAAGCTATTTTAGTTTTATAGTATAAGCCTAAATTCTGAACTAGAGTTCATTGAAGTTCATTGAAGTTCATCTGTATATTCTTTAAAAAAGAAATTAATTTCTCTCTCCATATTAGTAAAACTTAGCTCTGAAAATCACTGGTATTAAGATTTCTGTGACATGCTGGATCTAAACATTTTAAACAATTTATAGCTGTGAAACCTTGATATTGAACCGTAATTTAGCTGTAATTATACTAAATAGTAGTAGATATTAGTATAACTATTACCATAAAAAAGCAAACATTTTTAGAAAACCAGAGCCATTCTTGGCTTAGTGTCACACAGGTCACAGAGCGGTTAAACTGACAAGATCTGAATTGTATCTCTGAGAATTTATTTCTCTATTCTGAATGAATGCAATTTTAATTCTGTAAGATCCTTTCTTAAAAAAAGCACACTTAAATATATCTTTCTGTGGTTTTAATTAGACCTATCATTTATTAATATCTTTATACATATGGAATGAAGAGAGGTGGTGATAGATAGACATTTTTGTGACTCCAGTAAGTAGTTATAAATGCCTGTACTTACATATCTTTCATATAAATTTATCTCATGAGCAATTTAACATGGACAAAACCTTCCATTTAATAGGCTTACATTTTCTCTGTAATAGACATGGACTTAGTATCTATGTCTTTTTTAATGACAACAAATGTATGGTATCAGCTTTCCTCCATGTGCAGCTCTTTTCTGTTCTTGTAATTACTATTTGCAATGTACAATGGAAGAGAAAATGTATATACAAAAGAAAAAAAACATGTATACACACAATCTTTTCTCTTCAGAACCATTGTGCATACATGTTTCTCAGCCTTTTTTTTTTCTTTTTTTAATGGTACTAGAAAGAAGTTTTAATCCTTGTTTGGTGATTTTTCACCTGGGAAAAACTAATCTTTTGTCCTATCTGCTTTTCTAAATTTTTTTTGTAAATTTTGTGTAAATTTTTATCCATAAAATTGAAGAAAAGAAGACAAATAACTTTTAGGCACAAATATCTATAAGAAATTGCGTAGAAGATCTAATAGTAGATTACAAGCAGAACAGCAAGAGAGAGCAGAATATGTGAAACAAAGAACTCTGTCTGAGAAGAATGCTTTGTGCATCGCTGAGGTTTGGGAGTGGCACTACAGAAGCTTTAACATCAGAGCATGCACATATTTTACATGTCATATTAAAGGGAATGCAAATTGTATTGCAGCTACCATGAACCTGAAGAATATATTACTGTTTATTTTACATTTAAGCAATTGAGCCCCAGTTTGTGTGACACATGAAATATGTGACTAAATGGGGGTTTCAGCCATAATCTCTGTAGGAGGGGGAAAAGAGGAATTGAGCAGCTGTAGTGTTTCAAAGAGGTCTTATAATACAGCAGTGTGTGTTGTACTGGGCAGGGGTTATGAGAACGGAACAAACAAACACCTGTCCCTGCTGGTAAACTCATGCTTAGACTGTACTCCATGCAAAATAGCATAGAGATTACAGATGGCAAATGATAGAATTTATGTGCAATGAGCTAGGCACAACACTGTTGGATCTATAGGTAGGCGGAGCTTGATTTATGTAATGCCCCAATGCAGCACTGGTGTGTTTGGAAACCATTTCTCAGCATGAGACAGCAGCCAAACAGTTGTGTAGGAGCAGTGCAGCTTAATAGGTGGAATTTTTTAAGAGAACAAATGGAAGTGATGATGCTGCAGGTTACTCTGATAGACACGTGGCATACCCTGTGGAAGTGTGGCTGTGTGTAACGTGGTGTCATTGGATATGTTTTCAGGGTAAAAAGATTACTCTCGAAGGAGCTAGATCCTCAGTCTATGACTGCTAAGAGATCAGTATGCTACTACTGTCTGCTGCAGTGCTTTATGCATGAGCTGGTGCAGACAATAAACAATACCCAAAAGTCTGCAGTATGCCACAGATAAATTTGAGATGCAAGGGAATATTTAATTGCTTTTAGGCCTGGTTTGATTTTTCTCGTACCCAGATATGATTGTGTTTCTTAGCCTTAACTGTTCAAAGGCATGTAGATGTCATTTACTTCTTATTTACTCTTACTTTCTCTGTGTTAATTTCCTCCCTCCATTTCGGGCACCACTTTCAATAGCATTTAATTGCTCGCACAAATGTAAGAGTTACATTTTGACTTTATTAACATTTCCCAGATGACTACTTTGACCACATCTAAATCAGACCTACTGAACTGATAAAATGTTTTGAGACTCAGAACTCACACAGTAGTCCTCTACCTTGCTGCTGTGTTGGTGCAGTGCTAGGCACCAGCTGTGGTGTTAGATCTGTTATGCTCTAAACAGGAAGCCCAAGTTGTTACAGCAGCTGCTACTTGACAAAGCAAAAATACAAACAATGTACTATCTTTTATAAAAGTGTCCTAGTTACAGGGGCCAGGACTAGTTTATTACTATGTGAGTATAACCAAAACTGTGTGTTCTACACCCTCTATGTCATTTTTGATGGACTATTAATAATGGATCATTTGCAGCAGCTGCCCAGGGCACACGTACTGGTTAAATCACCTATTGTGAATCTCGGGCCCTGGAGGAGGTACTGGACATTCCCACCTGAACCTGAGCTTATATAATCTTGAGGTTTTGGAATTCTGGCATTGGATCAAGAGGAGGACCAGAACTCCAATAGGACTGCCACTGCTACTCTTGACAGGCCTGCGATCATTACCTCAACTGAACTGCCACCATCATCTGAACCAACAGGTTTTCCTTTCCTTCTTCTCTGTACCAAGGGGGACCAAATGATATTCAGCACAGGGGCAAATGAACACTGTTCTTGTCCCAGAGGGCTGGGTTATACATCTGTTTTTGCCAGTTAAAACCAGTTTTTCTCTGCATCATTGAATCTATTGTAATTTATTTTTAGTAAATTGTAATTCTGATTTATAATCTCTATCGAGTTGGGTTCATTTCTCCCGCTGGTTTACTTTTAAACCAGCACAAAAAGAAATAGAGTTCCTTGATTATTGTTATAGATTAGCTAATGTAAAGAAGATAATTTTGGAAACAATTTTCCTTTGTGAGGCTTTAATCCTGTTCCACTAGGCTTTTCCAAGCTTTATAATCATGCTTGGCATATCTGAATATATCCTTTGTTCTACAAACAAAAAGGGTGCTCAGGATTATCAGTTAAACTCAGAACAATAGTTTGAGATAATAATAATAATAATGGCCAGACTTCGCGAACGAAGATCTGTGGAAGGTCTTTGTACGCCTTCCAGCCTGCGCATTGGATTTATTTTAGGTGGGACACAGTGCGCGCAGAACTGAGCCCACCCTTTAATCCTAAGGTTCATCTGCCGGGGCCAAGCGAGCTTGGACAGTGGCAGCGAGGTCCTCAGGACGTAGGTGGATGCCTTACAGGGCTAACGGGCTCCACCTGCCCGGGGAGTGTCCCTGACCGGGAATCGAACCCGGGCCTCGGCAGTTACAGTGCCGTGTCCTTAACCACTAGACCACCAGGGGCTCCCATAGTTTGAGAACCTGTATCTTAACTGACTTTATTTCCTTCTAACATATTCTGTAATGCCTTATTCAAATTTTTGTGTGAACTGTTGTGCGGTGTGTAATCACTGCCATAATTACATCCAGAGATTGCATTGTAAGTGTTTTCTCATTGCCTTAGGGGTATCTGGAAGTGGAAAAACTTGATATGGAACATATTGTCTTCCCTATGATTCTATTCTTTTAAATTTTCTTATAAAGGATTTTGGCAAAGAAGAAATGATAGCTAGAGCTTCACTACTTTGAGCAAAATGGTTGACTAACTCATTAAAAAAGGTAGTGTATGTAAAATCAATTTAGTGAGACTGCAGAACAAAGAAAGAAAGGTCAGATGCTTGGGAATCCAAGTGAATTAGCAGTCACAGATGAAAGCTATTCTAAACACCAAAGAAAGATGCATGTCCTGATATAGATTTTTCTCTTCTCAATGCAGATCACTACTGAATTACTTTTTGACTTACGTATTCCAAAGCTACTGAAGGTATAATCTACGGGTTTTTAAATGGTATATGGGAATTGGAAATAATATTTTTAGAATAATAAATAAGGTATGTCAATGATGCCTTAAGGTGCTATGCAATACCGTAAGTAATTCTGACAGTTTCAAAAGCAGGAGATCTGATTTACGTTTTTCTAAAATGATACCATGAGCCTATATCCCCAGAAATCTGCTCTAGGGGCACATCCATTGCTAATAGGACAGATGAGTAATAAAATTACTGAAATATGCTGTTCCTTCTCTTAGTAACACCCCGGAATGGAGTGTATAGGCAGGACAGAGGAGCAGCCACAACTTCTCCATCCTGCTTGTAACTGCTTTTGCTGGACCTATTACTATGTTGTGTTAGTAAGTACTACTGTTTTCATACTGAATGTATGACAGCAGCTATACTATTTCTGGTGAGCAATTTTCATTTTCAAAGCAAATTGACAATTAGAGAAAAATCTGTGTTACCTGGATGCTGTAGCAATCCAGTATCTCTCCAAACTTTTTCCCTTAGTATAGAGACAGTTTTCACTCCAGAAGACTATTTTTTCCTGTCAGTAGGAAAAAGTAGTACATCCACATTCTTGGGAATTTAAAGTTTTTGATGTTATTCTGTACCAGGTCTCCCGATTTATCTTCATGAAACAGTCAAATAATTCAGCAACTGGGAAGGTTTTTGTCTTTTTTCTTATAGCAGACAAATATGTAAGTTGAGTTTCCAGTTATTTCTTTGTAAGCGGGTGCTGCTGTGAAACAGGAGTAGATCTGTAGTCACATGGTTGATGTTGAGGACTTGATATTGACAGTGTCCTTCAGGGGTTTACTATGGCTAACTCTTCTCTGGTCCTGTGAAATGAATGCCCAATAACATATCTTCCATTGCAGACTTTTATTTGGAAATCCTACTTTCAGTGGGATCAGAAGGATCAGGAAAGATTTGCAAAACAATACATTCCACTATTTCTATTATAAAGTTCCATTCAGACATACTAAAATTATTTTGTAAACATGTAGTCAGCTTTTTAAGATAGTTTTGTTCAATTGTACTTAAATAGTTTCCTACTATTGGGACTATTTATTCCCTAAAAAACAGAAGTAGAAAAATGTTGTATTTTAAGGCATGTATGAGTTATTAAACTTTGAAATAGTTAAACAGTCTGCTGTTGGCTTTTCTAATAACTTTCTGATTTCCTGCTGAGAACAGTGCAAGTGCGTTTACTGTCACTTCTCCCAGTGTTTCCCCAACCCTTACAGAAGATCGTGACTGTATGAAGAGTGAATTACTTGTCTTTGATGGCAATAAAACACTTCGAGGACATACTTGCAAGTTGCTGTCATTAGGACAAATTAATGTTAATATCATACAAGTACTTTTTTTGTGTGTTTTGGTAAAGTGAGGGAAACAACTTGCAAATGTGATAAAATTGGGTTTTGTAATGTTGCACATTTATATCAGCGCCCCAAGAGCACTGCTTGATGTCTTGACAAAGTTGGTCTTTGCTGCTAAGATAGTCCTACACCTACTCTGGCACTCCCATCTGTCTGCTCCTGCAATTTCTTTGTTACTTGCAACGGTTCTTTCTTGATCTTGTGAGGAATTAGGTCACGTAGTTAAAATCATCCGGAAACAACTCATCATTTTGCTGGCTGCATATTTCCTTGAACTAAGTTAGTCTAGCTGTAATATTAAGCTAAACTGAAGTCTCCAAGTTTGCTTCTGGGTGCCTACAAGCTTTCTTCTAGAATTTACTTTTATATCATAAGTGGATTTGAAACATGCTGAAATACTGTTTGCTTCCTCATTCATTTCAGAATTATATTATTTGCACATTAAGTTTTAATGTTCTTATCACTTGTCCTTTTCTTCATTTTTTAATCTCTGTGCTGTTTTTTGCTGGCATAGAGTTAATTTTCTTCACAGTAGCTAGTATGTAGCTTTGTCTTTGATTTGTGTTGAAAACAGGATTCAAAATACAGAATATACATGTTTCTGTTGTTGCTGAGCAGTACTTACACAGAGCACTGTGGTTCCTTGAAATATTATCCTAAAAATGATAATGCTATATATAGTGCATATACATAGCCATTTTATATAGAATGTGTAAGAACAGAATGTGGAAGAAGAATGAAAGAGAGATTAGGCTATGAAATTCAGAGTTCTGTTCCACAGTTCTGTTCTGAGCCTCTGGTATTTCTTTATGTGAAGAGATTTTAATCAAAATCAGATTTTTATTGATATTTTCCCATGTGGATTTACTCTTCCTTTCCACCTGGCAGATCCTTTGCAGCCTTGATTTACAGACCTGAATTCTGAAGCAGGCAGCTATAATCCAGATGGAATCTCTGGTTTTTCTTCTCAGTCTGCTGCCTTTCTCTCAGCTGTGCTATCTCGGCACTTCTGCAAACTGTCTCAACATCACAATGGAGATCTGTTCAAATACAAGGAGAACATAGAAAGACAATTCCGTCAAGTGATTGATCTGCTTTCTCCATACAACCTCCATATATAAGGAGGTTCTTTTCTCACCAGTTTTAGTGTTCTGCAAGCAAATACACTGTTTAGTTCTAGCATTCCAACTTAGCAGCTGAATCACTCTTTCAAGGTATCTAACTTTCCATTGTGGCCTAAATCTTTGACAAAATATTTAGGCTCCTGCAGTTTAGTTCTCTTGAATATATCTTAGGTGCATACTTCAAGAAGACAGAGGTAGGGATGCGTATTAGCTCTTGTGGCTCATCCTTTTGCCCACCTCTGCTGGCCTACTCCGGAATTTGAAAGCTTTTGATGCACTTTGTATATTATCACCTTTAGATGTCACTCTGGAGTGAGTTATTACCAGAGGTTTCCTAGATATCTGAAGTATCTGAAGATTCATGTTAGAATATTGGTTTATTGTGTGACTTTGGTATGTCGGGTGATTATTTTCCTGGTGCTTATTAGGTCTTGTTTAATTTTTTAACATCACTTCTACATGCCCCTGAAATAGATTTTTCCTGCAGTGAGGCAGGAAACATTTTATATCCTCTCCCACACAGGCTGGCTTTGAGTCTGCAACCGCACTTCATTGTTTCCGGCATCATGGAGTGATGGCATATATTATTTAATATATTGCTCACTTTTTCTCACCTCTGTCAGTATCTCTCACATATAATTCAGTGCTTAATAAATCAATGAGATGAGGCGATTGCGAATAATACACAAATGGAACGCAGAAGACCTCAGAAATAGTAGAAAGTTATTCAGTTAAATTCCTGTTATGAAATTAAATTCACATGTCATAACCCATCTAAATCAAAACCTCAAATGGCTCTTTATTAAACAGTTTATTAGTAATTCCATGAATACCATATGAGTATGTTCTAATGAAAAATACCACAAACCAAACTTATCTTTGAGGCAAAGTCAAAACCTTTTAACGAAAAAAAAGGTTTGCTTCTTTGTGGTAGGTTGTTGTTAACATCATGTCTTCCTTGCTGCATGAACCAAGTTGATTCAGAAAGTGAATTTGAAAGGTCCTTTAACAACAGAATGAGACCACATTCCCTGAAGTCAAGTATATTAAGTATTAAAGAAGCAAAAGTGCTAGTAATCATGAAAAAAGAGAAGCATAGAAACATAGTGTACAATTGTCCTCTTGGCTGTAGAGAGGCCACTCTTAACACCAGTCCAGATTGAAATGAGTTAAATATACTCAAATAACAATTAGAAATATCTGCTCTTAATTTTAAAATATTTTCACTGAACAGTCTTCTGTGCAAGAAATAGGGATGGCAATATTACACACAACTTCTACTACATGTACAAATAAAATTTGAGAGTGCAAATTCAGTATCACCAAAGCAGTTGCAAACCAATCACTTTTTATTAGATAGGTTCATCTGTTACTAGTAGTTCCAGTGGGGTTTTTTTCTGTCGTGTGGTGAAAGTAAGTAAGTAAGGGTATTAAAATATGTGTTCTTAATTTCATCACTGTCTGTACTTTTTTCCTGCTTTAAACATCTAACCATTTGTGGCATTTTTCAGCCTATTCAGATCAGTTTGAAAATCTATGCAGCTGTTTCCGTGATTTGTGAATGAACTAAAATTTGAAAAGATTACAACAATGTCACCTTCAAACTTATCTCAGAGTCAGGATTTTTCTTGAGATTTTGTTGATGTTGCTTTTAACTAGATAGCCTCTCCTGAATACAAACTTGTCGCAGTTTATTCTTAAGTGATAGAACCATTTTGATGTGGTACAACCTTTAAGGTTGTCATAAGCCTATACGAGGTTTTTGCGGAAGGATTAGATTTTAAAGTATGTTTGCCCTAGGAAGTGATGGATAATCTTGCAGGCCTGCAGTGCATAAAAAAAAAAATATTCTATCTAGTGGCAAACTGATTAAATTTCTCATAAAATGTGCTAGACCTCTGTTTAAGTGGTGTCTGAAATCAGATGCTGGTTCCGGACACAGTGTGTACAAATGGGCATGTGCTGTAAAGAGCTTGAGATCTAGGTCCGCTTCTTCTTCCAAGCTGGTCTTCCCCTCACGAGGAATTGTAGACTGCAATGAGATCTCCCCTGAGTCTCCTCTTCTCTGGGCGGAACAGACCAAGTGTCCTCACCTGTTCCTTGTTTGGCTTCATCATATTGATGAGACACTGAACATTGTGTCTACAACTATATACTTTGATGCTGCTACTTTGGAGTGAAGGTTTTAAAAACTACTTTTAGTGGTTGAACACAGGGCTTCTGTGGATATCAGGCTCTTTAAATGAAGTAACCTGTTCTGAGAACAAGAAAATCATTCCCCATTGAAAAACTTCCCAGTTTTTAAAATTTCAGTAATTATAAAGGCTTTTTATTCTGGAGGTAGGCACAGCCACTATTTCTCCTAGTAGTTATGATGTAGCAATATACTTCAGCTGTAATTTTTTATATGCATCTAATCAACAAGAAAGCAGTTTCAGGTCATAGATTACATCTTGGCATCCAGGAGTTGCCATGTAAACATGTTTAAATTTACACCCTTCTGGCTTCAAAGCAAGGATCAACAGTGCTACAGATTTCAGACAAAGACATACAAAGTAAAACCAGTAATCTTACACTGCAGACTTGGTCTTTGCTGTGAGAGAGCCATATAGATTGCTGTACATGCTCACAGTTGCCCTTCAGGGCCTTGGAATAGCTGTTTTCTTCATGATGCTTAAGAGATTTTCTTGCCAGGCTGTAGGGAACCTTTTGGGTAGAAATGTCTGTGAACTGGCTGCTAACAGTTTAGGGAAAGTTTTGGAAGTGCAGTTCGCATAACAAGACGCAGCTGCAAGATGGTTTTGAGAAAGTTCTGTAACTTAAGGCGAGTAGAGAAAAATAGAGTCTAGAATAATAGGATGTTGTGGTTAGATAGGGTAGCTGAGAATTGGAGTTCTCATAATAGAAGACACCTGTTAGAGAAAAATAACTGTAGTAGTTTTGAGAAAGTTGGGATGTTGTTGTTAGTGTAGAAAAATAAGATTTTAGAATGAACTAATTTTACTTAACCGATAGTAGGATGTTTATATTAATGTACATCCAATAATTGGCGTGTGAAAAATTTCATTGTAACCAATCACCTGTTGAATTTTTCCCGCATAAAAGGCACTGTATCAAAATAAAGTTGTCTCTTCGTTAGCATCATATTGATGTGTGAATGAAGTCTCCGTTGGGTTCTCGCATGTGTAAACCAAATGTAAACAACCTGATAGTTTACACCAGACCTTTCTTCTTACTGTCATTTTCCATTGCACAAATATTGCTTGCTCACTGCAGGAGATTCATAAACCATGTCAGCAGTCAATTGTCCAGTATGCTGGTGTTGGAGAATTCTGAAAGAGTGGAATACAGAATAAACTATCTCTGCCTATTTCATTTTTCAGTGTCGAATAGATAGTTACAATTACTTTAGGTAATCTTGTTTTGGTTTGGTTTCGTTTATTTTTAATCAGAGATCAGCACTATCCATTTGACTCAGGAGACTACAGAATGCAGAGCAGAAAAAAATAATCAAACTCCTGAAACAACAGAGCACCTCCAGAAAAATGTGACTCTGTGGAATTTTACTGGCTGGTTTTTCAGCTGGCTATGAATTGCAGGCTGTTTGTTTGCTTCCAGCACAATGTCTCCAGTCAGTGAAGAGAAACAGCAATCCTCTCTGGGGATTTCATATCCCAAACAGATCCAGAATACTTGTTCAGTGAAGGCACAGATTTGTCTGCTGTCTTGTGAGATGCATGATGAGTGTAAGACTAGTTCTGCACTGAGTATTCTTTGCGTGTCTTATTACTCTAATCTATTTCTTAGAAAAATAGTTATATATAGACATTTCTTGCCCCCTCCCTCCCCCCACCCCCAAAATTGCTCTTTCAGTGCTGCCCTTCTCTCAGACCTTGTAAAATGTCTCCTGTTCAGCAGTAGATTTCTACATGGAAAGCCTATATGAGGGTTCCCTGAAAAACATAATCAAGAGTCTGGGATTTGTTTGAAGCAGCCAAAAATGATTTTTGGTTAAGATAATATAAGCTATCACAGTGAGAATAAATGGTGAGGGGAAGGTAATTGAAATGTGAAATCTGTTGTGTATTAATATGTCACTCAGAATAGAAAGAATGCTCTTATTAAGGAACATCCAATGCACTTATTAAGGAATATTGCAGCAGTGAGAGAAGTTTCCAGCAGTGGGAAAAATGTTGCTGTTCTGGTTTTTTATCCAGCATGTAGGTAGGCTCCTCCTATGTGAATGTACAACTTAGTGATGCAATTGAAGGACAGTCACCATAAAAGAAAACGGATTTCCAATCTATATGAACATCCTTCCAGCCCTGCCCCCCCAACAAACAACCCAAAACACAACAAGAAAATTTAACAACAGCAATAAAACTGAAAAGAGCATCAGTCAAACATGATGCAACCATTAGCTTAGTGACAGTACATCACCCTTGTCTTTTGTCAGGTTCAATTAATGCTTGGTTCCATTTCCTCTCCTAACCATTCACTTGTACTGGCGTTGTCTACTTCTTTAACCACTTACTGCATTCATCTAAAACTGTAACACTTTACAGACACATTTTAAAGCACACACATTGTGCAAGCACATTGTTTAATCTCTTTTGGAAGTGACATGAGATGAGATACTGCAGCTAGCATCCTTGCAGTCATATGAACCAACCATTTTTCCACGACTTATTTTATCCATCTGGTTGCAGATAGCAAACGTGACCCCTCTTCTGTGTCTTAGAGCTGTTATAGTATGCTTGGCTTCAGCTGACATTCAAAAATTAAAAAAAGGCAGCTACTTGATTCCAAAAAAACATGTTTTTTCCACTGTTGCTTGTATAAATTGAAAAATTACTTAAAATTGTATTGGAAACAAGAGATTACTTTCTCCAAACACCATCTCATGCTTTTTAGCAGTGATTCAGGACCAGAGCCTGTAATTAGGTGGATCATTCTTGGTGATGTCTCACCTCACTTGGTTCTGTTGGATGTGGGTTAGTCTGTGGGAAGAAAAGATATTCAGAAATATGAGAATTCTTACTCTAAGTAAACTAGAAATAAACTTCCTTATATTTTAGAAATGTTTCTTAAAGTTATTTCTTGTATCTTCTTACTACTAAATATCTGATAGAAAAATTCATTCAAATGGGGGAGAAATATCTTGTCTCCGAAATCAATATATTAACCCCTAGCAGCTTTGGCAAATTTTAGTGCAAGCAGAAATGGATTGCACACTTTCAGCTATTAATAAACAGTGACTGGCTCAGAATTTGTTCACAGCAGAACATAAATGATTGTCTTAAAAACCTTTTTCCTTTTCAGGTTTGTCAGAGAGAGACTATTTACCTCCTCGATATAAACTCTTTATTTACCTTCAATATAAACACTGTGCCCAGCAAAGAACTTATTTTCTTTGTTCCAAGATTCAAAGATGAATATGACCGAGTGGTTTGCTCATATACCAAAAGAATTGTGCCATTTTCTCATGAATAACTTGACTTGAATAATTAACTTGGGAAGAAAAAGAAAGGAAGTAAAAACCAACCAAAACCAAGAAAGATGTGTTTGGAAGAAAGTCTGGGAGAAGGCTGCCTGCCCATCACCATTTACAGTCACTTATAATAAGTGTAAATCTACATTTTGATCTGTAGAAGGATTGTATGGATTATCAGCCAGGTTTGTAGTCAGTTCTTGTAGACTGTTCATGCCAATACTCATAATATCTTTTCAAAAACTACATTCTGCATTCTTAAAAAATGAATGAGAAAATTAGTATTGAGGAAGTGTGATAGTTTTAATCTAGGCCTTCCTGGCAACCAGCTCATAACCAAGGAAGTGACATGTTCCCAGTATTCCATACAATTTTTATGTAAACCAGGGTGTAAATAAGAAGGAAGAGAAGCCTTTGTTCTCTTCCGGTAGATCTGAAGGTGCAGGTTCTCTGCTGTTGGTTCTGCTCGTGTAGACAAGTGAGGCCTTGTAGGCCTTGGGCAGCGGAGGGTGCCAGCAGTCTTTTGGTGAGATTCTGTTATCTCAAGGAGAGTAATAAGATTTTCTTTTATTAGTTCCTTATTGGGTTTCAACTGGGCATATCTCTTTTAGTTTTATTTTTGTCCCTTTTTCCCTTTGCCTTTGGGGGGAGTTTGGGGTCCCTTTGCTCTGTACATAGTATTTTAATTTTATATAACTGTGATATATGTAAATATGTATATATTTTGATATAATTCATATGGCTTTGGGATTATGTAGTTTTATGTAGTTTTTTTCCTTTACCCTGGCAGAAGAGGGGAGAGGGAGGTTTTTTCACTGTGAGTTTGGGCATTTGGCTTCAAGCCAGGTCCAAATCATCACAGGAAGTTAACTTGTTGCCTTTGTCCTTCTAGCTCTCTGAAACCTACAAGTAAGGAGGCAAGCCAAAAAACATTTTTTTTCCTTTTTTTCGGTGAGAATGCTTCTCCCCTGGAGTCTGATCTGAGAAAAACTTATTTTTATTGTCATTGGACAGGCAGCACCTAGTGGCCTCCTGTTAAAAGCCTTTATATCTCATGACTAATCCTCTTAGCCATTCTGTCTGAATAAACTCTGTCCGAGTTTATCTCCTGATAGCAGCCAGAACAGAAAACAGCTGGAAATCAGAATAGGTATGCTACAGAAGCATATGGGTTCTTGCTATGGAAAAAGGGTTGGTTAATAATTAGCTTTTTCTCTGAATACCTGGATGTAAAATCAAACTCTTGGATTCCTGCTAAAGATGGGCTTAATGCAAGATGCAACAGAAACAACAGTGTGCTATGCCTAGAAGTACTTAGGGTGACATAAGAATTTAGGGTTCGAAACATCACCAGCTAGAAATGTGAAATTATGTCTGTGTATTCAGTTCTACATGTAAATATCTTTAAGTGTGTTAGCTAAACAAGTAATGGAATAATAGTCTTCCATGGCAAGATGCCATCCATATCTGCCTTTACTGTAGTATATAATTAAATGAAATCTTACAGTAAATATTTTCTTCCTGGGTTGCTGCCCATGAATCAGAAACAGTTTTGTAAAAGGAGCTTTTTAGTTAATTAGTCTCTTCTGTAAGTGAATCTGCTATCTCATAAATACTGAATAATAAAATTTATGAGTAATGGAATACCCCAAATAATTATTCCAATGATTTTTTCTTTCAATAAAGGTATGAATATGTGGCAATTTAAAATAGATAATTATAATAAAATTAATCAGTAATCCTGGGGTGAAGTTGTGATTAATCTTTCACTACATAAGTATGAGGGCATAAATTTTTCCTTTAATTTAATGGTGAGAGTGAAATTCACTGGAAAGATTTCCAAATGAGTTTTAGATTGATTTGGAGCTGTCTGTGCCTAGGCAGCCTAAGAGATCTGAATTTTCGTGTCACACAGCAGACACAAAAATGCAGCTACCATAGCAGTGAAGATCTAGCTAGCATTCAAAGAAATGAAGCAAATAGAACCTTAAATCACTCCTTAAATCACTTAATTGAGGTAATTCTATCCTCTGGAGTGGACTTTGGTGAGACTAGAAAAGATGTCCCATAGCAACTATTGTTGTTGTAAGAGAATGTGAGTTTTTCTTACTTGGTGAGTTTACTTTAGGAATCCTTAGCTTCACTGAATAGCAAAATGGCACAGATCCAATCCACAAACCCAAGCTAAGGTTTCACACTGGGAAATTTGATATCTGTCAAAATCTACTGGATTCCTTCTTAAAACTTGGGGTAGTTTATTTCTTTTCCCCAAAGAGAAATAGATTCATCATAGAAAGTTAAATAAATGGCAGAAAATAATAACATAAGGTTACAGTTTAGTAGGGAATATTAAACAGTGTGCTACCTAGGGAGAGGCTACGTAGCTTCCTCATCTTGCTCCACTGATTCCATTACAGGTACTTGCTTTGTGCACATTGTTCGCTAAGTATTCCTTCACAGTGTCTCAGCTGTGTCTCAATATTATAACTGTATTTTCAGAGCTTAAAGTTGCCATTGAGCCAGTGTTTTAAGCAGAGTTACTTTATTATCCCTCTTCATAACAGGCAAGTTGTATAGCTGGTCCAATGAAATACTGGTGAGTTAGAAACCCACACATAAACATGCTTATTAAATGATTACTAAGAAAACAGAGCATAAATTATTTTTAAAATTGGTGTGCCTGAAATACACACTAAGGGCAGTATCATATATTCGAGGAACTGTACCCTCCATTCACAGATTAGAGCCAAAAACACAGAACACAGTTTTAAGCTGGTGTTCTAAAAGCCCACATGGCAAAAATTGCAGTCCTTTGAGTGAAGCTATAGGGAAACTGCTGAGAAAGACTTGTTCTGTTCTCAACTCTCCATTGCCAAGACCCAGTGGTGTTACCACGAGGAAATCCTGATATATCCCCACGGTACCTCAGAATCTAGAAACAACCATACCAAGGAGATGTGCCTAAGGTAGAATATCATAGTATGAAAGGTTTGATTTTGCTTCCCACCACTATTATTTTGCTGTCTTTCACTGTAAGAGATCCTGCACTTTAGATCTGTAAGTAATTTAATACCCTTACTCAGTGAAGGGAAAAATGCTGTTGCTGTATCTGCAGGATGTATTCTGCAAGAAGATATAAATGCTACTGTAGCAGTCATTACCCTTAGGGGGTAGTGAAAATGAAGTATATATACTAGGTTATTTTGACAGACCATTTAAAAAATAATTTAATATTCTAGCTGAAAGACTCATGCAGTGAAAATCTACTCCTTCCTTTGGGAGACTTACATTGCCTAAGAGGGCTGAATAGTAGAAATCTGTTTCTGACACGAATACTTATATATGCTTTATCTTATTTAATCCTTTTACTCCTAGACAAATTTTTCTTTGTACCACACCAATAATTTTCTTCTTTCATAAAATCTTTATAATGAGTTTTATGAATAGTCAGTAAGATTGCTTTTAATTATTGATTTAGTGTAAACATTCTTAGTTTTTTTATTACTTCATCTCATGTAGACTTCAGATTAGCAATCATTTGAGCTGTGGGTTGCTGAACTTCTATTAAAACAAATTTCATATTCGTTGCTATTCCCAGCTTCCTCTCATTTTTGCAGTTGCAAGAGATCTGCAATAAAAAAAAGACAAGGGACTTGTTGGTACTGTTTTCAGTATGAAATCAGAGATAGTCTGTCTCATAAATTGTGCCTGCTTGTGTCTAATTTGCTGTCATCTTTGTCTGAAGACTCTTACTGCTTTACCTGTTTAACTCCTGCTAAATGGTTTTTTTTCTTTCCTTTCAGTGTTAGGGTCTCAAATTCTTTTCCTTGTAGCTGTGCTTGTAAGCATTTCCCTATTGTATTGTATTTTAAGAGTCCATGAGAAGTCATAGTCTCTGGTTCAGGGAATGTGGATTCTATTTCTAGCTCTTCAACTGGCCTGTTGTGTAATGTGAGATCTATGATCTTATTTTCCTCTGTAAAATGAGAGTATGGTCCACCTTTCTTCTGGAGTCATAGATGAAGCCCTCCGTGAAATTTATAGCAGTAAGACAAAAAAAGAAAAACAGATCACAGAATTGGAGTTCTGTGGAAAATCCAAGCGGTTAAAACCAAAATGTTAAAAAAGGCAAAATTTAAAAGGCTGCAAACTCATGTTTTTCTTATATTAACATACAACCTGATTTGAATGGACTAAACATTTTTAATAATTCTGGCTTTTCTGTTAAGTTACTTTTCTAGTTGTTTAATCACTTTCAGGAGCAAAAAAAAATGATTGCTTTAGATAATCACATCTCTTTTAATTATTTTCTCTTGGTTTATAGTAAGCCTGTGCATATTACTCAATAGAGTATACCTTTTATTTTGTCCATGTCTTCGTGGTTTAGACCTTTTTACTGAAAATTATGATCATATTCTTTATTATTATTATGTTCTTTATTAACCAATATTGCACTAGATAAAAATTCAAAAGAGAATACAGACAATAGCAGGTAGCAAAACTAGAAAATATGTGGTTAATTTTCCCTTCCTCCAGAGCAATTATAAAATGCCATTGTAACTGCTTGGAGTTTGTTTAAGAATCCAAGCATCTTGAGTATGACCAAGCTATATCATTAAAAGTATTGCTTTAACACCCCCTCACTTAGGTAGAAGGGTCCAGCGTAAAATAAGTTACACCCACTTTCCATGACTGAGAAACATCACAGTGTGATTTTGTTTTTTTAATTTTTTCAGTAGTTTTAGTCAGAAAACAAATGGATTATGACACCATTTGAAGCAGAAGCAGGCATAACCACTGCAAATAAAACTTACTGTTTCTTTAAGTCTTGGGAAGTCAGGGAGCATATTTGCATTCTCTGGGTGAAGGACTGCCCTTGCACAGCCTCATGAAGTGCTTACAGAGGTCTGGTTGGTCACACAAACAAGATGGAAAACAGGCAAATGAGTACTCTGTGGTATATTTTTTTCTGAAACCTCTAATAAATATTTACCACCCTGCTATCTTCATTTCCCCATTGAGAGTTAATCTTAATTGTTTACTTTGCCACAGAGGTTCAAAGGAAAAAAGTCAGTTTCGAGTAAGTGATTCTCTTAAGTATATGCTTGGGCATTTTGTTTTGAGTGATTAAATTACCAGATAGCCCACACAGGTGAAGGCTTGTTTTGTTGTCTGGAAGGGTCTTGGCATCCCACTGTTTTTAAGTTGGTGTCGGGATACATAACCTCTCATTTGGCTGGGTTTTACTTTGGATTTTCTTCTCTGCAGAGCAATAGTGGATTTAAAATTTTCTTTTTGTCACATACAGGTTTATCACTGCTAAAGAACAGCATTTGGGATTTGAATTATTCACAATGATAGCTAATACAGTGATGCTTCACAACACATCTCTGAAACAATGGTATTATTTCTGCAATGCAGGTTAAGGACTAAAGCAGAGACAGAAATTTGCTAACTTTTATACCTGTGCTTATGCAACCTGAGAAATGTTAGAGCATGTTCTGCTCCTCTTTCGCTAACAAAATGTTCAGTTGTAAGTGTTCAGAAGTTTTGAAAATAAGGTCTTTTGTGTTCTGAGTTGAGCAAGGTTATACAGAAAGTTTGGGATAAAACTTAGCTTTGTGGCAAGTGCAAGAGTCATAAGATCATCCTTTCTTAAAATATAAGACTGCAAAGAATCCCAGGTATCTGCAACTTTCTACAGCAGATTAACTCATTATGTAATTTCTTTCATAAAAAGATTGGTCTCCATCTTGAAATTGGTCAGTTTCCTTTTCCTTTTCCCAGTTCCTTTCTGATTTCCATAGAAGATCCACAGTAGCAGATTTTTTCTGCTCTAGACCTCTCCTGATGATGGTTAGGACCTTACTAATTTCTGGTTTAGGTACTAACTAATACCCACCTGAATCTTTTTCCTTATGCACTTCATCCTAAAAAATTACCTTATTGATGTTTGATCTCTGTGAGTAAACACAAACAATACTACAGCTAACCAAATTCCCAAGCTCTTTCCCTCTTTACTTACAGAATTTCAAATCCTTTTGTTTAAAGTAATGGGTTTCCTGTGTGCCACTTTTATTTAGATTTCATTTGCTTTGAACAAGTGTAGCTGAATTTTTACATAGATGTGCTTAAGCCCTCCCATTACACTGTATACCATTAATACCTTAGATCTTTACTGAAAACACCTTGCCAGAACAGCCTGTGTTCAGATTAAACATCTTCCATCTGACTCAGTTCATGCTGTGCTTGGATATCACAGCCAAATTTTTCTCCTTCACTGTCATTGCTGACTAATGAGTTCTTCAAGACAATGTATTTATTAATCTATAATAATGAGACCCTGCATATATCACCTATTTCCAGTTGTAAATGTGGTTACAGCTTCTAGTGCAGTGTTTTTCTTCATGTAAGAAAGCTTAAGATTTGTTATATTTTGATTCCTTCATTGTGATTGTTTTTAAACTTGATTAATTGTCTAGAAATTTTAGATTTCTAAACTGCAAGATTGTGAGTCTAATTGTAAAACCTGTATTTGGAATTTTCAGAATTCAAACATCTGTTTTGTACTGTCAGTCCTTAAAGTAAAATGCTTGATTTCTGGTTGCTTATGGATCACTAGAGATAGCCACAGTATTCAGTCTCCTGGGTTGTATATATTCTTTCTAACCTAAACCAGGATTTTTGGATTCTGCTTTTTTTTTTTTTTTTTTTTTTTTTTCTGGTGAAGAAAATTAAAAAGAGTAAAAATGGGACTATCAAAAATCTTAGCCTAAATCTCTCTTAAACCATAGGAGTCTTCTGGCCCTTGTCTTGGTTTAGATTGTCTGTTAACCACCCAATACTATCAGGAATCTGGACCACTATGTGCATTTATTTGTTCCCTGGTTTATTGCCTTTTTAATGAATTGAATTCAGTGGAATAGCTGTATTTCATTGATCCTAAGCACAGAATCTAAGATGTTCATTCCTGGAGCTAGATAGAAAAACTGATAGAATAAAACATTTGTCATAATGCAAATCTAAGCTCTATTTACAACTCTGCTAGAACTGAACTTATCCAACTTCACTGCCCCAAACTCTCATTATCTCCTAAATGGAGGGGCTGGGACTTATCTACCATTTCAAATGAAGCCACAAGATTTTGCTCAGGGATAGAAACAGAACCTACTAAATATTGGAAGAGACGACAGAGGTCAAACAAAAACATACTTCATCCAAGTAGTAAGGATGCTTAGATACACAATAATACAAAAAAAGCAGAAATGACAAGGCATGTAAGAATTCTCTTGTCTCTTCTGCTTATTCTTGGGAATATATATATTAACAGTGTTTCTGATTCTTTAGGAACTTAAGCACATCATTGAGATATTCTCTAAAAGTAAGCAAATTCTTAAGTACCTCACCAAACCCTGTCTATATACTTGGTAAATCCTCTTTTCAGCTTTGGCTGGCTTTTTAGTGCCAGTTTTGAAAATAGGAATCCTTTTGTCCAAGCCAGAGGGGTTTCTGAAATGACAGAGTTTCATTGTGCAACAACCAGAATCCCATTAGGATGCAGCAATGTTTCAGGTTTTACAAATATGTTTTCAATAACAGATCTAAAAGAGTAAAGGTGGTAGGCATCAGTGTCATCCTTTTAAAGACAGACTAAACAGATACATGGAGTTACACTTCTTTATTCTACAGAATAGCGTGGAAGCAGGTAAAAGAGCTTTTTTAATCGCCAATGCTGTAGGCAATAAACCAGTAGTGTGTGTCGTTTTCCTTTGTAATAAAGCTGATTTACTGAAAGAATTTTACAGTTACATTTCCAAGCAGAACTAGCAAATTTCTGTCTTATGATGCTATGTTCTATCATACGCAGAATAACTGCATTGGGATGCTCGTTTGTGTCTTAAACTTTTAAGAACAGATAGACAATAGAAAAGAGCCCAAGGGAAACTGCTGAACTACCCCATTCGAGAATACATAACCTTTCACTAAAAGTGAGTTAGGTTAAAAGAAATCTGGTACAATAGAAAAAATGGTCTTTACTTTCTCAATAATTCTGTACAAATGGACAAGTAAGGAGCATGACATCTTATTTGCATGGTGTTCATTCTGACTTCCAATAACATACAAATGTTTATGGTGCAAAATGTTAGAATTACGTAGTGTAGCTGATTATTCATGGGTGTTCAGCAGTGTTGTTTAAACTTCTGATCAAGCATCATTTGTGATCAGAAAGGAATTCACTGAGTCTCTTACTCAAGTTTCCCCAGTTACTTATTTGTAGAAGAAGCAAATTATTTATTGTGTACTAACTGCTAAAGCAGTAACATGTTTATTGGAGTGGGCAGGGGATTTGGGAAGCTATAGCCCAATCATATTTTCTGTTAGCACCATCTGGGACTACATGAGTTCCTCATGACACAGCAAAGGTGAGCAATAGAAAAGGTAAGCATTCTTTCTTTGTCAGCATCCTGGCTGTATTCACTCTTTTTCAGTGGAGCTATCTTTAGTAGGAGCAAAAGGAGACACAAGAAAACAGTAATGACAGGACAATGGAAGGCACAGAAAACTTTTTGATTATGACAAAGAGAAGAGGCAATTATCTATATTACTTCTTCTGTTATGCTTTATTTCTTATCAAACACCAGTCTGGAGCTTTTCAACCAGATCCCCCTCAAAGAGACTAGATTTTGCAGTACGAAATGCTATGATTTTTGCCTAAGCATGAAGCACTATGAAACTGTGATTCTGAAAGGATCTATAAATTCAAAAGGAACAAACAACTCTGAGGCCTCCCGTATGCTCTAGTGGCAAAAAGACCAAATACACAGAGGTAGAGAAAATAAAAGAAGGGAAATGATCTTACTTCTGTACTTGGCTTTGGTGATAGAAAACTTAATTTGGTTCCTTTTTCCAAATTTTAATATAGATTTTTAAAAAACCCCATGTGGAATACAGGAATAAATCTGTTGTGCTCTTAGGATCATAGAAGTTGTTTCACAATGGGGAACTGGGAGCTTTGTCTTCTTAGTTTACCAAAAAAAAAAGATGATTTCTGAAGTTAGGCTGAGCAGGAACTTATGCAGAGTAAAATAATAGGTGCAAAGTTGATGGCCTGAAGCCATGTCAAAGCAAATAGCTAGAAGTTAGAGAGACTGAGCTGGATATAAATGTACATTTCAGGTAGGTAGAATTATATTTATAGTGAAATATAATTTAACCTTTCTGATCTTGTGATGCATATAACCCCACAAGGAAATAATAAACTGAGAAAACACAGTTGCAAATTTATATCCAATTTTTACTACTTATGTATATGTGTCATATATAAATCAGGGGGAAGGAGGAGGTCAGGGACATTTGGAGTGATGGAGTTTGTCTTCCCAAGTAACCATTACACCTGATGTGGCTCTGCTCTCCTGGAGATGGCTGAACACCTGCCTGCCTATGGGAAGCAGTGAATTAACTTCTTGTTTTGCTTTGCTTGTGTGCTCAGCTTTTGATTCCCTATTAAACTGTCTGTATCTCAACCCACAAGTTTTCTGGCTTTTACCCTTCCCATTCTCTCCCTGATACCACTGGTGGGGGAGTGATCGAGCGCCTGCATGCGGCTTGGTTGTTGGCCGGGGCTAAACCAAGACAAGAATATAATAAAATATTGAACTACTAGGTCGTAAATAGTAGAATGTGGAAACAAATTACGTGGAGTGCAGGAAACCACAAACTGAATAACAGGCTTGCCATGCAGTGACTAAAGTGTTCTACATCAAGGTAGGGAATTGTCTCAATACTTTCTGTCTTAATTAGATGTTTCTGGTATATTGATTGTGCAGTGTTTTCATGGGATCATAGATGTGTACTTACATAACTTTAGATCTGGTATTTCATTTGGCGTAGCATATCATATATCCAGAAGAATATTTAAAATAAAGATCTGAGAGTTCATTTATCCAATGACACTCTATGTGATCTGTGGCATAAATACCTAAATTTCTAATGCACACCTTCTTGGAACTATAAAAAAATACGGTTTACAATGAAGGTTTTTCAATTTGTTAGTGCCCGACTAGGAAATTATTTCCTACACCCTTATTAATATTACACTGAAAACCCTTATTAAAGTGAAAAGTTGAAATAGGAAGTAGTGCAAACTGGACCGCTGGGTCTGTGTTCATTATGGCTGCTAAATGACAGACTAATCCTGCTTACTTTGACTGGCTTATAACAACATTTTTTTGAGGAGTAGAGAAAAAAGAGATGTGCGATAATTGTCCTTCTTGACTGTGCTAAAGAGACTTTTGTCTTTATGTGATTAGCTAATGGAATGTCAGATAAAGCTAAATTTACAAGAATCAGTTTAATTCAGAGTTTAAAAGATATCATACTGGAGGATATTCCTACTCAGAAAAGCTGTAGCAAAGCTGTAAAGGTGGAAGCAGTCACTCTTTTACCTAAATGTTCCTTGACTCCAACAAATGTACTGGCATTTTTGACATTTATGGTGGTTTTGCTATATTGTATGTGGTAGATTTGGCAGTGCTAGGTTAATGGTGGGACTCAAGTGTCATAGTTTTTTTCCAACCCTAACAATTCTATGATTCTATTCTATACGTAAGAGTGGTTCTTGATATTTTTAATGTATTTTCTTCTTTCGCTTGCTTTCCTGTGTTTCAAATAACTGATAAAACAACTCTGCAGTTGATCTTGCACACATTGATTGGTGTCCAGTTAGGAAAAAGTTAGTGAAATGGAAATAGAATGCATGTTCAAGTATTTCAAAATCTTTTAGCTTTTGTATGGTTAAATAATGTGATAGGAAGTAGGCTCTTTGAATAGGCACTTCTGAATGCTCTGATTTAAAGGGAGTTAATCTTGATTTTACTTTAAAGTGTAAAAGGATGCAGAGTCCATTTAATTCAGCTCAGTTTTTTTTAATTTTGTAATATGTAAAATTCTCAGTAGCAGATGTGCCATAACACTTAGTGTACTAAGCATGTTAGGCACATCTACTCTGCTGGTAACTGCTAGTACCGTTAAAATCTTTGAAATATAAACCATAGCTTATATAAAACTAAGCTATATTTAATTTGCAGTAAAGAATGATCTCAGCTGTCTTACTGTGTGACTGGAAGTATCTTGTTTATAAATATGCTGTCATAATGTGCCATCTACTTGCAAACAGGGATTACTGCTTACACTTGAAGCTACGATAGTCACTGCAACCTGAAGAGGTGGCAGAATGTAGACTTTTTAAAAAAGTGGTTTGAATCATTGTTGCAAAAACAATTTTGGCCTTTTTTTTTTGACTAAGGATGAAAGGGACACAAAGGCAGAATTACAAAAGGTTTATTTCATGAGATGCTTCCTGCCCTCACCACAAGAGAAGGATGTTATCCGTAGGAATTTTCTAGGAGTTTATACCCATCTGAAATAAAATGTTGAACATAATTATCCAATAGTACACAGACACACTTTAGTACTCTCCAACCACATTTGCTTCCTTTCAGGTATTCTTAGGCATCCTGGTGCAGTCTGCTTGTTAATACATGAACCTCTGAGATACAAATAGTCTCCGTCACTGGCCAAAAGTAAGAAATTGTAGTTTGTTTGGTTTTCTTCTTAGGGTATCCTGCTTATGCCACTTCTCAGGTTTGTTTTTAGGCAGTCTGGGCTCGGCAGTTAACTCTTTTGTCAGTTACATTATCTGAAAATTACACAATGTTTCAGATTAAGTAGGGGTTTTTTATGGACTTGTAGAGTTCTGTAAACTAATTCTGAAGGGTCACAGGAAGTATTTAGTAAAAGGGAGTCTGTACATATCATACAGTACCATACAATGTGTGGGAAATTTCTAAAATATTTTGTGCTTTTTGTGGGTGGATAAAATGTACTATTTTGCAAACTACAAACAAGAAGGAAATCCAATTTTTGAAGGCATTCCTCACAGTAGCTTGCACAAAGACTTCTCACAGCACATTATTCTGCTACCAGATGGCACTTAACAATAATTTGGTCCAGCTGTGTGGTGTTGTATCCACAGTCTATAAACTGAATGTATGCACAGAAATGTCCTTCTGCACTGGTCAGCCCAGTGAATCTCAGGTACACAGATCTGCTTTATCCCAGTGAGAATTTCATAGACAAGTTTGAAGGTTTTTATTCACTGAGTTTCATTATTACAGAAAAACCCCAAACCAACAACAAAAAAGCCCCAACAACTTTGTGGCACTGTCATGCCATTAGAATAAGAAGAGGGAGCTTTTGTAGGATGCAATCAGAATTTTTCATCCAATCTCAGCAATTTCTATTACTTGAAAGTTTCCATTGCTGCTAAACCAGAAGTGGAAATACAGACTTATTCTTTCTGAAGGTGAAACATTCAGCTAATCCTCCAGTATTACTTTATACAAAAACTGTGCAACAGATATGATTCTGCCTTGTTCTGGACAGACTGACTTGTGTGATCTGGATATTCAAAGAGCAAAATTCGACTGAACAACTAGAAAGAGTCGAAATTAGCAGGAACCAAGAACAGCTGTCTTGCTTTAACTAACATCAGAACACAGTCAGAACAAATAATTAAATACACCTCTTTTCTTGGTGATGCTTACATGGGAAAGCCTCTTTTAAAAAAATCTAATTTTGGGGTTCTTTTTTGAATGTAGTTTCATAAAGTAACAAGATATAAATATCATATTTTCCAACTGTCATCATCTTAGATCTTCTGAAATTACTGGAAAATATATATCAAATATAAGAGTGGTAGTTTCTTTTCATGAGACTTCATTTTGTTGACATTTTATTAGGATATGTGGCTGCATAGCGGAAAACAGTAAGTGCATTCAAGGTGGGAAATATAACAGCATGAGTTTTTAAGCTGGACTTTATAACAAAACCTCTACAAAGGGAGATATTCATGAATTTTTGTACAGTTTCAGCTGGGTCCCACTTATTTTGTTCTGACCTTTCCTTTTATTTTTCTTTGCTGACTGTATCTGTTAATCTTTCTGTCTTTGGAATATGTATGTTGCTGTCACCTCATTTTGCCAGGTGATACATTATGAAGTTTTATTTTATTGTCCCTTTAACACTGTTATCTTGCTAGCAAACTTTCTTCTACAGGACTGACTACTTTCTGTACTGTAATTTTTGTGTGCCCATATTTTGTCTCTTCTTTTATATCTTGATGTGAATAGATCCTAAATTTATTGTAAGTTTTGATGAATCAATCTGTTCCAGGTGTTATAAACAGATACCTCCTATAAACTTTGTCTCTTGTTTTGCTAAGAGCATTAATGTCATCTAAGTAGCCATGCTGATGGGACTGATATTCCAGCATCTACTGGCCACTATTATTCCTTCTCTGTTTGCTGTGATTTATTCTGCACACTTGCAGATTTCTTGCTCAGTCAGGTGAAGCCTCTGCTGTTCATGGTGGTTGTCTGGCTTAAAGAAATCTGTTATAATTAGCACACACATCTGTCAGAAACTTTTTGGGTTTTGTTGAGTAAACACTTCATTTTCTGAGAGAAGAAAAAGGTTCATTAGAAGCACTGTGCTTTGAAGTAATAATGCTCAATGATACATTCTATTATGAACCATGAGATTAAACAAGGCATAGTTGAAGATGCATTTTCCTTGTGAAAATTTTTAGCATCCCAAGACCTACGTACGCATTTCTTGACACAATTATTTGGATGACTTTGATGATCGGAACTTTTCTTCAGCAACATATCTTGCAATTAAGAAGCAAAATTAGTAAAAATAGCTGACTACTTCAGGTTTTTTTTCTCATTGGGGAACAGAGGAAAATTAAGATTTGTAAGGAAGGTGTACAGCACTAATTGTCCATCTCTGCTGCTCAGTTAGTCAGCCTACAGTGTGGATGAGACAAAGAATTGATTTCCAGATGTCTGCTTCACAAATGTAATCATAAACCCTTTGATGGTCAACCTGTGATTTTCAGTAATTTGAAGCTGTTTTTTGAAAACTAGACTATGTAGATTCTTACCTATGGATTATTATCTTCCAACATCCTCCATAATTTTTAACCAAGTGTTCACAGATTTTCATTTGGAGTTCCCCACTGTATTGATAGAATTTGAAGGTGCTTACCATTATTTGTCATGCTGTTGTTGAGTGATAGGCAGCAAAGGGAGCAAACCTTTAGTACCACATTTTCTTCTGTTTCAATTTCAGCTGCTTTCAAATATAGAACCAAGAATTTCAGATGAACTGTTAAGGGCAGCTTTTTATGCCTATGGATAGTCTCGCTAACCTTGAAGATTAATTTTCATGAGAAAATTCATTTTGGATATCTGAATGTCTGTAGGGTCAGGGCAACAAACTGGAACTCAGGAATTTATTTATAAAAATGATTAGTTGTTTGCCATCAGAGAGTAAGAGAGAAATTGGCAAGTCTCATTTACCCTTTTGGTTTAATAATTTTCTGTAATGTCTGCTAAACAGAGAGAATACTCTTCAAACTCTAAATTCTTTTTCTGCTGACATGCTGACCTCATTTATTGCTGTAGGATGGGAACGAGAGAGAAAACTGGGATGCTTCACCTTGAGAATGTCAGGTGCCTCTGACACCAATATTTTAAGAATGGATTCAAAAGAATCTCCCAAAAGGAAACAAAAATGGGGCAAAAGTGTGTCCAAAATACACAACCACTGTAATCATTTAAGAGAACCTACCTGTTGCTCTGAAAGCATCTTCTTAAACTACCTGAGCTTCCTTGTGTAAGAATGTCAGAGTAAGAATGGTCATAACAGTGTAACAGTATTTCTTCTCCCAAGATGTGCTTTATTTCAGTTTCTGTTTTCAATTCTAAATAATGCCTAATTGTCTTTGACAGACCAAGTGGTGATTTCCTAACACTCAGAAAAAAAAAGAAGTGAATGATGTGATGTACAAAACCACTCCTTCTGTTGCATTCAAACTCCAGGCTGCTCGTGACTATATTAAAGGTTGGAATGGAAGTCACCGTCCTTTCTACTCATTCTCTTTTCATCTTACTCTTTATAATAAATACTCCTTTGCTAAATTATGCAAGGATACTTAGTACATGCCTTTATCCTTCTGTCTGGCAGTCTATACTGAAAATTTTCAGGAAAAGTCTCTTCTGTTGATTCTTACAGGTTTCCTGCAATGACAAGTGTGAGGAAACATATTTTAATAATTTTTAATGATTTTCACAGTGATGTCAACAATTAGTCACTACTATTTATTCTTTTATATTGTTTTGTCCTATTGATACCATCTCTTAGGCAAATAGCTCTCGAGTTATAAGGGAAGACTATGAACAAGCAGACACTCCCTCTCATTTTCTCTCTTTCAGCTGAAATTCTGTTAGAATTGGTCAATCTCCAAATCCTGTTCAAAACAATGGGATTTTTTGTATTGCACATAATATGCATAATAAAAATATTTTTCCTTTTATGGCACTTTCAATATCATTTGAAAAATGATATACATTCTCTTATTATTCTGAAGTGATATTTTGTTATTTAACCCCCAAGATATAACAACAACAAAAACTCCAAAACAACTAAATTACATCATGCTTATTTTTGAATGTAGTCGTGTAAAAGGAAGGCACCGTGGAACATAAATGGTAGTGATTGACATTACACAGGTTACAAGGATCAGCAGACTGAGTTTTGTCAGTTTTTCCCTCGCTGAACATGTTACCATCATTAGGTACAGTCAGGTCTTCTGGAAATTCCCTTGCTGTCCAGGTCTCTTTTGACTAAAGGCTGTATGCTAATCATTTCTATTCTTGCACAACTCTTTCATATGTTTTTCTTCTCATGCTGTTTTGGTGACTGAGCAAGCCTTTTTCCCTGTGCTAGTTTCATATTTGCAGGTAAAATGGAACAGATGGAACAAGCCAAAGGTCTGTGCAGTAGAAAATCACTGTTTCATGTTACGGTAATGAGTAAAAAGGTTTGTGGTTTATGGTTGTTTCTACTTGTGTGTTTCACAGTAGCAAGGTTGTAATAAACATTCTGTAAGCTGTACAAGCTCTTGAGTCAGAGCTGGTGGAAGTTGAGAAGAATCTTCCCACTGAGTTAAATAGCTTTGTATGAAGCCTCACTTTTAAGTTAGTCATGATGCAAATGTTTTATGAACATTTAATCTGTCTTATAGAATTAAAAATTCTTTTTATCCCTAATTGTTCTTTTTACATCCACTGTCTTTTAGCATGTGGTGGGTTGACCTTGGCTGGCTGCCAGGTGCCCACCCAGCCGCTCTGTTATTCCCCTTCCCAACCATAAAGGGGAGAGTAAGTCAGAAAACAACTCATAGGTTGGGAAAAAGGCAGTTTATTAAAGCAAAAGCGTAGCAAAAGCTTGCCTGTGCAAAAGCAAAGTGAAAGATAACAAGGTTTATTCTCTACTTCCTATCAGCAGCAAAGGTCATCCACTTTCCTGAGAAGCAGGGCTTCAGCACGTGTAATGGTTCCTCAACAGGCAGCCATTGGAGACAATGCTCCTTGCCTTAGCTTTTAAATCTGAGCTGATATCATATGGTACAGAGCATCTCTTCTGTTAGTTTGGGTCAATAGGCCTACTTGGGTCCCCTCCTAGAAGGAATGTTGCAATGCTGATGCTGTGCCAGCACTGCTCAGCAGCAGCCAAAACACCAGTGTGTTATCAACAGCCTTCTAGCCACCAATGTAGAACACAGCACTGTGAGGGCTCCTATGGCAGAATGAACTCCAGCTCAGCCAGACCCCACACACTGGATAAAGAACTGTTATGCACGTATATGCTCTGTTCCAAGAAACCTATCTCTTATGATCAACTGCTTTGTATAATTGTACCAAGTAATGCATTAGCCACAGATAAAATGCTGTAGTCCCTTTTAATTCAGCAAAATTCCTAGTGGGGTTCTAAACTTTTTTGACCAAGTACATGCTTTGTCTATGTTTTTGCCCTAGTATGCAGGTTGTTTATAATATTCTTTTAGGTCTGAATGAACAGCTCAGCACAGCTCGGTTGCACCGAAAGTTAATCACAAAAGGTTTTCTTTAAGTTCCATTGTCAATTAGTGGCAGAGTTCGAACTATCAATTAAAATTATTTTTCTGTGTCTGCAGAAGAAGGCGATAAATTCCATTAATGTCTAAAATGTAACACTCTTTTTAGCATTCCAACATATAATTAATTAATATCTGTTTAGAGCTCTACTGAGCCTTGGAACTGACAGCAGCTGGTCAGCATACTCCTTGTATTCTGAGTAGCTCACAGAAAATGTACTTGTCTAATTATAAAAATACCAATTATGTGCTGCTGCAGATATGAGCATCAAGGGAAGAAGCAGTGAAACATAGTGATTCCAGTTCTGTTGTAATGAGCAGAATTACTGACTTGATTAATTAGTTCATTTGATTTCCTGAATCCATGTGTCTTCTTGTCTTATTTTTGGAGAAAACCAAGAAATAATGATGAATTTTCCTCTAGATGTTGCATAAGTATGTTTCATAGGAGACTAAAACAATCCCAAATTTATTTAGTGTTCCATCCTTAAAAGAAAATTGTGAAATCAAATAGCACAAATGTGCTTTGCCATTTATAACCAAAGATGGTATATCAGGTTCAGATTGTCATCATATGCTAAGAGTAGCAGTTTTTTCCAACTTTTTACTTTTGCTGAACTTGCTAGCTTGTAAAGACTTAGTTGCTTTCCTCAGTTCTCTGAAATGAAAACAGTTATTTAAAATCTCTTATGTCCTTTGCAATTCGGAAGTCATAATACGATAACAGCAATTCTGGAATAAGATTCTGCTGCTGCTCCAAAATGTTTAGTCTGAGTTTCTGTTCTGCACTTTGCAATCATTTACATCAGAAATGATATGGAGTAACAATGATAGCAAAAACACCTACATTTTGATGAAGTGAAAATCTGCTTGACACATTTTAAACAAGGCTGAAGCTTATTTATTAGCTTGTTAATGAACAGTCAATGAACTGCATCTTCAGGATCAACATCAGTAATGTAATAGACAAACCACGATGCCAGATGTTTTAAAATATTAAAATACAAGTATGTTTTCTAAACTCCATTCCATACTGAATCCTGGAAAGTTCTGATACCTGCTCCATTCACTGTGATGATTCTGTGTTGCAGAATTTTGGGTCTATTCCCACTGGCACATTCAGATTCCTTTCTGGCCTTATTGCCTTCTTTCATTTTGTAGTTCCTCTTGCTAATTTTATTGAGGGGTGTTTCTGTTCCTGTAACACCAGGAACCAGGTCATTGTACTACATAGATGTGTCATCTCTAGCAGTATAATATACTTAGCACCATGCTGAGTTTTAATCCTGCTGCTTACATGTAGACAGTTGTAATTGTGTCACATAAAAAATCATTAGCATGAAATGTTCTTGGAATCTTTCCAGCTTCCAGCATCACTTGTCAATCACAGATGTTTTAAACATAGATGACCATTTTTCATTCCAGTTATTTTTTCAACATTCTTTTTCAGGTGTGATATTTTTTTTCTTGAAATGGTAATCTGTGTTTGCATTTATCTCATTAGTAGCATACTTGTACAAGCATTCATATCCATTTCTAGCCTTTGTAGTGCCTACAGGCACATATTCATATTTTATTTCTTTCCTGTGAAGTTTGCATGATGTACTATGTCAGGGTGCAGCTCAAAAGCTCCAAGCTCCTTTCAGATTTCTGGATAATTTTAAGTACTTTCTCTGTGCTGTACACAGGCAATGGTATACTCTTCTACATGTTTTGTCCTCTTCTTTCTAATTTAAGGAAGTTGAATATATATTAACATATTTAACATTTATATTATATATTATATTATTTATTATTTATTTATTATATAAATGTTATAGAGATATAACATTTATACTATATCTAAACATATATACTGATGTTTATTATGGGGGGCAGTAGTTCTTGGTTTTCTTCTTTGTTTTTTGTTGGGTTTTTTGTCTTATTTTGCTTCTGTGTTCTCTCTAGAGCTGGCAAGATCCAATGTGTACCCCTCAATCATCATGAACTGCAGGCACTCTTTCTAGAAGTGATGAAACTCAGTGCATGGTCTAAGGCAGGTCAGAAGAAGATGACAGAACAGTTGGCTAAGTGACTTATCAAATAAAATAAAAGATCTTTTCTGTTCCAGGATAAAGGGGGGTTATCTCATACCTCTTTGTTGGATAACTTTAGAGTGCACCCTGACCTTTCCTGGGAGCTGTTCTGACATGACAGTTTTCTGTGGAGTTGGCATCTAACCTCCTTCATGTTAAACTGATTGCTCCACCTGCAGCAATCATGTAAACTATAAATTTACTTGGCCAGCTAGAAGCCAGCCCACTCACTCTGGAATTTTGATCTAATGACACATCTGTGCCAAGGCTGAACTACTTTCTTTTGGACTTGTCCATGAATGGAGAGAAAAGTCTTAAATTCTGCATCTCTCCTTAGGAAGAGTGAGAGGTAAAACATTGTTACAACTGCACTCCCGTCATCATATAACTGCAGAAGACTAGGAATAATCTGAAACTCACATAGAATTTGATAAAAAACAAGCATTACTGGATATTTAAAATGTGAGGCTGGTGATACAGGACTTGCAGGGTGATACAGGACTGCCTACAGACAGCAGATTTTTTCAGAAATTCAAAGGAGGCACTTGATTCACTGACTTTACAATCCAGGTCATTGGGAAAAACGTGATTGGTTCTGTAGAGTATGACTTTATCATCTAGATGCCTTATTTAAATAGAAATAATGGAGACTGGGAATCTAGATCTCAGCCACTCATCAAGTGTAAGCTAGAACCAATTTATGATATGAATATAAATAAACAGATACATAGATATATAGAAATATTTTCCCATTCATTTTTTTCAACTAAAGCTTGTCAAAACCAGTAATGAAAGAATAACTTCAGCTTTTTAAGGAAAGGACACATTGTGGGGTTTGTGGGTTTGTTTGTTTGGGGTTTTTGTTTGAGGGGGCTGTTTGTTTATTTGTTTGGGGTTTTTCCCCTGCTTAGGTATGTGCTTTGTAAATTGGTGCAAAGCAGGATCCTCAGCTGAATGCTTGTAAGAAGGGAACTGCTGGATGTTCAGCTTTGGCGTTATTTACGGAGAGGATAGAAGTCCTGGCCCATTCTTATGCTTCTCAGTAAGGTTGTTCATGCAATAAAACTGTCTCTACTCTTTTATGTCTGTACTTAAAAACTGCCAGACAATCTAATATTTGTCTGGAAGACTAGAACTATGAACGTTCAGAAAAAATGTATTGCTCTAGGGACATAAGCATTTTAGAGCAGGAATGATAGTTTTCTATCTCTGTAAGCCCCAAATTAATCTCTGCAAGCTCGATTAAACTTCAGCAGAATGACTGAAAGCCCATAGATGCTTCCTCTTGACTTTCGTGAGATTGGGTTCACTTTCAAAGGGTAAAAGGGCCATGTATTTCAGTTTTAGTGGAGTTTCTCTTTACATATGGCAAGTTAGGACTCCAGAAATATCTTTAGTAAACATACATGTCTGTCTGTGTTAATTGCAAAATATTTGTTTATATATTTTTGCTTAAGGTTGAATTTTCTATGTGCTTATGTGGAATAAGTCACACAGTAGAATAACATTCATTACATGGAAAAACATTTTCAATGAATGCTTTGGAGTAAAAAAAAAATCTAGTTCTTCTTCTTTTTCTCATATATTGAAGAACTTGTTAAGATTGCCATTCAAAACAAATTTTTTTAGCAATTGGCTCATGTTTCATGCTTAAACTTAGTGAAGAGACTAAGGTGCTGTGAGGACAAAAGTTGTGCTTATAAGACTATGATTAATGTAATGCATGACATTCTAAAATTGTTCTAATTATTTATTTACATAGAACAATGACAGGAAGAAAAACACTTCAATTATCAGTCTAGTGCTGTAATGAGTCTTGTGCCTGAAGTAGTGCCAAGCACTGGAAACTTAAACTTGAAAGAAACTGTGTGGACATTAATAGAGAAATCTGCCTGTAAACAATTATTTAACATGAAGTGAACCAAAACCAAGCTGACAGTCTGGATAAACAAATGCAAACTGAATGCACATTGTTTTTTGCTTTGTTCATTACACTGGACAGTTCAATTACAATCTGAAAGACATATAGACCAGTTAACACACTTGTTGTCCTCTGACTTTGCGGATATATAAAAATGCCTCTTGTTGTTAAACTTGTGTGGCAGAATCTTGAATATGGTAAGATGGATTTTACGTCAAAATAGTTTCACCAGCTCCAGGAGAGTGACACCATGCATATGTCTGGACTTTCATTTGGTTCCTTGTGTGATTATTCTTAAAGATCTCATGGATATGAAATGCAATTTCACTTTTCCAGGAAGGTTAATTCTTTTAGTCTGTGGAAATATGATTTTTAGTACACATATGTAGACAGAGAATGGCGTATTTAATTGAAAATCTCCCCTCCTTCCCCCGCACTCTCCCCCTCCTCTCCTCTATTGCATCTTTAGTCACTGTTTTTAAAATGCTTGTATTTTACTCTTAAGTTATACTTTTCAAAGGAAAGAATAGATCTGTTACATTTTATGCATTTTGCATATAATTCACCTTTTGATACTACTTGTACATTCCTGGTGTGGTGTCATCAACCTCTCTCTTTGTCAGGGCAGGCCTCTGCATTTGTTCTTTGTGAACCCAGCTGCTCGATGCATCTCACTGATTCAGTCAGGTCTTGCTCAGCTTAGAGTGTGTTTCTTACAGAGGACTGCATATTTAAAGAAGTAATGTTAAGCTCTTCACATTTCATCTTTGAGTCATAACCCTATCCCTCCACTTGGCCTGCTCCCCCGAAGTGCCCTACTCCCTGATTAGAAATGAACTCTGCCATCTTCCCCCTCCACACAGAAGTAGAACACATGGAGTAGAAAGAATTCAATTATCTGAAGATAATTGCAGTTAGTGAAATTCCTCCTTCTTTTTACTGATAAGGGCAGGTTACTTACATGGACAAATCAAAACAGAAAAAGAAAATTTTCTAGGAACTAGGCTTGTTTGGTATTTTTTAATACTAACTTGTTTTCTCTCATGGTAGGGCAGTAATCCTATTTCTGATAAAATTCTAAAATTCTGAGAAAGCCAAAATGACTGATGTCAATGATGTTTTTAAATACTGATAAGGGCTAAAAAACTTCTAGGGTTAATAAGGGCATTTGTTATAAGGACTCAGTTCTCAAAGTGAATTAATCTGAAAAACAATGAAAAAGAAACAGTCTTCTATTTTAATTATACTATTTTTACAACAGCCTTAACCCCTTATTCACCAGTAACTGTTCCAGAACTAGATACCAACATAGTTCTTGGCAAATGCATCAGCCTTTGAAATTAATCTTGGATAAATTTAATACTGGAGAATTATAACTTAACTATGCTATATGCATTAAGGGTCTTCTTGGTAGCTGGATTAGAGTGATCAGTTTTCAGTCTATGAGATAGTGTCTTGTTTTTCTTTGGAAAGATCTCATTATAATTATGAAGTTATACAATTATTCTCATGGAGTTTCACTGCCTGAAAGAGAGCAATCTGAAAACAAACCTTACAGACTCTCTACAACAGGTATGGAGATGAATGGTGAATTGTAATAAAATGTTTTCTTTTTTTCTTCATTTTTCATTTTGCTAGGAAGTTTTAATTTCTTTTCTTCCGGAGCTTGTGAAAATCAGACAAGTTTATTTAAAGAAAACTTCAAATTTAATAGTTTAATTTTTGGCAATATTTCAACTCTGTTTTCAAAGAATAAGATCCAGCTTGCTAAAGAGGTTCTGGAATTTCAAGGTACCAACAGGCAAATTACAAAATTAATATCTAACAGGACAGGACATCTGCAGCTTAAATCATCTACCTGCCATCCCAGTGTTTCATGATTTTCTAAATCAGCTAAGGACGACAGCTTTACCTATAGAGGTAGAAATTCTGTCTTCTCTAAGCGTAGTATCTATTCATATTCTCCACAGAACTTAATCTGTACTAGTTAATATGGTGGAAATCCCCAGTTAGTAATCCTGAGTCTGCCAATAATTTTTGTTGGATATTCAAGGACCATGACTGACTGAAATCCTCAGTAAGATAGTTGCATAATCGTTTTATTATATTTGGAACTACCATTGTTAGGTTGATTTTAAAGAACGAATCTCCTCCCTCGAGGCAGGTAGAAAATTTCATTTTATCTCAGTGAGAGGATTCAGCTTTTCTATCACAGTGTTATGCTAATTTCAGTATGTAAAAAAAACCCCACACCTGCAATGCAGCTTCTCAGAACATTCCTTTGTTTGAGTTCTCTTCCCTAGTGGACATTAGTTCCCATAGACGACCTTTTAAATATAGCACAGATCTCTAGCTGAGTATCTGTGTACAGTATAAACAAACAAAAATAAATTTTTCCTTACCTATCTTAATTTATGATAACTATTATCTGCTACTTCTCTGAAGTATGGCTTGTCTTAAATTACTTTCATGATAGGTGTTCATATTCCATGAATTATGTTTTGTCTGTGACAGGAAAATATAAGAAATGGAAGTTAGCTTAAATCCCAGGGAGGAAGAGGTTTATATAAATAGAAATATAAAAACAAGTAGCTGTGTCTGGTTTTGCTGTAATATATTTCTGTTCTAATTCAGAATTTGAAATAACAAGTAGGACAATGTTGATTTAATATCATCCTGGGCAGGCAAATGTTGATAATAAAAGAAAAAATGATGATCTGTGATTTTACATAATGTTAGTGTTTCTGGGATAATAGGCAAAACACTTATTCTATGAGATATAGAGGATATTAACAATAAAACTTTTAAGCCTCTGGAAACATTTAGCAGGAGGAATTCTCCTGTCTGAATTCAAGTGCTTATTTTGTGTGGGTTTTTTTTCTTTGTTTGTTTGAGTTTTTGGTTGTTTGTTTTTGTTTTTTTTTAAACAAGGGATGTACAGTGAATTCTATATTGCAAAATACTTACCTCTAGTCAGTATAGATTTTTCATATACACAATTAAAGCAGTCACTGTTTTAATATACTGCTTTTTTCTGCTCAAGTCCTTGGCTGAACTCTTTTAAACTTGGGTGAGAAACCTGGATACAAGCCAAGATGTGGAAGTTAGTGGCACTGATGAATTATTTCTTCCTTTCAATGTCCTGTAGGCAGATATTCTCGCTCATGAATTCTGAGTACCACTGCACATTCAGCACTGACCATGAAATATTGTTCTCCATTTGAGAGAAATGGAAGGAGTCTAAGAGAGTGCAGTGATTCATTCTGTGAAGAGGAGTAAGCAGGAAGCAATTATTGGAAATAAGACCCTAACTTTTATTAGAATCCTGGTTATTCCAATCTTTTCAATAAGCACTTGTATTCTTTAGGTAAACAATGCAGATGATCAAGGCTCAGGTGCCAGAAATACACAAATGATACTCATTTCTACCACCTTCACTTTGTGAATAGTTTAGTGGCTGAGGCATCTACTTAAAAAGATTTGTTTCTTGGTGGAGAACAGTAGGGTGAAGTACTGAAAAATCTGAGGTCAGAGAACGGCCTTCATTTTTTGATGGCACATATCTATGAATCAGTTCGTATTTAAAGAGAGTTTATGGGTGCCTTCCTGATCTGAACTCTCATAGAGGCACAATTGTCTGTGAGGCCATTTGCATTGGGTGTGCTTCTTTACAGGTAGTTCTCTGTTGATTCACAATGGATACATTCACCATTGAAGAGTTCTTTCCTGTCTGTTGGATAAGGATCATGGTGTGAGCCTTTCGATCTTTGTGCTTTGGTTACTGACTTGTGCTGTGGTTCCTGACTGTGGGGGTGTTGGTGGATGAGAATCTCAACATCATCCAGTAATATGTGCTTGCAGTCCAGAAAGGCAACCACAACCTGGGCTATATCAAAAGAAGCATGTCCAGCAGGTTCAGGGAGGTGATTCTCTGCCTCTACTCTCACGAGATCCCACCTGGAGTACTGCATTCACCTCTGGAGCTCCCAAAATAAGGAGGACATGGACCTGTTGGAGTGAGTCCAGAGGAGAGGCATGAGGATGATCAGAGGGCTGGACAACCTCTCCTATGAAAACAGGGTGAGAGAGATGGGGTTGTTCAACTTGGAGAGGAGAAGGCTCCAGGGAGACCTTATAGCACCTACTAATACCTAAAGTGAACCTATAAGAGGTGCACAGGGACTTTTCACAAGGGCACGTCCTGACAAGACAGGTGGGAATAGTCTTAAGCTGAAGGAGGGTAGGTTTATATTCGATATTAGGTAGAAATTCTTTACTGTAAGGGTGGTGAGGCCCTTAAACAGGTTACCCAGAGAAGCTATGAATGCCCTGCTCCTCAGAGTGTTTAAGGCCAGGTTGGATGGGGCTTTGGGGCAACCTGGTCTAGGGAAAGGTGTCCCTGTCCATGGTGGGGGATTGGAACTAGATAATCTTTAAGATCCCTTCCAACCCAAACCATTCTAAGATTCTATGATTCTATGACTCTCTTAGCAGGTAGAACTGCAGGTATAAAAAATTACATCTTTAAAAGATAGAATCCAAGCAGCAGCTGGCCTGTGACTAGAACAAAATCCCTCCTGGGAACTGAGATTATAGAAAAATCTCATTAATTTCTGCCTCGAGTGTGAAGATGTTACTTTGATATTGTCTCTTCTAAAGCAATGAAACAGCAAGTGGTATCTCTGGGGATAAAACTTAGCATTCCCAACAAAGAATTCTCTCGCAAAAGGGTGTAAAACCCTACCACAGCACTACAGTGTATAAATCTTCCCTAGAAAAGAGCTGCTAGTCATGTTGCATGGCACACTAAATATGCACATTAACAGAAGTTTCATGAAGTAGTATCTCTCTTTTCCTCTCTTTACTTTCTTTTGAGTTTCTCTTCCTGTCATCAGATGAATCTGCCTTGAATGTTGCTCCATGCTGATAGGTTGCTCCATGTTCTGCTTTTCTTCTGAACTTAGTTTCCAAGAATTTAATCATTGGGGTTTTTTTTGTTTGTTTGCTGTTTTATTTTTGTTTGCTTTTTGTTTGGTTGGTTTTTTTTTTGGTTGGTTGGTTGCTGGTTTTTTGTTGTTGTTTTTTCCCTTACCGCAGCATCCATGATGTTTTGGAAAGAAAATAAAGAAATCAATACTGTAGGCCAACACAAGACTTAATTATCAGTGTCTTGCCTTCAAAGGAAGCCTGATACAAGCCATTTTGCTTGTCATAGTCTGTCTTGAACTTGGTTGGGAAACTTTTCCACATTTGTAGGTGTAAATACTTGTTCTTGCAAAGTTACTATGTTGGCTTAGTATTTTTGGCTGAAAGTGGTAGGCAGTGCAACTGCTATGTGAATGATGCTTAGGATTTTACAGTCAGTATCTGTGATATGGAGTCCCTCTAGAAAGAGTCCATTTCTTTTTTTGTTGTTGTTTTTGGTCAAAAGTGCTGTTTCAGATATACTCCTTGCTGTAATGCAGGTTTTTATGAACCCATCTGCAATATTCCTGTTTGCTGCTAATATTTCCACAGTTATATTGCTAGTTACATTATGTGTTACTGAATTTGATCCAAAAAATGCCCAGATAAAGTTTAAAGAGAAAGTAAGAGCATTTCAGTTGTTACATTTAACACTCAAGTCCAAGAGTTACTTCAATTTTTTGTGTTTGACTAATCTGTTAGTTGTAGATATTTTTATTAGCCTCCTCAAGTTCTCTTTGTTGTGAAAACCATCCTTTCCTCCACTTTCTCATCATAATTCTCACCCTATGAGGTTTGTATTACTATGCATGTCCCTTGATTTTTTGTCAAACCTTATTCAACCTGATGTATTTGGCTTATGAAGACTGGGACTAATATAAAATATATATTTTTATAATACTGACTGTCACAATACTGTCACTCAAGAATATTGGCATTTTTACTCAGAATAAAATACTGGAACAGATGCTATAATATTAACTTCAGTTTATGGACTCCTACAAAAATTTAAGGGAAAATCCCTTGTCTTGAATATTAAGACATACTTAAGTATGGGACTGTCTGGCTTGATTCACTCAAATCATTAGTGTAAGTTATTAGTGGTGTACTCATTTAGAAAACTGACAAGGGTTTGAAATAACCAATCAACGAAATTTAAAATCAATATAAGTAAAAGTAGAAGATATAACCGTACATTTTTGTCATCCTCAAGACACAAATTTATCCTGCTTATATAAATATAATTCAGTATTTCTATTCAAATAGATTTTTGTAGCCTTTTCCATTTTAATAGTCATTACATTAGGATTATGATGGAGTATCAAATGGGAGATTAGCAGTTATATCCACAAAACAAAAGAACTTCTGATCAACTAATTTATTGATGGAACTTTCAGGTTACTCAGTGACTGTATTGAATTTGGCACAGGTAGGCTACAGAAGTTAGAAAGCAGGATTGTGTCAGATTTCCATGGTTTGTGGCTGACAAAGTCCAAGCCGAGGTGAGTCTTAAGATGGACTAAATCCAATAATTTTTTTAATTCAGTAATACTTAGAACCTACATATAGATTTGAGTCCCTGTCAAACCAACATGGGACATGTATATTAAAAAATTCCCTGTAGGAAGAGCGTAGAGTTTAAAAAAATCATGCAAACTGAAAGCGATGCCATGTTATTACTTGATTCTAAAAGTGGAGAAAATGTAGTGTGCTGATCTAAACTGATCCACTCTCGAGTTAAAGAGGATGAGGATTTCAGCTCTGGTCTGGTGCAGTTACTACACATGGCCATGATTTGATGTCATTATTCAAAAGGAGAAAATATCCTTAGCATTCTGAAAAACTTTATCTGAAGGGTATGGGGCAGAGAAATCTTCATCTCATTATTTTATAAACCTGTATTATGTACAAATGTTGTGGGCAATAGAAATAGTCAGGAGGACATTAAAATGCAATGTTCATCAAATGAAAATAAGTAATGTTCATCAGTAGTTATGCCATTTGAAAGAGTATTTTATTTTATTAGGGTTGGGAAATTATTAGAGGTCAGCTAATAATTGGAGGAATTTTTTTAAAATTATACATTAAATTTTTATCTCCTTTCCATTATTTTTAATGAAATTTCATGAATTTTCTTGTTTATCCTGTTTCAACTTGTTGTCTGATGTTTAGTTATTCATTAATGAAGTTTCTTTGATTTAAACTTTACTTGAAAGGATGAAGAAGAAATTTTCTGTTCAAAATATGGAAATTACTTGAAATTTAGACTGATAATTATATAGCTTGATTTTAAAATTTCACACATTTATGGGAATATGCAGAGCACCCTGTATTGAAATCCAAGGCTGACATTCGTTTGCAAAAGCAAATAAATCTGTTGGTTGAAATTGCTTTATTACAGGAAATCTTAAATAGGAAAAAGTAACATTTTCTAATTATACTCTTAGAAAATTGCCTTTTCAGATCTGGAAGGATCTATTTTCTCTCAACTGTGGCATGAAGGAATCTTGGCATTTTACTGGCATTATTAGCAAACTGTTTTCTATGGCTTAAGGATTTGTCATTGTATATTCCACAAAAAATGAAGAACTTTTTTTTTCTTGACCCTTTGGAGAGCTGGAAACTAATGCACTTTTCTTTTTTTTTTCCCTCATGCACCTGAAACCTTAAAGAGCTTTTGGTACAGTACTTCCTTTTGATTACAGGGCTGATAGGAGGCTGGCTGTACATTTTATTCTAGTACAATGTGGTGGAAGACACAGTATAGACTTTCCTTGGACTTCATCCAAGAGTTATTGCAAACATTTTGGTGTCTGTGATAATAATGAAAACCGTATAATTATGTTTTCTGTATCTTTAAAAATTGAAATAATACATTTATCCGTCCAGCAGAATTCAGAGATTTGATTGAACTGCTAAACAGTATGAACTGCAAGGATTATTGTTCTTTTTGTTCTCTAATATAGAAAAGCCCTCCATGTATTACATTTCTGATTCATCTGAGGGGCTGTTTAAGTAAGGCATGTGAAAAAATCCCAGTATCTGCATAAAGATTTATCTGACCAATATAGCCATCCAATTGGGTACTCTGCTGTTCTCAAATATGTAATTTTTACTCTTTGCTTCTGCTCCAGCTTATCAGCACTGGGGAAAACATTTACTTTCTCTAGGCATCTATCCAAACTCAGACTGAAACTGTGGAACACAAGGAGATAAAATTTCAGATGTATCCTGGGCAGCTGTGAATATATATTCTGCCTTTAACACTGTAAACGTGCTAGGACCAAATTATTTTCTTCAGTGTCTAACAGAGATTCTTACCTGTAACGTGCTTTCTGAAGCAAAATAGAAAACAAAGAGTTTTAGTTTATGGCATTTATAACTCTTGTGTTTCTTTTTTTTTTTAATTTGTGGGGAAAACTGGATTGATTTGTTGATCAGGAGTAGTGTTAAATATGACCCTTAGTATAGAAAAATTACACTGTGTTTGATACATTGATCTTACGTCTGGACATTTGAGGCATTATATCACAATCTCAGTGATGTTTGTGTCCTGTGGGCAATATTTTATTGCTTGAAAAAGACATTACAAATACACAGTAATATTATTTATTGTTCATTGAGCCATAGCAGTTAGGAATAAAAATGACCTATTAGATCATGCAGTCTATCTCTCCACAAAGCAAAGGACATCTCTGCAAGTGCAACTTGATGACAGCTAGATGTATAGTCATGGCAAGAGTGCTACGAGTCTAGGAAGGCAAATGTGCAGCATTAATTAATTTTTTCATGCAACTTTTTTTACAAGTTGATGCATTATATTGACGAATACAATTATATATCTATATGAACTCAAAAATTTTTACAACTGTTGAATTGACCTTATTTTTGGTGCTCTCTCAAAATATATAATTCACTTTCATATTGAACTGATAATCAGCTGGAGAAAAACTAATAAGTTCTTCATCTAGAATTTGCTTTCCTTGGAAAATCTCAGAGAGATAACAATTCTTTTCTGAAAGTTTAGAAGCAAAATCTGTCTGCTTTCCCTCGGTAATGAAGTTTATTCTCAACAATGAGGACTCTGAACAGTATTAAGCCATACTTTTATTTTAGTATACAATCAGTATTTAGGGCAAGGTAATTGTGTGCTATTGATAGATTTTCCATAAATAAATAAATGCCTCTTCTGCAGTAGGCAAAATTAAAATGTTAATGCAAGTCCTATTAGAGCAGGATAGATTTGCACTGATGTTGTAACGTGGGTGTATGCCAGTCTTCAGAAAAGTCTCTCTTCACAGTTAACAGAATGGTAATAGTGAACAAAAACTCACCAGTTTTCAAATATGAGAATGATTAGAATTGGTACTCCTCTGTCCTTCAGAAAGATCTCTCCTTGCCAGCCCCAAACTTCAACAGGAAGTACTCAAGATGAAAAGTTACTAATTGAAGTGTGCTTGAAGGAGATTGTCATAAAGGGGAAAAAAACCCCCAACCAACTAAAAGACTGAGAATTTCCAAACTAATCCTGTAGTAAGGATACATGCCACTGTAAGTGGGTGAAAGTGCTCTGTTGTTTATAAGTGCAAGAATTTGTGCATTTCTATCAGTAAATGAATTCCGATATGAATAATAAATTTTTTGGTCTGAAAAGCCAGACTATTACTAAGATGAAAAGTCTGTCATGGCTCCTGTTATTTATAGTGACTTATTCTGTTTTATTATGGAATGATTTGAGAATTTCAATCCCTTTGAATAGTACCTTAATCTGTAAAATAACTTGTTCATCTTGCTAGGACAGCATACAGAGTAAGGTATTTCTCAACATGTGTGATGTTGACAGAATCATTGCCATATTAAACATAATGCATAACTGCTGCAGCACTTCTTGTGCTGCTACTTCATTATTGCAAACTAGCTAGAAATGAGTAGCTACTAATAACTGTGATTTTAAAAATAAGATTTTCAGATAATTACTTTTGCTAACAAATAATTATCTGCATTTTTTTCTTTTTATTTCTATCTGATACTAAAAGAAAAGTTCACATAATGATTACTGATATTGTGAATAAGGTTGAAATTCCTCATTGATTACATACCAAAGCACGTCAGGGGATGAAATCCCCACTTTCACCTTTTCACTTCAATATTTTGTTTTCTGCAAAACTGTTTTTGCATATGATTTTTTAATTTCAAATGCTGTTACCTGTAAAGAAAGGTACATCTTTGAAGCTATGTCTTCAATAACAGCTGTTTATCCCTCTGTTTTATACTTTGCCATTGCTAATATGCAAACATGTTTATGCAAACACACCTCATGGAGAAAATGGGGGCAAAGAAAGTGTACCTGGGACCATAGGGGATAAGCTGCCTTATGTGGCTTCAGCAGCTACAACTATAAGCCATGGTGTTAAGAATGTGTCTCTATCATTCACTGTGAGCTTAGGAAAACTATTAGCAGTTCTGAGATGGAGGATAAATCAGAGGAGGAAAAAAAGAAAACAGCCTGAACTCTCCAGATTTAGAAATTTGACGTGGATAGTCCTTTGACATGTCCCCCCTTTCTCAACTTTTCTGCATCTAGAAAATTTTTCTTTTTTTTTTCTTAATTAAATATGCACTATATTAAAAGTTGCTGTTATGTTAAAACAATCAAATCATACCTATGATTTCAGCTATGTCTTCTGCTTACTTATTTCTAAAGAAAGCTCCTAGCACAACAGCAAGTGGGAACATAATTGGAATTGCGTATGCTTGACTGGAAGTTCATACCTTGGCTGGAGTTTCTTCCATTAAGCTTAATGAATAGAATTTGAATAGCAGTTTTGAGAGTCCCCCTGCTCCTCATCTATTCACTTGAAAAGTATTTGTCAACTAAATCTGAGAGCTCTCTAACCTTCTTGTCTACAGCCATTGTTTTTGAACAGTAGCATACTTTTACTAAAGCAACCTGGGCAAATAATGCAAAATATGCTCCTAATTTTGCTTGAAAAGTTGTTTAGCTGCTTTTCTCTCACACACACATATATAAATGATACATTCATATATAGTTGATATTTGAGGAACAGTACTAAATATCTGTTAAGTCAATTACGCTGAGTTTTTTGAATTCTTAAGAGGTTGAACTTACAGATTTCTTTGCAATGTAATGTCAAAAATTTGTCTAGTTGTATAGCTCTTATTTAAGTTAGCAACTGCAGAAACAATCTAATTCAATGAAATTGTTCTCCAGCATAACTTAAAGAAATCATCTCTCATGAAAACTGAATGTGATTTTTCCATTTTACTTTGGTAGAAAATGAACTATATGTCATTAGAATTTAGAGGTTAATCACTTAAAGAAACTAAAAAGTAGCAAAATATGGCATCTAAAGCTACCTACTGGCAGCAGTAGCTTCTGTGGTATACCTGAATTAGTACGTGGGAGAGTATAGATACCTAGTATCTCGTATTTATGAATGAGATACTGCAGGGGAGAAATAAAAGGTCACTTGATATTTACTGTCAAGATCCTGTTTTCTCAGAAGGTTTGTCCACAATTCTGCTGGAGCAATTGGTGGCTTGTACAGCCTGTGGCATGGAGCCTAACATAACCTTGTTGTATTGATGCTACTGTTACGCGACTGCACTTAAAATAAAGATGAAAGGGAATATTCCATATGCACAAGGTTCTTGTTGTTGTCTTTGCCAGTTCATAAGTGTATGCATCTCTTGTTGCAGATGAAAAGGTAAATCTCTAACTCCAAATTTTAGTTGTGCTTTCAAGTGAGCCCCGTAGGGAGGGAAAGTACAGAAACAATTCTAGTATGCCTTTATGAGGTTGCTCATTAGCACATCTGCCCTCAGTAGATAACCAGAAAATGCATATGTCCTGATCCTTGTCTTTTCTCCAAGCAATTTGCACTGCTAATGGAGCATGAGTATGACCCTCTACTGGAAAGGAGTGTACACTGCTCTTGCAGAAAACAGTATAGAAACTTATTTTGTCCATTTTGTCACACTTTAAAACCACCTATTGGAAGAGTCAGACACTTAGCTATACAGACAGACAGAAGCACCTAAATTAGACTTCTGACTCTATCAATGTGTTCACAAAACCCCTGTCTAGTGGTTAGGGAACCTTCTAATGTTGAGGCACCTGAATCTTTACCGGGAACCTGTAGTTTTGCTCTTGCATGTGCCCAGTTGCACGATCATCCTGGTAAATTGCTCATCAGGAAACTTCTGTGCAATTCAGGCATTAATCTCCCAGGGAGCTGCACTTTTCAATCTTAATCTAATTGTTTGAATGCCAGTTTTCAGATCTGTAATTTCCAGGTTAAACAAACATGCAAAACTGAATTGAGTTGTTTGACAAAGCATCATGTTAACAACTACAATCAGCAGGGCTGAAAGCTTTTCAGGCTGACAGCTGCTACTTTGGCTAATGAAATATTAAGAGCAGCAGCTGGGTGTTGTCTTTCATGTAGACTGGGAAGTGGTACAGGACAAGTGCTTTGGCATGGTATCTAATTGATTGTTGTGGGTAAGAATCAGAAATCTTTAATATAATTAATGTACTCTGGTTGCACTTCACATTTGTTCACATTTGATATCCTTTAGCTTGTTTCTTTCCTAATTTTTGAGCCCAAGTTTGCTATTCCAAGACCAATATTCTGTTCCACCTGCCTGGAGAATACAATTCTCACTTCTGAGGCATTTCATGCTAGTCCCAGTTTTTCATCCCAGTAATCATTCTCCCAACATGACATATATTTCTTAAATGGAATACATCCAGGCCCATCTTTAGGTTTGTAATACAGGTGACAGAGTTAAGAGCTTGAACTCTCTTAGTCACTAGAGAAAGAGTGAGAAATCTTCAGATGATAATTAGGATAATATAAGAATACTTGTAGATCCTTGATTGTACAAGGAGTCTGCAGCAATTGTATTCCTAGATTCCCTTTGATTAGGCCTCAGATTCTGGCTATAGGCCTTATTTACTCTACTGCTTTCTCAGGACACTGTTCTCTCACTCACACTTTTTTGCTTTGCCTGAAAGAGAATTCATAACCAAAAAATCTACAGGATAAGCATCTTTATTTTTTTCTGCTGGTTCAAGAACCTGGCCTGGAGTGAACTGTCAAAACCAAGAAAAATCATTCTGTGGTCTTACAGGCTTGATTCCAAACCCAACTGTACTATAAGAACAAAGCTTCCAAGTTTAGGAATAAAAAAGGCTTGTGGAAAACAGTAGGTTTGTCTATAAGCTGAAAAATGATCTTCACTTCTCTGAGATCAATGGAAAACAGCAAACCTAACCAATGCAAGCTAGAACTACTGGCAACAGGTTTTTAATTTTTAGACTAAAAACTACGATCAAGATAGCACTGTGTTTAGTAGGTAAGGTTTCCATTACAACACAAATAAAAATACACTGAATATTCAAACTAATAACACAATGAAAGAAAAATGAACTCTTAAAAATTTATTTGAAAATTCTGTGCTGAAATCACCTTAGCATATATACTGAGCATTATGTAAATCTAGTTGTCTAATTGCCCCATTTTTATGTGACTGAAAACTTGTGGGAGGTCACAGTAAATACACACATCAATATTTATTTTCTTTGTAAGTGATGAGAGCCTATGCAAAGCCACAGGAGGTGACAAATACACTATTGTTTTACATTTCCCAATATATATACACATTTATCATCCAGGGATAGGACCATGGCATGCCCTTCGTGATTTTACTTTTAGCTGCTGTCATTGATATTCCTGCTGAGTGCTAACAGCAGAGAAGGCTGAGCACAATTCATTGCATATTCCCAGTCACATAGGAATTTCCAAATTGCAGCAGATCCAATTAGTATCTTAAAACCTCTGATGTATTTACTGCAGATACTGTAATCTCTGCACAGCTTTAAATGCCAGCTGTGTACTGTCAGCAGTGAAGCCTGTTGCCTGCAGATTTCAAACGTACAGTAATATTTTGAGGTGTAGTAAAAAATTGTGAGCATCTTCTGAAGCTTTCTGTTGGTCTGTAGGTCCGAGACTTCACTGGACAACAAGCAATGCTCTGTTATTGTTCCAATCATGGAAGAAAATTATTTGGCTTCTTGATCAATGCTTTGTGAGGAGGAATGTCCTTGTAAAATGTTATGTCTGTTTAAATGGGAAATGGCAAAATCAAATCCTAGAAGTCTGAGCTCCTTGGGAAGAACTGTCTAAAGCACCTACCATAATGGCATTACTGACTTTGGGATTTATGACTTCTATTACACAAATCAGAAGGATATAGCTTTTATAAAACAGTAAAAAGAGTGTTGCCATGGCACATCTGAAATAAAGATTTGGCTGAAATTATGAAACTTATGTGTTAGCTTCATAGATCAGACTCCAGATTCCAAGAAGTGAAAATTGCTCCTGGAAATCATCTAGCCTCAAGTGACAGAACCCACAAACAAACAATTTTAGAAGGACTCTCCTCCCTGATGCCAGGCATTGTAGTAAGACTGGCAATCCTTTCTAATGTCACATCTCAAAAACAATCTTACCCAAAATCGACTGCTGGTTTATATGGAAAAAGAATACTCTTTAACTATAGAAGAATGCATCAAACCAGGAACCAGGGAACAAAGATGTTCCACCCAGTATTTTTATTCTGCAATGGTGGTACATTCTGCATAATTAACTCATCCCAGTTACCTCTGAAGGAAAAGCTGCCAAACTCATGTGTTTAATTAAAACATCTGTAGCTCCTATGCAACACTTCTTCAGGAACTGGAATTTGAAATCAGGATTTTTGTTTCCCATATTCTACACTAGAATAAGAATGAACAGTCTTGTATTCAGATAAATATATCTGCGCTTATATGCCTATAGATGTTGGTCAATAAAAAGACAGTAACTCTTTCAGCTTGACTGCTAAAGGCATGCCTGCTGCCCTACTGGGAATAGTTTCATAGTAGCACAGGACAGAAATTTGGAAGTTGGACAGGATTTCATATTTACTTGGGGTTTTTTTTTTAGTTCTTGGAGATTTCTATTATTTTAATATCAAGGAGAAAGAAACAACAGAGACCTTCCTTTCTATGTAAGAGAAGTTAGGAAAACCTGTGATGATAAACCAAGAAGAGGATGTACATTTCATATTTTATCAGAGACCAAGAAGCTAAGAACTTCTTTTAAATGTTTAAAAAATTCTATTGGCAAGAGAGCACACTGTCTTCTATATCACCAGCACAGAAGTTTATCAGTCAGCCTATTCTTTCCTTCTAAATAGTAATTGCTGTGGATTCACAGTCTATATAACAGTACTAGTACTTTACCTGAGAAGGGTGTACGTTTTTATTTAAACATACCAAAACTATTGGTATTTCAGATGGAATAAAATCTAAAAATTAGAAATCTACTGTCCTTACATGGTGTATTTGTTGCTCTAACATGCAGTCAATTTGATCATACAGATTCTTTTGTTTTAATCAGCAGTTTAAAACACATTATTTCTATGGGATATCTTTTATTCTTGACCTTATTCCTACTGAAAAAAATATTGTTTCCATGTATTATATATCGTGAAGTTCATTCTTCTGTTTGCAAATATGTTTACATCTCACTGCCAGCATCAGAAGCTGTACCAAATAGACAAAGTTGAAATTTTTTTTTAAATTGCATGCTCTGTAGACCTCATTAGAGTATTTATGGCAAGCTAGTGTAAGCTGAGCTTTACTTTATTTGTATTCACTTTATTTGTGTTTATTTTTTACTGGCTTTTGAAGAATAAGGGTTTGATGGCAAAAATTCACAGAAAGTGAATGTTGATGTTAAATGGAGGAATATTTGCAGATTATTTCAATTTGAAAAAAGTGGCATTTAAGCTGCTAGAGATGTTCATTCAGTTGAGAAACAGAGAATTACTGACAAAATATTTATGTTACAAGTTTTGAATATTTGTGATCAATTTCTTAAGGAAAGAATATTCAACTACAGAGTAAACATGAAAAAAACCCAGTGTCTTGCAAATTAATCTTTCAATTCTCAAAGTAAAAGAAATGGATCATCTCTCCAAAGACCATTTTATTTTTTAAACTTCTGTGGATCAGCAGGACTAACAAAAGGATGGATGGGAATTTTCTGTCAGAACAAAGACTGAGTATGAAGTGACCAGTGAGGTGTTGCAGTATAGCAGAGTTCCTTGCTATTCTCCTCTTGTTTCAGTCTTCTGTTCTCTTACTCTCTTCAATGTTACAGTGCAAAATTGTGCAGCAGTTTGACTAAAAATGAAATAAACTGCATTGCATAATTACTGATTTCACATAAACCTTACCCCAGAGGCGTTCTTTTCTAGAAAGCTGATTTTCCTTCATTTTCATGATGTATACTCAAGCTTTATATAAAGCATCTGCAGCATTGACAATGAGTAGATGTTTCATAAGTACAGACTACAATGATGACTATTTAAAAGAGAATTTGCTTTCTCTTATATCATACAAGCCTTTTGATCACTTTATCCAGCACTATCTTGCCTGGTTTGGTGACAAAAATAGTTTTTCTTTACTAGTTCATCCAAATTTATCCCTTCATTGGATTCTTCTTTATGCATCGCAAAAAAATGGAACAATGAAAGAACTTCTGCCTGTCAAGTACTCTTCTTCTGTTCTTTGTTCACAGAACTACCAGTAGTGCCAGTGAGATTTACACCCTGTGATGATGGGAAGCAAGAAGACTTTTTCAATCATGTCAGTATTTAGCTCATCTGCCTTCAGCTATGCTAACTGAAGGAAGTGAGACTTTTGGGTGAATTTGGTAAAAATCAAATAGATCATCACTGAAATGTTTTTTAGAAACATTAATCTCATAGAAGTTGCATAAAAGTTGAAACCCTGTCACTGGAGTGCCTCATAAAAGTGTCAATAAGCCATCTGTGCTCCTTTCCCAGTGTGAATGGCTCAGTGAGCCCAATTTTGTCTTCTGAATAAAACAGTCTGGTCTCCCACTGTTGCCACAAAGTCATCCATTTTACTGTTCCACCCTTCCCTGTTGAGTGCACAAACCCTTATGAGTATCCCCATTCTCTCCTGCAGGTGGCACTCATTATCCCTCCAGGTCCATCTTTGTGTTTCCCCTTGAGCCCTGGAGCTAAGCATAAACTAGCTTGCTTTTCCCCACCAAGTAAAAAGCATTAATGCCAGAAAAGTCACCCATCAGACATCTGTTCTGTGCTCACTTTCATTTAGTTTCCAGATACCTTGAAAAGATAGATTACATTCATCTGAAACAGCCTGGCAGATGAAAAGGATGGCATAGTTGCTCCTGCCTTGTCATCTTTCGGAGTATTATAGTAGTGGATTAGATGATATCAATCATACAGAGTTATGTACAATATGTGGTGTTTTCTATTTTATGCTTCCAAGCAGATAAAACAGAAGATCTGTTTTATAAGCTCACTGTACAGTCTTATATGTAGTACTTTGTGAGAGTAGCTGTTAGAAGTTTGGAATTTTAATTACCTATAACATAATAGCTTGAAAACATCTATTCTGGAAGCTATTGATTTTGTCTGAATTGAACAACTTAGTTTTTTTGATTTACATGGATTTCTACAGCTTCACTGCTTCCATTTACATGACAAGGTCAGCTACTTCTTTATAAAATAACACAATATGCATGCAGCAAAAGGAAGTATCTCTTTCTCTTTAGGTCTTTGTATGGAAGGCTACTTCCTGCTTAGGGACAAATTAATTTATTGTAAGCCCAACTGTATTAGAAGTCCACTAAATGCTCATACTCCCACAATGCAATTTTGATGTGGCATACATTCATCAGCTTCCAGTGACTTTAGATAACACTAATGTATTTGTTTCCCCAGTGAACCAACTGGAGAGAAATCATTGTTTTAACATATAGGAGATATTTTACTGGAAGACCTACTGCCTACTTTGCACAGCTTCCTTGCACATTTACTGTCCTTGCATAAACATGAAAGCCCACAAAAGATGATGAAAGTGGTTTCTGCTGACTAAACCCTTCCCCTAAAACATGCCAAGCAACGAGCTGCACGGATCTGTGCTAGCTCTGTGCAGTACTGATGTCAGAGCCTCTGTACTGTTCCCCTGCTCCAGAGAGAAGTATTAAAATGACCCTGGACATAATCAGATGCATTTCAATGGGCTAGTTATTCTGGTTTAAGCACCAATGGGGCCACAAGTGAGAGTATAGAGGAGGAGAAGGAAGATGCAGCATCCCTACAGTGGTGAGAGGAGGTCAGAAGCATACTCAAGGTAATTGTGACAGAAATTCTGAGGCTCAGATAGACTCAGGAAGGTTTGGTAGATGCCAGAGGAGGAGTCAGGGACAAGGCATACATGGATTCACCTGACAATTCTTTGAGCTGAGACTTGGCTATCAAAAGGATGAGAACCCCTGAATTAGGAAATCTGGAAGTGTGAAAAGATAAACCACGCACAGGCTAACTTGCTCTTTTCAGTTTCTCCAGATATAAAATGATGAAGGTAATTTCTAGTGATTTATAAGCAGAGTGAAAAGTGTACATCAAATGTTTGTATGTCATATTTTTTCCTTTGATTATTATTCCCAAAAGGAGTTTGCTTATTTCCTCAGTGCTTTTTTTTTTTTTTTTACTGATGTTGAAACAGATCTGAATACTGATATTTTATTTTTTAAAATAAAATTTGCAGCTAGTTCAGAATCTGGGCATCTCAGTTGTCTCATAAAGATGCTTGTATATAAAACCAGATATACCACCTCAGTGTTTGGAAGTCCTCTCCCTCCTGCATTGCTTGAAGTATTCCTTGAGATTTCCTTTAAATTATGCAGTGGCAAGAGACTTGTGGAGCACTGATAATTATAAATTATAAAAGGATTGCTCTAAAATGCATATTACAGAATATATTTCTGTGCATTTGTGTGTGCCTGAACCTTCACCCGAGAAGAACAAAATTATTCCATATTTGCACTGAAGAAATGGGTTTCAGACTAAAGTAGTTTGGATTTATTGGGATTCACCCACCTCAGTCAAACTCAGAGAGCTCCAGAAGAGTTTCTCTCCTCGTGTGATTCTTATGAGGAGAAAGCCTGGATAAAGAATAGCCACAGAAAAACAAAAATAATGTGTGAGGGAAGCTGTGAGAAAGCGGCTGCCCTCAGAGCTTCTAAAAAGTGATTGCAGTGAGGAGCTCACATTCAGAGTCCAGTCCTCCAGATGACATTTTTCTGAGCCTGACACATGGGTGACCTGCATTCTTAGAAGTTCTTTATGTAATTTGCAGTGTTGAAACACACATTTTTATAGAAAATAACAAAAAAAAAACCAGACTGGGAGAAAATACATATAAGGCAATATTCATGGTAAATTATTGTAGCAGTTCGAGATAGCCCACAGAGTTTTTTCTTATTCAGTTTTAATGATGGTATTACACAGTGCAGCTAAAATGCTCAAGAAAATATGAAAGAAGAGGTAGCATCAGTGCAGTGGCAAGGGAAGGGTAGAATCATAATAAAGAAAATTTTAGCAGAAATCCTTAGTCTTGGATAAACTCAGAAAGGATTGGTAGATGACAGAGAAAGGGACCAGGACTAAGCAGAAATGGATTCACTGAATCATCAGACACTTGTTTTTTTCAGCCTTTTATCTGAGCTGACAGAGATATCATAGGACTTTGGGGGTTTGTTGCTTTTGTGGTTTTGTTTGGGGTTTTTTTTTGTGAATCACTTATTTGCTACTTCTCACTCCTATTTTTAGCAAAGTGCTTAACCAGGGAGATAAAGCTAATCAATACACAAAATGAACATGGAATTGCTCTAAGTAGAATCCAAGCAGGAGTATAAATTTGTTTAATCTTTTTTTTTTCTGTTGCATATACTTGGTAACTAATTAATATAATATAATAATAATATTTAAAGTTAAAGGCAGACTATATCAACAAACTTGGTGATGAGGAGTGTCATACTATTTAACAAAGTGTGGTCAGTCTGTATGGGTTTAATACTCTTAAAAATTTCTAAACCAGGCAATATGCTGGAAATACTGTTTCTTTTGAATTCCCCAGTGGTGTTCTCCTGTTCATTTAAGGACTAAGTTAAAGATATTCTATTGGGCCTTTTCAAGTAGCTGATCTGAGCTTAGTGCCTGCTGTCGGTTGTGGTGCTGCTTCATTCACAATGAACTGTGCACTCCTAGCTATCCTCCTTATCATTGCTTAGCCAAACAGCATGGGATTCTGGAAATGAGAAACAAGGAAAATGTGAGAAGAAAGAACAGCCAAAAAAATCATGTCTAGACATGTGCAACCTCAGTGTTAAGGTTTTCTAGGAGAATGAAATCATCCCTTTGAATGAATATGTATGTGTGTGTGTGTGTGTGTGTGTGTAAGCTATAGAGCAAGTGTTCTAGCTCTGTAATTAAGCTCAAACCATGTTGGTTTTGGAGGTCAAGGTTTCCAGCTCTTGATTATATGTGAAGAACATTATGTATTACTGCATAAAACAGCTGCAGATTTCACCTTCTCTTTGAATAACTGGTGATTTTACACAGAAGGTTATTTACTAGATTTACATTTCTTTTTAAAGTAGTTTCTTGAAAAATCCTAACATATTTTGACAGAGGTTTTATTATTCCAATTGATTTCAATAGAAGCATTCAGGCACTGAAGCTTTTTCCCTAATTGCTGGTCTATTTTTGCTATTATTCCTAAATGAAGTTATGTTATGCAATAAAAGAGATAACAACCCTTTTTTTTCATAGTTTCCTTTTTTTTTTAAAGATCTGGTCCTCTGTTTTATTCTTTAGCAGTTGCAGTATTTTTCCCTCAGTTAAAAACTCCATGAGATATATTACATGTGTATCAATTCAACTGAAGTGCTGAGAAGTACAAAAATTTCACAACCTGTGAGTCTCCCTTGGAGCCATGAGGTCATTCTGAGATCTGATGCCAGAAATAATGTTTGCAGTGTGCACTAGTAGACTGGCCAAATTACCATGCATTTTGCATTTGGTTCATTTGGTAAAAATCTGTATTTATTTCTATTAGTTCGCACAGGAGAATCTGGAAATGCTTATATTGAGATGATATTTACTGTAGTAAATATAGAAGCTATTTTGGAGTACCATTAAATATTTGCAAGAAAGCAATGGAGTAGCAACTGCAACAGAAATGACTACAAGTGGAGTTAAGCAGGCAGAGAGTAAATGATCCATTCAAGGCACTATTTAAGTTCTTGCAAAAAAGCATGACGTACATGATTGAAGCTTGACTTGCATAGACTGACAGGACAAAGGGGATATAGAGTCATGAGGCAGAATTAGATTGTATTGAAAATATGAGACCATCTCAGGTCATCCTGGTCTTGACCACGCAGAGTACAAGCATGAAGTCTAAGGTAAAAATTACATGGCAGTCCAATCCTAGCACAAGGATATGCTATGAATAGGTACTGGGGATTAGGTACATGAGGGGAATACCTATCTACGAATTTCATAGTGTAGTGAGCATTATTAAACCCACTCTTTAGGAGTTCTGTTTGCTTTTCATATTTTTGTAGTACCAGTTTATGCTACCAGATACTCCCTCAAATTATGTACCATTGACCCTATTGAAAAGCTTTGCAGAAGTTTATGGATGAAATGCTAAACTTTGGAACTTTTATGTAAGTTGATTACCATTTCTGTTCTTATACAGATATTTTCTTATTATTCAGAAAGCTTTATTGACCTTCTGTATTGGTTAGTTAAAGACCTGTTAATTTAGAGCTATTTGGGGGTTTTTTTGTGGTTATAAAAAATACTCATGGTTTATAGATATTGGTGAAGAAGTTAGATTGCAATAACAAGTAAAATATCAATAAATCTGTTGTAACTTTGTTGAAAATTATTTACAAATCCATTTCAGTACATTAGTTGATATGGTTCAGAACTACTGTATCTAATGCAGGCTGAATAAAACAAACAACATAACTCAATGTGCCTTGCTCTGTGTGGTTGTTCTTACAAAATACCTCTCCATGCTCTAGTAATCTAATAAAAGGAACAGGGACTAATTAGGCCTTACAAATACATTGGTTTTTTCTAAAGATGTTCTTTATAATTCAATTTTTGCCTGACTGCAGTCTGCTAAAAGATCAGAGATAAAATCGAACCAGCTTTTCTTGCAGTATCCTTTAAATGTCAAGAAAAGGGAAGATACATATTTTAGTGTGTAGCAGTAAGAAGAGACTAGCTCTGCCTTTCCTGCAGTGCGCCTTTAAGTAGATGAAGACAGCAGTTAAAGCCTTCCCATCATCTTTTCTGGACTCAACAAATCTATTTTTCTCGGCCTCCTTTCGCAAGTAACATGCTCCAACTGCCTAGACACATTAAAGAACCATTACATAGAATGTTACTTTTTGTTAGAGAACCATGGAAATTGTTTTTTACCTTAGCAAATATCACTTGCATGAGTTTTCTGCCATTTTCAGAAGATCTTAGGTAAACCAGATGCAACCCCAACCAAACATGAGAGCAAGGTTTCGTGATCATAATCTCATGCATTTCTAACATGCATAAGCATGCCTGTGATTTCTGTAGGAGAAAAGAAATTTAGTTCTTGGTACCCTGTCTAATTATATTCCTAAAGTCTGTTATTACATACTTCACCTTCACCCAAACTGGATCTCATTCTAAACCAAGTCACCTTTAGAGAGTACTAACAGAAGTGATCATAGAATTTTTTCAGCAGAACCCGGCTGCCACTCAGCCAGGAAAATTATTATCATTTTCTTGCAACAGAGATATGGGGAAAAAAAGCAGTCACCCTCCCCAGGAGCAAGCAGCAGCAGCTGCAGTGTCCACATAGGGATCTATGTACGTCACAGTGTAAAGTCAATTGGGCAAAAAAATTCAATCCAAGTTTAAAAAACAAAAGAAAACAAACAAACAAAAAAAGAACCAAACCTCATGACCTAAAACCAGGAACCAAAAAATAAAAAAAAATGGTTGATAAAATAGGTTGGGCCCCTCCCCGTTACTATAAAATATATATATATATTTCTAAGGCAACATTTCAGAAGACCAGAAGTGAGGTTCCTAAAGAGTCTGAGCTTGCAGCCAAGGACACCACACAGGCACAAATCCCATGTGAGAAGCTAGTGTAGACACCAAAATATCCACCCACCCCGTGGCCTCAGTGGTCAGCATAATCCTTGTTCTCCACCCCAGTCTCGTTGAGCACCGTCGTCCTCATGATGGCCTCAGTGACTGCATACGGGTCACAGTTGGCTGCTGGCCACTGGTCCTAGAAGCACCTGCAGCCATCCTGGCCCACCTGGTGTGGGGTGCAGATGCTGGCGCTGTGGTTGGCCACGCCGGTGGAGAACTTGAAGATGTTGGAGGTCTCATGGTGGCCTGTGAGCCGCCGGGAGTTGTCCCTGCCGCCCCGTGGGTTGTACACACAGATGTGGTAGTCGTGCCGCTTGCTCAGCTTCTCGATGGTGGCTTCGACGTGTTTGAGACCCCCTTCTCTCTGCATCTCATCGGTGCTGTAGTTGGTGTGACACCTGGCACCGTTCCAGTTGCCAGTCATCGGTTTGGGGTCCAGCATAGCCACCACCCCAAAGTCCTCACAGACAAGGTGGAGGATGAACCGAGCCATCCACAGGTGATCCCCCATCTCAATGCCTTCACACGGGCCCACCTGGAATTCCCACTGGGAGGGCATCACCTCTGCGTTGGTGCCACATATCTTCACCCTCGTGTACAGATATGCTTTGTAATGGGACTCCATGATATTGCGCCCATACACCTTATCTGCTCCAACTCCACAGTAATAGGGGCCCTGTGGGCCAGGGAAGCTCTTGTCGGGCCAGCCATAGGGGTGGCCATTGATTCCCAGCAGTGTGTACTCCTGCTCCATCCCAAACCAAGGGTGGCTGTCCTTCACCAAGTCCATGACTTTCTTGCATGTGTGTCTCAGGTTGGTCTCTGTGGGCTTCCTGTTGTACTTGAGCATTTCACAGAGCACCAGTTTGTTGGGGTCCAGGCAAAAAGGGTCCCTGAACCAAGACCAAAGATCTCAAATCCTGAACAAAAATCTTGAATCTTCTTTTTGCTGTATTTACCTCCTGTGAACATCACTATGAAAAAGAGACTTTAATGGTGTAAGTCAGTATGCAGTTTAGACAACACAAAAGGGAATGGTTGCTGTGTTTTTATTTGAGAGTGTTGGATTTCCAGTGAAATTCAGGTTAGAATAACTGATGATGAGGTAGTGACTTATTGTTATTAGGAAGATCTCTATCTAGGTCTCTTGACATGTCACAAGCATACAGAGAGAATTAAAATATGTTCTTGATTTCTAAAATCTTTATATTTTAAAATTCAAAATAAATCGTAGAGTCATAGAATGGTTTGGATTGGAAGATTTGTCTAGTCTGACCCCCTGCAACGGGATGGGAGCAGGTTGACCATACAGCCTGACCTTGAATGTTTCTAGGAGTGAGGGCTGTACCACCTACCCGGGCAACCTGTTATAGTGTTTCAACACCCTTATTATAAAAAAATACCTTCCTTATATATCATCTAAATTGACCCTCTTTTAGTTTAAATCCATGATCCCTGGTCCTATTTCTACAGGACTTACTATAAAGTCTGTTCCCATATTTATATAAGCCCATGTTAATTATTGAAAGGCCACCATAATGTCTTCCTGAAGTTTGATATATATCAACGTATAGAGCACTAATCAATGGCAACTATTAGTCTCTGCCATCACCATTTTCACTAAGAAGAATACAAGCATCATGTCTGAACCTTTGAGAATCCGTGAAATGTAGTAATACGAGCTGCTGCGTCTTCAAAAGTTGAAAGTTGTTTAGAAGCCTGATTTGTGTAAAAGATGTGTCTCCATTGCCTTGTTGCCATATATGCAGGGTTTATTTTGTGATAGAATGCCTTAGCCTGTGATTTCAGGAGTAAGCAAAGGACAGATACACTAACATGTCAGTTGGGTGTGTCATGACAAAATGTTCATCTTCAGTTGTCAGTCTAGTGAATGATGGTGAGACCTTGTTTGAAATAACTAGTCTCCTTTCCTGTCACCAGTAACCAGAGAAGACTGTTCAATGTAAATAGGAGTATGAGATCTCTTTTTCCTGAGAAGCAAGAAAATAAAAGCCTTGGCCAAAGTTTACTGAGGGAAAGAAAGCACTAAGGGGAGGGGAGAGGGTGAGAGAGGGAAAAGGTGGGGTGGGGAGGTGGGAAACACAACAAGAAGACATAAGATTATATGTCTTATAATCCATATCTTCCAAGCTGTGGAAGGGAAATTTTAATTTGGAATTTTGTCTCACTGCATGAAGGGGTAGATCATCTAGAGTTCTCCTCATATAATGGCTTTCAAAAAGTAAAAGACTCTAATGCTTCCTGCCTGTTATCTTACAGGCAAGTATAGAAATCTTTCTGAATACATCCTTGACAGAAGGTCACTTTCAGAACAGTGCTTTTTTTCTGGTAGCTGTTCTTCCAGGGATGAAGAAATTTTCACTTCAGAGGTTTGTGGCCTCACAATAACCCAAGGGTGATTCAGGAGCTTTAACAGAGTTTCCTATTTTTTTGCCTTAGAGAAGAATGACAAAGCAAAGAGATTGTTCTAGATTCAGTTAGTGTTTTAAAATGATTAATTCAGTTCATAAATGTTGATTATTTATTTGTTGTTGCAAAAGTTACAGATACTTAATCCAGCACTTTTTACTTTACATCTTTCTATGGCTTTTGAGATGGCTATTACTAAAAATGAAAGGCACAAAGGACAAATAAAATTCTAGATACACATAATTCTTACTGATCTATTTATTTAGATTGTTTTATATCTCGAGGGGTTTGATACATTTACAGTCTCTTCTCATCTCAATTTATGAAACAGATATTCACCTTCGGATTAAATTCAATTGCAACAGTCATCTTTTTTCTTAGAAGCCAGATAAGCTTTTCTTAAGGGATAATGGCATTACAAGGAGAAGTACCAGCATTTGCTAGAGAGCACATTAATACCCACATCCTTGATAGCAACTCAGTCAGTCAAATTGTTGCAACCTCTTTGTTAGCTAGAGATCTGCTTACATGAGAGAAAATACATTCTAGAAGAAAAATACAAAAAATTCAGAAAGAAAATCTTAGCGCCACTTGTTACATCTGGTTGCTTAACTGAAGGCAACAAAATCCAGGTTTGGGAGCTGGAATATATGATCCAAATGAAATGTCAGAGGTGTGGTCCTATATATAGGTAAATATGAATGCAAGTGCTTGATTCCTATCTTAATTATGTACATTTGAAAATTTCTTCCAACACTTGCAGTCAACTATTCAACCAGTTCTGTATCTGACACTGGATAATTTACAGCACTGCCAATTAAATCATGAAGGTCAGCCAAAATACAGCTTGGGAAATATCTTCACAGTTAATCATGGCGATTTACTTATTTTGGTTCTGCCTTACACACTGGGCCACTTTGGGAAATTAATAGCTTTGCTGATTAGTGTAATAGAAATTGAAAAAATAGATGTCTATTTTATCTTGATATGTCTCTTCTAACACTCATTATAGTACTTAGTGCCTATACATATTTAAATGCCACAGGAATAAATAGTCTTTTGTCACATTTTGCTTATGCTGTCTGTAAGGGCTTATTGAGAATCAGTTATGGAAGTGGGGTGAATTTCTATCAGATCATGTAATTGTAGTAGGGTAATACATTTCGTATAGACTCATATGAGGTCTTGTCAGAGAGAATTCTGTACAGACATATTCCTCTAAAAGACACAATGTTTGCATGCTTCAGAAAATGCATGTTAACACTGTAAGAAACCTCGTTTCTCAGTTAGGTGACCTCAGGGTTCTTGTTTTTGCAGTACTGCAAAACAGAGTGATATCAGGAATGAGTTAGATAAAAGAGACCTGTAACTATTACTTCTCAACCTCCAGCAAAAAGCTGACATGCACTTGTATTTAATTACCAGTCAGGTTGCACCTTTCAAAACTACCATCCCTGTTGGTACATTACTCATTTTGTAGTTCCACATGTGCTCAATTAGTTCTGACTGTCCTTGAAGATTCCTAATACCAAAGCCTCTAGACTTGCAGGGATAAATCAGCTCTTAGAAACATTACCTGTCTGGGCTGAGTATGCCTGTTTAATAGGAAAAAAGCAGCCAGAGAACTGAAGAATAACACTATTGGCTATCAGAAAGGCAGTCTTTGCCAATAAATATTAGTACTGTAACTCAAGTTTAAAGTAATGTCTACATTCAGTTCTTCAAAACAATAATTGATGAAAGTTGGTAATTTGTTTTAAAAAAAGAGTTTTAAGTAGCTGTGCTCTAGGGTTGAATTACCAAGTTTGTGTAATTTCTTGTCTAAAGATACATAAAATTTCCGTATACTTTTTTTTGTATACTTAACTTGGAAAAAAAGATTTCTTTAAAATCTGTTTAGGAGAGTGTGGGCTGTGTACCAGAAAGGATGGGAGTGGTTGTGTGGGAAAAGATATCACCCACATAAAGAAAAATTGAATGTTGAAGGTGATTGAAACGGAATGGTTGATTTTTATACACTCACTTGACTTTCAGATTTTCTGAGATTTCAGAGGCAATGGCTTAGTGGCTCCTTATTGTTAAAGAATTACATCTTAACAGTAGTTCAAATATCTCAATTATGTGCTTGTTTTTTATTGTTTAGCCTTTGTCACTTTTCTAAAAGACTAGGTATTTGATAAATTTATTTATATTTGCACATTTTTCTCCCCATAGAGCAAACAGATTCCACTTTCTTTCCACTGTACCCAGGTATTTACTTCAAAGAACTTACTAGCAGTGTAGTTTTGACCTTAATACAACTTTTTATTGCTGGAATTTTTTCTTTAAGGCCTCAGTCAGAACTTTAATGAAGAAGACTTTAAATTGGCAAGAAAACCAAAAAAGACTTCTGACTGATAGAAAAGTTATTGATGGTTTTAATTGTTTTCCCTGGCAAAGTTTCTAAATAGAGGTTTTAGCTACTGGTTGACACAAAAACTCAGGTGTCTTTAAAAGAAAGCAAAGCACTGCCTATCTCAGGGAAGTGTTTGGATCAGAATATTCTATGCTGATTTACTCCATGCAAGCTCATGTAAACTATAAATAATAATCAATTACTTCATATATAAGATCTAAAGTAGCACTGTATTTACTACCACTGCACATGCTGATAGCCCCTAACCTTCAACAACTTTGGAACAATAGGTAGTTCCTTATTGCATGTATGATGTATGTTGGGAAGCAATAACGGAAAATGAGTCACTTGCTATTTGGCAAAATAACACAGATGTTATTATAAACACAAACCATCCAAAACTAGATGTAAAATCAAGCTTTCACGAGTCAGGAATATTAGAATACAGATTGTCTGGCCTTGTGAACACATATTTGGATTACCAAGTTCTGTTCCAGCAGTTAATATCATGGCACTTTCACCTGCCTGGCCTAGACACTTGTCTGAGTTTTTTGAGTTTGCTGTATCTTAATATTCAGACATAACAGGGAGTAGTAGGTCTTTCTAGTTGCTGACTTGCTAATTTGATTCCTTGCCATGGAATTTCATAAGTCTGCTTATACCTACTGAAATGAAGGCAGTAAGAGTACTGATAACATTGCATATCACTTTCTCCTGCAGTGACAACACCTGTTTACTTTTGCATCCCTGCTGGCACTGTGCTTTCCACTTTTAGACGCTATTGTCAGCACTCTGTACCAAACAATTTTGTGAGACCCAACTGGCTCCTCTACTATATCTGGCAAATCTTCCCTAGTGTAAAGTTTAGACCAAAAGAGTATTTTTCAACTGAGCAGATAGTGAGTTGAGAAGTCTTTTTTTCCCCCTGTTTAGTATGCTGTATATCTATTCCCAGCAAAGTGATGAGCTCTATGTAACTGAAGTGTGCTAGGTGAAGAAGATGCTGTAGGCTTGCTGAGAAGACTTTAGGGAACTCAGAATTGGAATAAATGCACTAGGCATGGATAAACCAGTACAGAAGGAAAAGGAATTGTCAGAGCTTTAGAAAGCAAAAGTAAATCTTCAAGATTCATTTTGAAGAGGATTAATGATACTTTTTTTAACTTATGCTCTTCTAAAGTACAGAGTATATTTGGAAATACTACGAAATAGGTTTTCAATTATTCTTTTTCTTTGACTGCTCCCTCTTTGTGAATATGTTTATTTGTGCTCACGAGCCCTACATGAAATTGTTCATAGTAGTGCCTATATTGTGTGGCTGAACAAACATACATGTGCAACCTTAAAGGTGCTTTTTGCTTTGCTTGGGTGTCCAAAGAAAAATATTGTTGTGGGTTTTTTTTAAATTCCTTTGTACCATCATTATATTCCATGCTGCTGCCATCTTCAGAGCACAGTCACCTTCACAGCAGGTATAAAATACTTACTAGCAACACCTAAAATAAGTGGAATTCGTGGATACAGGAATTTTATTTTCTCATTTCTGAAACTTCTGACAGCACAGATACATCCACAGTATGAAATAAGGAGTTATCACTTTAAAAAATGGAACCATGCCACTCTGGACAGAACATCTGTCTCCTAAAGTATCCATTTCATTTGTATTTGCAGATCTGAAGATTTGTTTGATACTGTTCTGTCTGCCTGATACAGTTTCTGCTTGAAAATATTCAGGCAAAATCATTCTGCTGGCATCCATCCTGGGAACATTATTCTCTGGAATTAGTGTGTCAGAAATGCACTTTCTAATTTGAATAGAAATGAAAAAAACCCCAAAACTTCAAACATAAGGCTCTCTAGAGTTACAAAATATGAGGTGATATTCTGAATAGAAATTCTGTGTATTTGTATGCTGAACAAACATAGGATTGTCCACATACCTCCAGTTCACAAAACTTCAAATTGATGAGTACTTAAATGTATTCAAATTGGTAGAACTCAGATGTGTCACACAAATGTGTCACTTTTGAGTTACTAAGTTCAAATGTTTTCATTACTATTAATATCATATTGTTGATATAAAAGCATAAGTGTGCTGACATTATAAAATAACTTCAAGTGATAAATAAAATATAAAATACTTTAAAAATAAAAACATTTATAATTATTTTAGTACATCAGAGAAAATTTTCCATTCTATTGCAGATATTTTCTTCCAGTCATAGGAGTATTGCAAATGTTTTGATGTGAAATTTTGATTGATCTCAGTTCTCTTTGCTTTTTACTGGTCATCTTTTCTGTTCCCTAAGAATCTTCCTTTTTTTAAATCTCTCATCTTTTTTTTGGAGGTTTTGGCTCCATGGCAAACACTTCCAGCAGTGACCCTTTCCCAAAGACACATTATTGAAATCCTGTCATCAGAAGACCTTGGGAAATTTTACCACAGATTTTCATAGAGATAGGCTGTTATCACTTAATATCCATTGAAAGGATAAAAATGACATGAAATTCAGTATTGCTAGATACTACATAAATATTAGGTTTTAGAATGTAATAATTATATACTGTTGCATAATTTTTTAGAAAAATATGCCAATCTCATGGTTATTCTTTGGCTATTTTAATATAATTATTTCCTGTATTGGCTAATTTAGCTGTCTAAAAATGTCTGCTTTCAACTACACCAGGGAAATTTGCTAAGCGAAATTTTATTCTGAAATTTTCATATATATGTGCAATATTGTTTATGCTAGGCTGCTGTTGTAAATGGGTGGACTAAGATGATTTTGAAAGTATGCTTTCTTTCAAACTTGTAGTTACCAACATCTTGTCACCATACCATCTGTCTAAATATTTTCAGAAATATGATTACAAATAGTTGCTATGTTACCTTTTTCACTTTCCAAATGGCTGCAAGAAACAATATCTGAAGTGCACTGTGACTTTTGCCATTTTTTGTACAGTAAGGGAAGAATAGTTAGTTACTCACAGGAAAAAACTGACTGAAATGCTTACCCCTTCCCAACCTTTCTCTATAGTCTGTGATATTTCTTTTGTAAATATCAACTTGAATTAAATATATCCTGCCATTTGGAGATCACACTGGAGTTGGAATAACAATGATGATTTACTTACTATAACAAATGAGCTGTTCAAAACAAGTGTTAGGTTTTACATTATAATATTGAATCTGGTTCAATTTCTTGTCCTCAGAAAGATAAAAGTAATTGAAATGCTGATTAGCTTTTAAATTAGGTGGATTGGTGACAAATTCATTAATATTTAAGTGTGTAAGCTTTTACTTATCAAACAGATAATCTACAAATCCTAATGCACAGAATTTAAAACTTCCAGGCTATATAGATTAAGGTTGGAAGTCTTGGTTTTACAGCTGATTAAGTTAGATGGGACAATACCCTTTAGAGGGTATAAAAATAGTTGATGCTGGGAACAGGAAGGCCAAAGAATACAATCTATTTCTTGTAAAACCAAAACTATTCTTTAGACATATGACATTGTGTCACTATATTACTTAATTTGTTACATTTAAAAGTGTGTTCATTGCATAGGATGAAAAAGAAAGAATTTTTTTCTGCTTTTTGGTAACCTTTTTGGATTGTGCACTTGTTTCTGTTTTTCCAGCTTCCCATTCTAAGATGACAAGGTTTAATTTGAGTGCTTTTCTGTTGGCTAGAGGGGAAATTTTATTCCTCCTGTAAAAAAATGTTATTCTTTTTAGGTTTAAAGCATGTTTGAAGATTAAAAATCTGAAATACTTTAAGGTTGAAAGCTAGCTCTGTGACACTGAACTATTTAAAAGGTGATGATCTATGATTTACTTCTAGTCTTACACCATTACCAGTGTGCCATGCTCTTGTACTTTGAAGTAAAAAGTACTTAGCAAGAAGTTCCTACCTACTCAATGTTAATGTTTTAAGTAAATATTTTTTCTTAAGATGCACTTCCTTTTGAGGCTGATCTGGTGTTTTTGAAAGTCATTAATTAACAATACAACAATACAATCACTGAAACCTCCTCTGAATATTTCTATGACTATCTTTGAGGAGTTATTTTCTGCTGTTGTAATGTATTGTTGAGTTAGTAAGATAGGGCAGATTTTTCTATACAGAAAGGATAAATCTTGCGTAAAAGTAATCCATTTTTCTTAAAGAATCCCTATGTCTCTTCTTTTTGATCTCAGAAAAAGTATTCTGTGGAAAAAATAATGGCAAAAGAAAGGTTAGATAAAATGTTTAATGCAGCTGCCGTGGAGAACCTTGGAGAATACTAGTGACTGAAATTAATACTCTTTCAGTGTTTTCTGTAGTGCAAAATTTAAGTTAAGGTCATTTGGCTATTCTTTATTCAGCATTGCATTAAATCAAGGAATAATTAATAAGTTTTTCTCTTTAGCATGAAATATGGTGATTACAAAGGGAGAAGGAACTCAAAGATGTAGAAAGATGATTAAGAACACTAATGAATGTTGCAGAAAATATTTGTCAGGGATAGGAGCAGTGGCACAGCAGATGCAAATTGCTTGAACAAAAATGTAAGGTTCTCAGAGAAAAGATCTTAAAAGGACACAGGTTTGTTACGCACAGTGGCACTGTACAATCCTGTGTTTCTGTTTCTAGAGTTCCTAGAGTGGGGGCAGACAATTCAGAGAAAATAGACCACATGATTCAGTTCATTTTCAGAAACTAATAGGACCAGATATTACTTCTGCAATAGTCAGTGGCAACCATAGTGTAACAGACTAATACAGAATTTTGCTTACTCATGGAACAAGATATTAAAAAAAAAATTCTGTATGATAGAAGATTGTTACTTGATTATGCTCATATTATCTTAAATGATGATGCACTACAGCAACTGTATAAGACAAATACATTAAACATCTTTAGATGATATACATAACAACACATACATGTATGCTATAGATATACACAGCTGTATACATGTCTCTCTCTATATAAAGCATTTCTTCAGTGAGCCAACTCCATAATTAAATACTATGTTTTAGCTGGCAAAAACTGAATTAAATTTTATCTATACTATTGGTCATGAATGTTATTTTTGATCAAAATCTTGGTTGGTCAAATGTTGAACATTGAGGACATTAAGTGATAATTAATTTTTCATTGCTGTTGTTATTTTAATTTCCACATCTTGATGTAAAGAGTGATAAAGCATTCTTAAATTAGTACAATCCGATGAGAATATTAAATGACAATATTATCCTGTGAACAGGAGGGTTTTGAGTGGTGATTATTTTCAGAGTAAAACCACATTTTTAATTTCCTCAGTAGGGTGGCATCAGTGCATTCATTGAATATATTACGTGGAGTAAGTTTTTTTCTTTTCAAATTTATGGTGAATGTAATTATACATAAGTGTAATGCAAAAGAACAGTATTATTGGAAATATTTTGTGATTGCATTACAGTAAATCCAAAATTTTTAATTTCAAGTAGTTTACCTATTCACTGTCTCTTAGTGGTTGATCAATTCTTCATCCTTCAGGTTTTTTAGACTTGCCCAGTTGTCTTCACATCTTTGAAGCAGAGCATTTGAAGCTGAACACTTTCAAAGTCATAGGCTGAATAAATATTTTATCAGCTCAGAAGATATTCTTATGTAGAAGTACCTTTCAGAGAATGTATTGTTCTCTAAACATTTGAATGTTTATTCATCGTGGTGTTTGTGCAAAACAAAATTTTTTCCCAAAAAAATTGTAGATAAACTGAGCTTTGGATTTTGATGTGGTAAAGAATAAACCAGGTCTTATTCATGAGGCAATTAGTCTCTGATCCAGTTTTCAAGGTAAATTCAACTAATTTTTCATGCTGAAATGACAGAGAGTTTGTGATTACATAGTTCTATACATTTGTTGTACCTTTTGACCTTGCCTTTCATTAATGTAGCTAATTCACTTATAGTTAGTCTGATATTCAGCTACTATGAAGTTATTCCAAATACTATTTAGAGACTTTCTTGGAGGGAACTTTTGGAGGACATGATAAAACTTCTCACAACACAGTTATCTGCTCACTCAGAGCAGCTCTGGAACTTGTGCACAGGAGTTTTGAATTCATTGACAGTGATTTCACAACCTTTCTGGGCATCCAGATCCACTGTTCAAGCCCACTTCTTGTGGGGAATTTTTTCCTTTTATTTGGATTTTACCTTTTTGCAGCCTGTTAGTGGTCCCTCTAGTCCATTTTCTGTGAACTTTCAAAAAGATATCAACTTTTTTCATGCCTTTTCCCCACAGCCATCCACTTTGTAGTTGAAGAGTACAATTAGACCCCTCTTTAACCTCCTCTTCTTCAGACTGAACAGCTGCAACTCCCTTCATTTCTTCCCGTTTGTCATATTGTCACATACTCAAGTCCCTTAGCCACCATGATAGCAATGCATTGGATCATTTCTAATTTGTCAGTGTCTTTCTGGGATGTTGAGGAGTCCCAAGTAGACACAGTGCACTCAAAAGGTTTTAATACCCACTTATTGAATAGTACATCTTCCAAAAGCACAGGCTTGGGGGGAAGATTCATCTTGCTTTATTGTTACCATCTAAAGCCCTTTAAACTACCTAAATAGACATCTAAAATCAGCTAAGGGAGAAAATTCCCTGAAAAGTGATTCAGAATATTTTATCTCCATTGTTTCAGAAGGAATTAGTCTGCTTGCTGAATCTAATTCTCTCTCTTCATGCATTTTGGAAGAAATTTGGAGAGCTAGACTAGCCTGGACACATAAAAGACAGATACATTTAAAGTCATGTGGATCCATAGAGATGCCATTGAGACCTGTAGTATGTGCCAGTGGTTTATTTCCAAGATATTTGTAAGATATTAGCAAAGCACACCTTGGCTAGACAATATATATATCCTCCTGGTGTTTCTGAAAAACTGGGGTAAGCATAGCAGCTGTTTTCTTCTTAACATAGACCTAAAAATACTGGCAAAATTGCATTTTCCTTCCAGAGTCTTAAGCTCCTAATCTTACTCAGCCTTTTTCTCATCATCCCATTTGAATCAGCATGGTTTTACTCACTGGAGGGCTTACTCATTTTAATCATCCTTTCACATTTGAGGAGTGTTGGGACTACTTCTTAACATAGACCTACAGAATAAAATAGAATAGAACAGAACAGAACAGAACAGAATAGAATAAATTTTTGTTGTAAGAGACCTACAATGGTCACCTTGTCCAACTGTCTAAGCAATTCTGGCATGACCAAAAGTTAAAGCATGTTATTAAGGGCATAGTACAAATACCTCTTAAACACTGACAGGCTTGGGGCATGGTCAGCCTCTCTAGGGAGTCTTTTTCAGTGTTTGACCACACTCGTGGTGAAGAATTGCTTCTTAATGTCCAGTCTAAATATATATAATTTTGTAGGAATTTGAATTCACTCATTGGAGATGAGTGTTACGGGACGAACAGGAAATGCTGTTCAGTCTGAATTTTACTGAGGCTTATTATCACCTTTGACAGAGTTGTCTAGGAATCTGTGATCCCGCATATGCTTGTTTTAGACAGACAATTAGACAAAATTCTTCCAAAAACCAGAGCGGTTTTATAATTCCTAGAATTATAGAATGGTTTGTGTTGGGAGGGACCTTAAAGATCATCTAGTTCCAACCCCTCCTCTTACTAGATCAAGTTGCTCAAAGTTCCATCTGACCTGGCCTTGAAAACTGCCAGGGATGGGGCATCTACAACTTCTCTAGGCAACCTATTCCAGTGCCTCCCTTACAGGAAAAAATTTCTTCCTAACATCTAATCTAAACCTACTCTCTCTCAGTTTGAAGCCATTACTCCTTGTGCTATCACTACAGTTCCTGAGGAAGAGTTCCTCTCTGGCTTCCCTGTAGGCTCTCTTAAGATACTGGAAGGTTGTTATGAGGTCTCCACGCAACCTTCTCATTGAACTACATGAGGTTCACACAGACCCATCTCTCAAGCCTGTCAAAACACCTTTGGATGGCATCCCTTCCCCTCCAGTGTGACTGCACCACACAGTTTGATGTCATCAGCAAACTTGCTGAGGGTGCCGTCAGTTGCACTGTCCATGGCATCAGCAAAGATGTTAAATTTTAATAAAAATACATGTCCCTTCTATGTAGACATTTTAATTACTCCAGGGTTTGTTTGGTACAATGCTCTGTTACAGAGGAATAAAAGTTGCATCCTGCAACCACTGAGTTTAAACAGAAAGAGGAGGAACATTCAGATAAAGAACAGAAACTCAAATTTCTAGAATGTTAAAGTAAAATTCAGTAAAAGTTTGGAAATATTGCCAAGGACAAGGAAAAAGAAATGGAACAAGATATTGATGCTACTATTTAGATTTCCAAAGATGGAAAAGGTTGCTCTTCAAGACATGAAGGTATTTGCAGAGAAAGGAGTACCAGAATGACATCACACTCAAAGGGAAGATATATGGAAGAGAAGGAGATAAGTTTGCTTAGAGCTAACTAGCAAAATCAGAAAAGAAGTTTAAACCAAAATAAGAGTTTTAAATGTAACATCAAGAAAATTTTCAAAATATATGAAATGCATATTACCTTAGAAAATGGACATTGGCATTCAAATTTGTTGAAAAAAAGCTTCATGAAGTCACACTCCAAAAAATGCTGTATAAAAATTGTATACCTATTGCAACTGTTTTGGGAAATGGGTACAAGTCCTGAGGGGGGGGGGGGGGGGATAAAAAAAATAAAAATATTCTGACATTGCTAATATATTCTGATTTCTGCAGCTATTTCCATTCAATTTTTCCTCCCAAACAGAATAGTTCAATGTTAATTTTTGGTAGAAAAGATCAAGTTCACTGAGAAAAAATACCCTTAAAAAAGATATTTTAAAATAAGAAAAGTCCTGTAAACAGGAAAGTATTTCTAGGTCTTCTTTTATTCAGTTTGCTTCTACCAGAAATACACTTTGTCTCTGCAGGATTATGAATTATATTAATAATCTGTTATTGCTTTTGCATTTTGATTCCCTTTGTGACATAAAGACATGGTGTCTTTCTTATTTTAGTTCGTTAGCAATACTGAAAGGTCCCATGGAACCGGGGTTTGTGAGCTAAAGCAATGTCAAACTGTCCCCTGACAATAGCTGGTATTTTAAACACTGAGTTGCTGATAAACCACTCTGACATTGTACCTGGTTGAATCAGGCCTCTTAGTGACTAAAGCTCTGTAGCTCACACAATGTATGTTATTGCTATACTAATTTCACTTTAAATTTTATTTTCTCCCTGCTGAAACAGACTTCTGTCACTCTTACTGTTTCCTACTACAAACTGCTATAGCAAAACTTAGCCTAGTAAAGAGACCTCATTTCACCTTGCCTCAAAGCCCAGTGCTGCAATTAACAGTCCAGAAATAGATGTATAAGACATATGCAATGATAGAAAAAGGAGAATATCCATCAGCAGATGCAGTTATAGACTTCTCTTCTTTGGTGTCCACCTTCTAAGAGTGAAAAATTAAGAAGGCTGCAGCCATTCTTTTGCGTATCTACTTTCAAATTCCTTCTGCTATTTTGTTCGTCTGCTATGAATGCTTCTCTATAGCCATAGACCACCGGAGATAATGCTCCCTTTGTGGGTAGAAAATGGTCACCACTTCCACACATCTTCCTTTGCCTTCTTTCAGGGGATCTGAGGATCTATAGTTAGAAAGAAAAAGTGACAGACTAGTCTTTTAAGTTTCTCTCTCCAAACCAGTGGGTGAAGCTGGTGTGAGTTGTTGCAGAAGATCCTCTCTGGTAAGAGTGAGCATTGCCTTCACTGCCCTGAGTTCCCACAGTCCACATATCTGAAGAGATTTCTCAAAGAATCTTCACAAGCTTACTTATTATAGTGACTGTTCCACTGAAAGGCTGCGGCCAGCACCAGAAAATGGATTGATTCCCAGTAGGCTGGATCCCAGCAGGTGAAGGGGAGTTTCAGTGGTTTTCAGCTGGGATCAACTAACAGGATGGGAGAATTTGAAGAAAGTATTGAGTTAATCACAACTTCAACTTAATCTATACATTGTCTCTATACATGAAAAAAAATGCCATGGAAGACTTTTTTGCACTTACTTGTGATACTGAAAAGACATCCTTCTAGGACAGAATTTCCTCAGGGATGGGGTTTACATGGGAATATTCAATTATCATAGTTGCATAGTTTGCTAGGGTGATATTAGACTGTATGAAATGATGTTTGCCTGTCTGTTTCTAGAGGATAGGTTATCCTCTCACCTCTGGCATTAATTGACTGTTGTTTTGGCAGCCTCAGCAAAGGATGAAATACTTCTTAGTATGGAACTTAATATGGCATCTCATTCCTGCACGGAGCCTTCGAGCATGGAACTTACATGGCAAATTTATCTGGCTGCCATGTTTTCTCTCTTCCATTGGTAAACACAGCTTCAGCTCAAACCTAGTGGCTTTTTAAAGCAGTGACTCCCTGGAAACAGGAGATTAAAGAAGCAGGATATTGATAGTCAGCTGTAAGCTTCCTGCTGAGAACTGAAAAGGGCCTTTTGGAAAAAATCAGGCATGGCATTAGCTCATAAATTCATAAAATCTTTACAATGAAAAAAGAGAACAAAAGGAAGCAAACATTGAAAAGCATAAAGTTAGTCCCCAGCCTGCAAATCACATATAATTAAAGATAAATTTAGCCGTTTTTGTATTTTTTATTTTTCCACTTATTCTAATTTCCACAAAGAAATAGGATATGTGAAAAATATTTGGATTAAAGATGATCTGTGAACTATGTGTTTTAGATAGTCACTGCTCCTTGTTTCTTGTTTGTGATATCTGACAGGTCTGCTAAGGGTATTGTTTCACGAGCTACACTGATTTCTTTTTAAAAATTAATTATTAATGATGATAGTAAAAATTATAGCTAATTTTGATAAGTTCCCCAGGCTGCAGTGGATATTGTCAGTAGATTATTAAAATTTCTTTGATTGCTGCTGCTTTTTTTTTAAAACTCCCTAGGATTCTTATAGTGTGTGTTTTAAATTACATCATCTGGATTGAAACACATATTTCTTGCTCAGACTGTCTTGACGATTGTTGAGAATCTCTCCCTCAACACAATAGCTAGTGAGAATGAATTCTTCACTCCTCAAATCAAACTCATATCGTGGGAGACAGGAGATAACATCACATTTCTGTGTCAGAGGAAAAAAACCACCGTTCTACAACCTTCCAGCTGTACCAGTCTTCTTTGCTCTGCATCTGACAGCACTGAACATGTGTATTGACTTATTGTTCTCTTGTTGTTCTCTCATTGGGTCTGTCCTGACAAGGCACTTAAAAAATTACGTGTGGTTGCATTGTGGACCAAATGTCCAAGAGATTAGCTACCAGCTGCCAAGCTGTGATAAAAGTAGAAATGATCTTGAACCTGACTTCTGGTTCTCATAAAAAATATTTCTTGCTTATAACATTAAGCTAAACTGGGATGAAATTGATCTAAATGTGGGGTTGACAAGCATATCTCAGATAGAAAGTAGGCAGCTATCAAGACTTCCAGATCTGTTTGAAGGTAATGGGCCAGCTCAGTTTTATTTTGTATGAGAAGGGATTGCTATGCTTCTTTTCTTTGAATGCAGATACCAAGAGCCATATTTATATCCCCTGCTGAATCAAATTAAGCAGAAACAAAGAAAATATGCTCTACTTCATCAAACTTTTTATCTGAGCTTTCTCTTCAAGACTTATCACTGTCATGTCCCCTGACAGTCTACCTCACACTAGCAGCATTTTATCAGATTTTTTTAATATTATTTAAAGGAAAGCTGAAATTACTTAAAGAGACATCATCAATGTAAAATTCAATGTATTTTCTCAATGTATAAAATTACTCAATGTATAAAATATGACACAAAAAATGTCTCATATTGTTTCATATGACTTCGTGTTTGCCAAATTCTTTGAATTTACCAAATGTTACTCGGGTCACACAACAACAAAAGAGTGATTAACTCTTCAAAGGAAAGATAGAGAAGTATGCCCTTTTTAGAAGAATAAGTAGAGAAATATTTTCATGGTGAACTGAGAAAAAAAGAGAGTGTAGGCAGAGGTACAAATGCTAATTTGAGATACTGGGAGTAAATGAGTAGAAATCAAGGAGCTCGCTATGAGACAAAAGGGTAAAGACTACAATAAGAGAAAAAGAATAATAAGGGTGAGGCCATACCTTTGGTCCCTCTCCTGCATCTGTGATGGAAACTCTGGCAATGGGTTTTTTCCTTATGTGAGTATTTGAACCTCTGTGCTGGCCATGTGAAAGTTGAAATCTGGGGATGTGTGGTCTTCAGGATAGTCAGAGCCCTTCACTCTGCAGAGCACCCATTGAACTTACTTTCATCATAATTAGGAGAATGGGTAGGCAAAAGAAATACTCAGCCTCACCTCTACCTGCACAAGAAGACACTCAGACTCTAATGTGACTCTCATATCAGATCACTACAGTTTTCACAGTTTTGGGTTTAGGTCATGGAAGAGGAAGGATCCCTGATATTGCTGCACTTTCTCATAGCTGGTGTTGGCTGGTGTTTCTAGTGCAAATAATCATGATTATGAATGCTAAATTATTACTTTCTGTGAACATGGCATAGACTTCTTTTTGAGTATATGCTGGAACATATAGAGCTAAAATACAAAATAAAACAACAATTATAAGAAGGTAGAATTTCAGGGAAAGGATACTGAAGTAATTTGAATTTATTTTCCCTGTTACACAGCTTCATTGTTCATTGCCATTTCAGTGGTCCTGTTTTTCTCAGATGAGTCAAGTTGTTCTCAGTTTTGAAGAACAAGACAGTAATTAGATTAGTCAGGTCTAAAGATCAGTTGAGAAGAAAAGGTAGATAAATGAAAGATGAAATTAATTGCTGACAAATCCATAATAATGCATATTAGATGTTATTTGTAGGCATTGTTGAGTTCTAGATGGTGATATACTGAAGTATAGAAACAGGAATGATTGTTCCCAAATCAAGGAAAGCCTCTAGTGGCATGTAGCAGCCCTTATTGAGACAAAGATAAATATTAACAACAAAAGGAGAATAATCAAGAAATTTACTAGTTAGTAATTGTGCTTAATAAACAGTGCAATTGGAATATTGTATGAAATGTTCATAAATAGACGAAAGATAACGGAAGTTTCTTTTTTGTATTTGAACATATAAGGAGCTTCTTAGTCTGAAGAAATGATAATAAATTAAATACAGTTTAAGAATTTAAAATAATGAACATTGTGGAACAGTATTTTGTAGATAAGAAATAAAATTTTTCTTCATTTTAATGAACCTGAGCGGTGAGGAAAATCAAACTTATAATAGAAAATTATAGATTCATGCTGAGAAATTTGTGTTACTGCATACAAAGAAGTGAATAAATAGATACAGAAAAGATCTGTAGCTCACATTCTTTGAATTCAAACTACTGCTGGTTGGACATCAGAGAACACTGTTTTGCCAATAGTATTTGATGTTTAGTTTGTTAATTTCATGAAGGAGCCTTAGACCTAGCTAGTTTTCAACTTCATAGATAAATCTACTGAGGAATAGGTATCCTCAGCTGGGCAGAGAAACAAACTCTGAGGCAGAAGTGAATTCTGCCACAGGCATCGTCAGTTCTGGAACCGCCTGAGTCAGATTTGCTGGTTGTCTAGGAGAGGATAGAAAGAGAGGCAGATTGTCAAAGGGGAAAAAGCAATTAGAAGAAGCAGCCACAAATTTTTTATACAAAATAGTCAGTGTCATCTTCTTCTCTTCATCTGGATGTGAGAAAGAGCCAATTTAGTGGCACATGAACATACCTGCTTTGTTATAATTCTTTATATCACAGCATAAAACAGACAATATTTTCTTTCTGCCATCCTTCACAAGAGCTCACATTACTCCATAGCAGTAAAATATCTGTGCATTTTCTTCTCCCCAAATAGTTCTCAGAGAGAAAACAGTTTCTATTAATGTGCTGTCATCTGCCAAGGAAGAAAGTTAAGATTAATTGTTGTAGTAATATTAAGTATGTGTTCCCCACTCTGCCCTTTCCCATGTCACAACCTACCTTATGCCTTTCCTCATTCTTCAGTCTGCTGTGCTTCTTGGCTGTACCTGAGAGCTCTCCCTTATCTCTTTTGCTTTCAATCTTTTCTATCCTTCCCTGTGTACCGTGGTCACTTCACCTTAATTGTACATCTGCAATTCCAAGCATTTTGGTATGCCAACAAAACAAAGACATAACTGTATTGATGCATGCACATGGCATTGTGAATGTCACAGCTAACTCTTGTAATCCTCCCTCAGCCCTATCAGCACAGTCTTTAGGACTGCATTTGATCACTGTTGATATAAAGAGATTAAATTCACACCCAATTTCACTCCCTGGCCTTTCAAGACCATGACACACATCAGCTAATTGAACCTTGCTCCCCTACCAAAGTAGTCTGTTTTAACTATTCCGTTTTAATACAGGAACAAAATGGACTTGCTCCCAGTCAAATATGTGAATAACAGAGTTCAGCTCAGAACCAAATGTTTTGGTAACAGGTGACTATAACCACCAGGTTTTATTCTCTCCTATATGCAAACCTAGACTACAAGCAGTGCCTAAGAGATCTGTGAGTGCCTGAGACCACACTCCTCCAGAGCCAGTACAGATCCTGCACTACAGAACAAACTCCCTCACTTTCCCCATATTCACCACACTTTGCAAACATTAACTAATTAGTTAATCTGTGGTCTCACTGAGAACTAAGTTCCTTTTTTTAGCATCTGATTTAAAGCTAATTAATTAATATATGTTTTGGGTTTATTAAGCTCATCATAATAAGGACATTATTTTGATTAGTCTAACATGGCTCTCTCTCTCTCTCTCTTTGTCTCTTATTTTTTTGCTCTGAATTCAGTATCATGCTTGATGAAAGAGTAAAAATTGCTTATTGACAATTTCACAGTGAGAAAGAACAGCAAGGGACAAGTTTGCACTCATCAAACCACAAAGGCAATTGATTTCCCCATACTTAGTGATATGCAGTGTATTTTGCTTGGTAGTATCAACAAAGGCCCGCTTGTCCCCTCATTGACTTCCAACACTGCATCCAGTTCAGTGGATTTTCATAACCCTCTGGAACATTCTCTCTAAGTAGACAATGCTTCTCTATATTTCCATGCTCAAAAGCACAAAACTGCCTCATTAACAATATCTGTAGGGAAAGCCAAAACAACTGTATCAATCTTCAGTTCTGGTGAGGACAGAACAGAGAGGAAAGACCTGTTTATCTAAGGGGTACTATAACTTAGATGCTGCTGCACACTAAGTCCACTAAATACCTGTCTTTTTTTTTTTTTAAACAATTAAATTCACACTCCATTGGATTTTTATATTCCTGTACTACCAATATGATAAGGTGCTCACTCTGACCTGCCTTAGAATGAAGGATTAAAAAGAAAGTAAACAAGTAATGATCTACAGAAACATGAGTGAGCAATAGAGTGCTCAAAGTGAATGTCAATGTAATCTTATACACTACTAAGGAAGACAAAAATCTTTTTTGCATTATGTTTCCACTAGGACTATTCCACTAGTCTGCAAAGGCTGCTTACATGTGCTTTTAAATGGACAACTTTTCAGTAAACTTTGACAAACTCTCCAGACTCAATAAATTGAAGAAGTTTCTCCTTTGTTTTCATTGCCTTATGTGACAATGGGGTGTATTTTCCAAAGCTGTATGCTGGTTCACAGTTCTCTGCTGCTTGATAGGAAGAAGTAATTAATGAGTGCCTGGGAGAATTGCTTTCTTTAAGTGTAGCTCTTTACTTTGGAAGTCCTAGGCATACCATTAAAGTATCTTTAACATTAGTCAAGGTTCACTTATAGATCAAGAGTTTGGCTATCTCCTGTTTTCCCTTGGTCTAAATTCCTTTTTATTATTTTTCCCCTTCTCTGATGCGAAAGAGCAGGAGGTGAGGTTTTCTTCCCTTCAACACTGTTATCTAGGAACAGGTTCCCCTCTTTCTTCACTTTTCTTCATATTTCTTTATTTCTTTACATTTTATTTATCATCATTTGAATGTGCAATAAATTTTGTCTATCATATATACAGCAGGATATTCAACTAACATACAACTTAGATTCATAACTTTCACATAACTGGAATCTTCAAATAGACTCTGCATGAGGCATATAAATACAGCTGTTGAAGGAGCTCTCTTACGATCAGCTGAACATTCAAAAAGTAACTGTGACATCAAGGAAGATTGTAATGTATCATTAGAAGAAAAGCCAAAGAATTGAAGTTCATAACTTTATGCCACAAAAAATCCGATACTGAGACTTAGATTTTAGAATTTCCCTTGTGCCAAACATCACTCCTACCTCATAGGTGATAATTATTTTTTTCTGTATGCTCACAGGAACTATTGAATTTCCCTCCTCCATTTGCTAACATTATCTTACAACATGCTCACCTTATCGTACAACTATTAACTGCTACCTCTTCTTTTTTAAGATAGAGGAACATAATTAAATTAAACTGAGACCAATCTTTCACAAGCTATTTGAAGTGAGCTGTTCCTGTTTTCTGACCTAAAAAAAAAAAATCTGTGCAAAAATGCCTGTATACATTTTCCAGCTGTATTAACTGGTCTAAAAACAAACACTTCTCCATTCAAACTATGATCACCAGATGTTCTCTGCTAATGGAGAGACTTTCACTGATTTTGGTAAAAATGGGATGACTTTTTTTGCCCTTGTATAGTTATGACCATATAAATCAGGACTATTCAGTGGGAGGCCAGCAAGAGTTCCATCTGTTCTCTCTTCTTTCACAATTACTTGATGTAAACTTGATGTAAAAAAAAAAATAATAAAAAAAATTATTTGCCCACTGGCCAATGAGTAAACTATTAGAATACAATCTGGCCTCCTTTTCCTAATAAGCTGGATAGTCCTGCAGTGCTCTGTGGATATTAATGTAAGACCACGACCCAACAACAAAAAGAGTATATTGTGGACACTGGTATGAAGCAGTAGCATCCAGCTGTTACAGCTTTCAGTTGCAGAAGAAAGCCTAAATGGAAACTGGGCACCTGAAAAACTGAGTACCCATATGCTATGCATGTATTTTTGAGTATGAATGTAGCATGGCCTGCCTTAAACAGAAAAGGTACAGAACAAAAGAACAAAATGTCTGTCTTGAGTACTAGCTGTGGATTTGAGGTGCCACAACTGTGATAATGGAGAAGATACCATCATGGTGGATTAGATTATATCCATAGGGCCCTGTGATGATATGTGCCTAGCTCATTCCATAGGGGAAGATAATAATAACCATAATAAAAAAAATCTATGCAGTGAAATCAAAAAAAGTCAGGAAAATGTCCTTACGCCTGAAATCAAATTGTGTGCTTGGTCCTATGTCTACATTGCTTCAGGCTGGTTCCTTCTACAGCAGGGCAACTATTTATCTCTTGGCTTGCATGGTACTCCTGTAGCCCTAAAACATAATTACTTTTATGTTCAAAGTGTTTGAAATAATGTGAAGGAGGTTCTACATTCCACCAAAATGTTGTTTTTAGCAGATGGTACAGATGTTGTTTGTGACAGGCTTTGAGGTGCTGTGGTTACTGAGGATGGGGTTGTGAAGAACTGTAGAGGGTGGAGAGAGCCAACACTGTTGTATTGTTATACTCATTCTTTTTCAGTGTGATCTCTGATATAAATCATCCCCAAACCAAGTGAGAGTCCTTTGGAGAAAACTGGTCTGAACAGTCCAGGCAAAGCCTAGGGGTGAAAGAACAGGTAAGCATTATACACAGTCAGGGGTCAAGCACTCAGGTTTGGTTCTTTTCATTTCACCATTGCAGATATCCTTGAGGTTTCACTGCTAAGCAATTTTTCAGACTAACACTTTGGAAAACAAAAGGTCACGAACACTGTGGGAGAAATCTATTATAGTAATGCTTTGCAAAAGAAGACAGTAAAAAGGCTGTTTTAGAAGGAAGAAAGAAGAATACTTGGAGCACAGGAAGGAGAACTTTATTCCTTTTGAAAGAGTGTAAATAGAAGGCAGGATGCAGAGAGCTGGAGAGAGACAAAGGTAAATAAGGGACAAGGCAAACAGACTGTATAAGAGAGAAGTATGTGCTAATAAGAGCACAGGAGGAAAATCAGACAAAATTAATCAAGCTGGGAGCAAAGTGGAAGCTAGCTGTAAAAAGCGACAGCAAGGTATGCTCATAGGATTGAATCAGGTTTTAAAGAAGGCAGGTTAGTCTATCTGCAAAGAGAGTTGTAGGCAGCTGGAGGAAGATGAAAATTTAATCCACAGGAGAATAAGGACAGAAGGAAAGCGCCATGTTTAGGAGCAGCAAGACAGCGGTAGCTATTACATTATTTCTTAATGATAATTAAAAAAGTTGTCTTGGGCTTGAAGTGAGCTAAGTGAAAGTGTTGATAGTTAGCTGTAACTAGCTATTGGCCTCATTTGGTCCCAGTACTAATTAGACCTCTGATGTACCTAATATTCTCTGATGGCTTTCTTTCTCTCTTATAAGCTTTACTTCGTCAATTGAATTCAAGCCGTATTTGATGTATGAGCTTAGGTGCAGCTTTGCGTTGATGCTGACAGTATCATCATGCAAGAGCCTGCTCTCAGCATGATAGGGAGTGTATGAAACATGAGTTGAGGACTTTGAAAGAGCAAGGGTAGATGTGTTGTCTTTAGTCATAAGCATCAAGCTTTCAAGTTGTAGATGAGGTCAAGGCGGAGTTCTCTGATTCAGCCTGGAGATCTCCACCAGTTGGATAGCGCTGCTGCTCAACAGGAGGATCAATTTCTAATCATAGAATCATAGAATCCATTGGGTTGGAAAAGACCTCAGAGATCCAGTTGACCCTGCAGCATTTGCCAACATCCTTGAAGTTAGTTCAAAACTGTATCTGACTCTTCAAGCGAATGAAAAGAAAGCAATGCTTCTACTAAAAAGAATCTCCAAGAAAGATGAGGACATCAGGATCCATGAATGACTGAGTGTAAACACACTGTCTTCAGAAATAATGCTGAAGTCCCAAATTCAGTGTAATCTTAGTTAAACCCTGTCCAACAAGAGAAATTAGGAGTATAAAAGAAGTGGCTCTGATTAGTTATTATCTGGGGACAGATATATGACTTGATGACAATCTCTTCAGTCAGAATTAGAAAATGTATGTTCATTTTCTTTATTTCAACATATGAATCACAACTGGGAAGGATTCCTAGCTTCCACCCACCTTTAAAATCAGTATTGTGAACAAAAATAGACACTGTGCTTTGTTTGGTCATATGGGAGATCACTGCCCCAATTCAGTTGCTACTAGTTCATTTTGAGGACTACTATTAAAAAATAAGGTGAAGGGAAGGTGTGAGAGGAGAGACACATGGAAGTATTTCCAGGTATTAACAGGTTTCACCCTGCCCTCCCCATCACTGGTATGATGCACATCTTGCCTATTTTGCTCCTCATGTGCATTTTTCACCCTAACTGGATGACAGATCTGTTGCTATCTCACACCATACTCCCAAACTTCCTCCTCTCCAACTCCTCTGTCAATAGGCTGCACCCTCGTACATTCTTCTGTTACAAAAAGGATTGAGATGTGTGTCCAAACACACATTAAAACTAAAGAAAATACGTTATTTTGGTAAGTACAAGATACATTTGGCTCGTTGCTGGTTTCATACAGCTGTGGGTATGCAAGCAGTGCAATCCAACAGGAGTGGGTGTGTAGGGAGAAGCAGAGCAGAGGACACAATGACCTGTGTGTTGGAAGTGAGTCTTTCTTGTTGTAGGGCATCTTTCAGTTCAGTTTTGTAAGAGAAGTCTCTTGTATACAATACAGCTGCTCTGTGATATGACACATGATACATAGAGCATAAACAGGAGGTTTACTTCAAGAGCACAGTCTTGAGCCAAACTCAAAGGTGAATGTGAACAGCGTGAAATGAGTGAGTTCACCATGCCAATGAATTTATGTGATGAAAGAAGAAACATGAAAATGGGATATAGGCAATTGAAGACAGGAAGAAGAGAGCAAGCAGTTGTAATTGAGACAAGGAGGCTCTTAAAGAGCAGCTGTCTGATACACATTAGAAAGCTTTACCTGTTGGAAAACAGTTCTTCCTGTACATATACTGCTGTTATTATTTTCCTCTGCATGTTGTGAATATATATTGTAAGTGTGAAGGAGGATCTCTGAATCTAGAACAAACATTGAGCAACATCCTAGAATAAAATTATTCATGCAGTGCTAGGAGAAAAATTATATATGGAAACATGCCAGAGAGGTAATATTCTATATTCTTTTTTCAAATCACTTTTGCAGGACTGTGAATCCCTTGGCTCTGATGGAGTTTCTCCTGGGTTTTATTGTTATATGAGATTGGATTCCCAAAAGGATCCTCATGTTAATGTCAACATATCTATCTGTGGTTTTTTAGTTACAAGACATTCTGAAGCAACTTCTTAATTTGTTTACAGGATAAACGAATATGACACGGAGTGTAACTTTAACTTTTAAAATAATCTGGATGCATTTCTGGCTGTTCAAATCAACTTTCCAGATTCATAATGTACGGATTGTATGCACAAATAAATTCTTCAACATATTTTGAATATGAGAAAAGAACTCATGAAAGAAGCAGTTATATAGGCCAAAACTAATTATTAGAACTTGGATAAAATGTTAGTTAAAATGTCATGATTGAAATCAGAATAATTCACTGTTTTGTTTAACATTTCTTTTGTTTAGGTACTTATTTACCTGCCTTTACCATTTCATTTGGCATATGCCTAAATCCTGAATACTTCGAATTCTACATATAATACCAGGTAAATTAAAAATCCTTTTTTTTTTTTAGTATATTCTCTTTCTGAGACCATAATGTTTCTTTTAGACCCACACTACAGAGACACCACAATCAATCATTGTTAAAATATATGGACTTCTATACAAATTTTATGATCAGAAGAAACAGTTATGTCACTATCTTTTAGTAAGTTTTATAATACAAAGGGCATAACTTAATCATTGCCTGTTCAAATACCAAAGCAAAATGTCATGTGCTGCTAACTAATATCTAGTGGGAACATTCAGAGACAACTTCACAGAGCTGTTGTGAAACCTCTTTTATGTAACTGTAATATAATTTTGCAATTTTAATTTATTTTTGCTCTGAGGACTAAGTATGTGACTGTACTTCACCTGGAACCTTCAAAGCCTGCTTTTATGTGAAACACCACATATGGGAGGAAAAACTGTTCTTTCTGAGTACATATTCTATTTGCTCATTCTTAATTCTCATCTTCATTAATCTAAGGTCAGAGTTCTTACCAAATGTATTTGTTGCTTTTTGGTATTGAGAAAACCCCAGTAAATAATGTGAAAATTATAAAATAAAATTTCATTATAGATAATTCAATTTTTTATAATACCAGTCATTTCAATACCATCAGTGATTTTCAGATTTTTTCTGAAAGACTTTTTCTGGCTTGCTTAGGCAAGAATTGGCAGAAAACCATGACAGCTGGCCATAATTTTTCTTAATCTTCATTATCTCCCAAGAGTCTTCTAATATCAAAAGGCCCATTCTAGATTAATGAAATTAAAAATTAGTTTCTGTTTGTCAGATGTAAGCAGTCCCTTTGCAGAAACTATTCAGTCTTTTCTGTCTAAGCAAAAGTGCAATGTTGTCATATGCAAGGCTCAGATTGCTTTTTCTAATCCCTGAACTGCTGATGGTTATCAGTAGTACATTCAGGCTGCTAGTAACAATACTACTGAATGGACAACTATTATACCCAAGACATTTCTCACAGAGAGGTCAAAATCATCCAGGTAAAAGTCTCTTTTCCAGAGATAGATACTTCTTAGAGACAGAAGTAAAATGAACTGATATGATCACTGAATCTTCCACATGCTTATAGAAACCTGATTATTTCCAAGTTAAAACTTAGCATTTTGTTGGTGTTGGCTTTAGAGCTGTTAGTTCATTTTTTTCCCTTTATCTCTCTTAGTACTCAGCTCTGAGAATTAAATTCAGATTAGATATGCTCTATTCATAGATGATACTTATTTTGACTATTAAAAATAAGTAATTTTGTGCTTAATGCTGTGCAGCTTTATCTTCCAGACTTTAAATATTCTTATATTTTCATCTACTATGCTAATTATGTTGTTTTCAAAGATGTTTATCAGAAAATGTAATATTTTGATTAAGATGAAAAGATCAAATCCTCACAATTCTTCTGTGTCTCTTCATGTTTCTGTAGTGGAGCTTCTTGTCTTGTGGATTAAAGAAGTGTGATTTTAGGATGACCTACTAACGTAATTGTGGCAACAAACCCAATTATCTGTGAGACAGAACTTAAGTTTCTAAGAGGTGTTCATTAAAAGATTTGATTCCTGTAGGAAGGAGTTGAAATAAAATCAATTGATTTGATTCTTGAAGGACCTATGGGAATTGTGCCTGGTGATCTTTGTATCTAAGTTAGCAATACATTTCAATTTTCCAGAGATAGATACTTCTTAATATATGTTTATGTTTTACTTTACATAGTTTACATCATTTTTGCTATGAACAGGAAATTAAGGTGCCATTTTTCCCCTTTTTCCTCTAAAGCTTAAACTAGAACTCAAACAAGCTTTAGCTGTGTCTGAGATAATGGAGTACTGAATAAACAATTAAACCACATTCTCTATGAAGATTGGTAAATATACAGCAGAGCGAGAGATTAAACACACAATTCATGGCTTCTCGGTAATTTATCTAGGAGATTTTTATTTTCATAAAAAAATGAAAAGAGAAAAAATGTGCTTTCAGATCTGTGCACAAGTTCTTCCCATTTTACATGGCCTGAAATGACAAATTTTTCATTGTTCTCCTTACATACATCACAGAAATATCTTGTCTGAGTAAAATGATTATGGGTGATACAAAATAAAGGTTAAAGCAACAAAGATCACATATACATGAACTCTGGAGAACATCAGCTCTCTGTGTTGTGACATTTTAATGAATTACTTAAGGTAATTGATGCAATTAAAACATTTCAGACTGATCTTTTCTGTAAGGGATTACCCTTACAGTTTAAAAATACCTAATGTAATTGGGTCATTTTTGATGAAGGAAAAGTGTTGGATTCTGCAGCACTTTTAGGTTAAGCAGAAGACCAAGGTTTCCTCAAAAGAGAAACACAGGTCTTGATAACTTTTTAAACCAGAAAGATTCTAGGCATATTTTTATACAGATCATAGAATCACAGACTCACAGAATGGTTAGAATTGGAAGGGACCTTAAAGATCATCTGGTTCCAACTCCTCCTGTCATGGGCAGGGATACCTTCCACTAGTCCACTGGCTGCTCAGATGCTGCAAAGGAATCACAATTTAGATTATACCATGTTTCTATGCTTTAGCAGCTGGGTGAAGGTGGAGTCCCCTTTCTCAGGCTTCTGTGAATTATACTCAACTCTTCAGATAGTCAGATCTTTTGTTGCAATCTGATAGGCTCAAAGCCCTGTCTAATTTTTTATTTTTTTGAGGATGCAAATACAGCCCGATTTACATAAAACACTGCAACATTTAAAGATGCTGATATGAATGGAGATTACTTTTTTCTAAACCCTGAAGTTCTGTGCTTTTAGACATTTTTAAATGTTTTAATTGACAGTGTTAACCAAGAAAATTGTTAATTGAAATTCACTGTAAATTCCCATCTATTCCATACAAGATGCTGCAATCCAGTGAATTACATTGCTATATTGCATTTAAAAAGCAAAGCATTAATATTCTGGTATTTTTTCACAATTCTATTGGTTATTTTTCATCGTGCAATTATGGTTTAATTACTTTCTAACAGCTTAATATATCCGTGCTTTGTAATGGTTTGAATTTAGCGAAGAGGAGGTACAGCTACTAATACATTCCTGTCCAGTTTCAGGGAGGTCTTTACATGACAGGAATAGTGCAATCATTTTTCAACACTAAGTTCTCCTGGGTATATATGAAGTGTAAGTGCATTTATAAATCCCTTGGTACACTTCTCAAGGAACCTGCAAGCAGCATTGCATTAGATTTTGGAAAATATATTCTTGTCCTTCAAATATTACTATTACAGAATATTTGGGAATTTTGACTCTAAAACTGTATTTCTTCAATCTCAAACAACAAGAATGTCCTGAAGAATAAGACTTTCAAACACTAAAGCCGAACTATAAGCTATGAATAATTTCTAAATGTGTTTGCTACAAAAATCACCTTTGTTTCTGCAAAAATAATGGGCCAAATTTAGCCAGAGTATAGTCTAAACTTCACCAGCTTCAGAAGAATTCAGACATTTTTGACATTTAGGGCTGAATGTTGGGCAAAATGGTATTTTCAGCACCTCTTCTAAGTTGTTACTTTTAAAAATGCATGCCAAGAGAACTTTGTGCTGAATCTGTGCAAACCCTACAGGAAGTTAAGCAGGATAAAATGACAAGTTGGCAAGGTTCACTATATAGGCCACATTCTGATTTCAGAAGTAAGCAGAGCAGACTTCATTATGACCCCTGAAACTATGAAATTTGGAAAATATAAATGAACTGGTGTTCAGCATCAAAAAATCAAAGGAAAAACCTTAAAACAGAAAGAATCTAGCTTTTTTGACAAACATGTTTTGGTTTTTATTTAGGTTTATTGTGTCTATATTTATAAATTTTTCTATCTTCCTGATTTACATTTTAGCAAATTGTGCCAATATTTTGGCATTAAAATAAATTGATAGATTAAAGAGCATTTAAAATAAAACAATCTCATGCTTACAGTCACCAAAAATCAAAGTCATTGTCTTTTGTCGTCTTTCTGTGCTCATTGATATTGCAAAGCTCAGGGAAAAGTAGGTGACTTTAAAAAAAATCCAAACTCTGAAAATATCAGCTTCCACACTGCAATATGTAGTTTTTGTTATGAATGTTTTATACAGAAGATGTTCAGCACTGTGGCTGCTTCATTAGCTCTGGTTGCGCAATACCCAAGTATAAAGTTGGCCTCATTTTTATAGGTGCTTACAGCTCGTTATGAAGTCTGTGTAATCTTGCATTTGCTGTACTGCTCTGTAAATCAGGCCAGCAGATTTCAAGAGGGATAGTAATTAAAAGGAGACTGGTGATACGATGTTTAATTTGTGCGATAAATAAGCCTGAATGTAAGTAGGGGTATATTCCTGTTGCTGACTGGTTCTAACAGCTGACAAGTCTAATAAAAGAATATAATATTCTATAGAAAGATTAAGGAAAAAATTATATATATATATGCATGTTAATTCACCATCCCAGCATACTAACTTCTGTCTCCTTAACCATTTTCCTCCAAGGTCAGTGTTTCCAGTCCATAGTCACTGGAATTTCCTTTTACTCCTACTATACATCTCTGCTTTGCTGCCCCAAACTAAGACCTGCACCTCAAGTCCTTCAGCTACATAAAGCACATTGTATCTTTACAGACCTGTGCCATGTACATCACCCTTGCCCTCTTCCTGCATCTTGAACGGGCAAGACATTTTCTTAGCTGCTTGTATTATTGCAGAAGCAACCCTACTAGCTGTTTAAAGGAGGTGGTCCAAAGCAACAGCTGCAGTTTGTCACTGCATTCACAAACAGTTATAAAACTTCTGGTCCTTAAAATTACTGCAATTCTCACACCAACCTGGCAGAATCTTTCTTATTCAGTGAAAGAAGCAAATAGTTTGACTCACCCCTGTGAATGAGATGTGGGTTATTACTCAATGGGAACCTTGTATGCAGAGTAGCTGCAGTTTTGCAGCCTTTCCTGCTTCTCTTTGAAAGTGGTTTGCTGCCACTGCTCCATGGACCTCTCATTGCCAATACAACCAGAAGATTCAACCCCAAAACAAACTGTTATACACACTTATGGATTGCACTTCCTGTGCTTGGAGAGTTCTGGTATGATGGCAGTGAAGTAGCAGTAATAGAAGTCCCATTTTCTTTTTCCTCTTTCACAGACACACCAGGCAAGTGTGTCTGGTTTCCAAACATGCTGCCAGCTGCTGCAGGAAACATGTTGCCTTCAGACAGATCAAAAGTTTCTTGGAATAGCCATTATTTTAATTGTGTGTCATTTGCTTATGTGAAATTGTAATTCAGCAAAAGCTCACACTATTACTAGGAGCACTAACCATTTAAGAGTCATGTGTATATATATTTTGAGTACTGTCTTGCTTTTTGAGAGGTAGTTCTATGAAAAAGAAGATGTTCTTATGAGTGTTATGAATAATTGAAAAAAGAAGAAAAACTTTAAAAATCAGTGAAGAGATTGTTGATACTTATTGCCAAACAGGAGCAACTATAAGCAAACAGTGATCTCTCATTTGTCAAAATTCTTTTAAAATGTTAAAAGCATATTATTATAAGTGTATAAAAATATATGGTATGTATTTATTCAAACTTTGATTTCATTTTGTTCAGTACATTTCTGTCTCAGATATGCTCTGGAAGGAGATTCAAGCAAAAATTTACAGATTCTGAGCTGAGACAGAAGTCTACCAGAAAAGGATTCACATTCCCTCCTAATGTCCACGTCAAACTCCTCTCTGCTTCTGTTCCTATTCTATTTGCCATGACTGGTGTCTGTGCAATCATCCAATTTCATTAACTATTGCGAGCAACTCTCTCTAGCAAACGTCTTAGCCGAATGTCTCCAAGATCTTCCTTCTTTCCAGGGAAAATAATGTACAGTCATAATACTTACACACCTTTTAGGCACCTACATTTTCCTGTTGCATCCAAAACTTTGTACAGTATCCCAGAGCCAACCATTCAGAAGGAGCTAATTGTCCTGCTGAGGGCTGTGATCTTAGGGGCCTCACAGAGGATGCCTCACATGGCATTGCAAGTGAACTACACAGCCATCAGACCTTGATGCATCTCAGGAATCTGGAGCATATCTTAAAAGCTGCCAAACCACAGGCCTTTCAGGCTTCAGGTTGTAGCCTCTCTATGCCACTGTTCTTTCTTATTCCTCAGGCATGGCCTGACTAAGCTTATATAATTTCTTGGTCTTTGTTTTCCTACCAGGTTCATCCTCAGTTTTGTTTCTGTCTTGCTGTTAATTTTACCACTAAGACCTGCTCATTGTCTCCCTGCTGGTTCCAGGATGGCTCTTAGAACAGAAGAATATACCGTCGGCTGGAGAGTTCCTTGGCTCCTTCCTGGAGAGTTGTCTGGTTGAGCTATTCAAACTTAAGGCTTGACAGAATTTAAATGTTTCTGGGTGGTACAATGGTATTAAGATGATTCTGCAAAACAAGAACTCTGCACCTTTATTGTAAGGTAGGCCATGAATCTTACACAAGCATTAAACAGAAACTGTATGTTCTTTGACAATGACGTTTAGCTATGATTCTGGATGACTATCTGATGTGGATATGGAGCAGGAGCTACAGGTCTGGAAGGAGTAGGTGGGATGAATTTTTGGGTGAAATGTATCTGCTAAATTATTTCTTGCTGCCTGAAAACTAAACATGAACTGTGCTTTGAAGACTAGGACATAGAAAAACAGTATGGTTTTCAATACTTGGGAAAAAAAGTTTAATTACTGGATACTCTGGAGCTGTCCATAAAGTTACTACCTAAATTCAATAATCTAAATTAGGAGGTTAGTGTGGAATTCAACTCACCAACTTCAGGCATTTACAACATAAACTGTAGGTATATACACTTCAGCAAGTAATTTGAGACTTCTTTTTAAGGTCAATGGGAGAAGCAGAAAGTGATTCACTAGACTTGTTACTGACATGGAGTTTAGAGAAGACAACTAGATTTAGCATTTCAGTTAGATATTTACAAATTATATAAATAATTCCTCTGCCCTCACTTTCACTGTACATTTTTGCTGTTGGTGACAAACTGAGAAGTCATGTTAAGTTGGTTGAACATGTAGATGCTATTCACATTACTTATAACTAGAAAAGACTGGATTCAAAAACACTGAAAGAGTCTCTATAAACTGTAAGTGTGACAAGCATAATTCAATGGTCAGGAACTCAGATTGTTTAAAGATTAATATACTGATATATATATATATCTTATTACAGGTATTAATAACTTTGAAAAGAGCAGACTAGTAGCTTAGATATTTTTTTAGATATTCTGTTTTCTCTTCAAACATGTAAAATTAACTTGAGTTCCAGGGTGAAGGAACTGCAACAAGTTTCCTTTCATGTCTTTGGATGCTCATTATGTATACAAAAATATTCACACCCTCCAATGCTGCGAAGTAGTAAATGAGAGTTCAGTTAGAGAAAAAAAATGAACAGATTCTATGATCCTGTATAGCTTTTAAACTGTCAAAAAAAGGATAGAATAGAAAAAAAAGTGGTGCTCACTTTTTTGGTGATGTGATTCCTATGTGCTCTAAGAGGAATGGAATTTCAGGTGGTTATGATTGGCTTGAAATTAGGCAATATACACTGCTGATTAAGGCACTTATGGAGTACATGATTATGGCCAAAAAATATGAAATAGTAAGAACATGATCTTAGGCATGAAACATAGCAATGGGGCTGGCATATCTAAAACTCAGACATTCCGCACATAACAATTGCTCCACTCCAATAGTTTCACCCATCTTTCAGTTCTAATGTGAATATATTCCAAAAGAGCCAAAACCAGAGATCAGCCTACTCATTTTCCTGTGTATGCTTGTTATTTCAGATGTTCATTCCTAGATGTAACACAGAGCAAGCATAGCAACTCCTGAAAAGATTCTGGAAATGGCATTTGAAAGCCATTTTGATGGCTTTCAGAGCTATTGAATGTTCTAGATGAATTATTATAAGATGCAATATCCTGTGTAAATCAGCAGTGAGTGCACTATCTTACTGTGAAGATGAGTCAATAAGTGTGCAACAAGTTGACCAACTTACCACGTTGAAAAATGGGATGTGTCTCGGTACATAAATTTGGACTGACTCTAGTTTTCTCACTGCTAAGTTATACTGTAGTATAACCTCTGTATGCAAAAAGGAAACTTTAAGGCTATCTGTATAAGACTGAGTCCTAATATATGACACGGGATTTGTACAGAAGTCCTTATCTGGTGATTGTCAATCAGTCTGAATTAGTATTTTATTTTATAATGGAAATGTTAGTACAGAAAGAATAGGTATTTTAAAAAATTGGAGTCAGTGTTTATTCTGGGAAGCTGTCTCACTGCACTATGATAAGTTAGGAAGACATAAAAGGTGTGGTTTCAGTCATTGTAAGTCTTGAAAATTAATATATGTGCTTGCTTTTGATGGTGTAGACTGCTAGATAGCTACTAAGAGATTTTAAAAGTAAGAACCCTATATGATATCAGCAATCTCAAGAGTTTCAAAAAAATCCTTACTTTTGTAGAGGGTTCAGAATGTACAGAATGACACACACTCCCTGTGTAAACAGCAGCGTGTGTCCTTCTATCTTTAGGGTCAGTTGAGGTTGAGCAGGGCCTTTTTAGTAAGAAAAATACATGGTTTTGGTATTTTTTTTTTTTTGTTAGGTGTAAGGATTTAGGTAGAAAGGTTCTCATTAGAATGTCATAATGATATTTTAAGGATAGGTAAATTTTAACAGAAAATTAATAAGATGAGAGAAGTGTGCAGCCTCTCTTTATGGTTCTATACGTGAAAAAGTATTTTATAAGAAGTGGAAAAGTAAAATTTAAGATTATGGTGAATACAGTAGAAAACTTCTTTAAGCTGCTCTGCTGATATAGATGAATAGGTGTCCATGGCAAAGACACTAGTTTCTCTAGTTTTGTGAATTTAGAGGTGCTCTGGAAAGGTCAAAGTCATCATCTTGAACTTCAACTTGTCAAAGGAGATAAAACCTCTCCAGTCTATAAGGAGATTGAAACTTTGATTGATGTCTGTCCTTTGGAAATAGCTCATGGGAATCATGATTTTATAATGCTAGAGAATAATCTTTGTTGTTGTCAGACATACAGAGGTAATAAAACTGAGGTATGCTTATATTTGGTGTATTCTTTAGATGATTTGAATTGTCTGCTGCTAGCTGTAGAGTCTTCTAGACTAAACGAGTTGCATAAACTAGATGAAATATAAGGAATGACAGGGTTCTCTCCCTAGAAAAAGGCTTCTGAACTAAACCATGTTAAATCTGGGTCAGTGGCTGAAAAGAATTTGTCAGCACTCCACATAGCTTCTTATATTTATCAGCAGTAAGTGTAAAACCTTGGCCTACAAATCCACAGCCCAGCTTCCTGCTGTGACCGTGGTGAAAGCACTGAGAGGCTGCAGCTACTTTTTGATAGACCCATCTTGACCACATCCTCCAGACAGAGAATATCATATTTGTGCTTCCTTTTCCTGAACCTTAATCCAAAGGATTTTTTTAGGGAGCCTTCCAGCTCAGAGCAGATGACTTTTGTGGCTTGTATCATCTGAATACTTCCCTACCTCTCAGCATTTTCAAATGAGAAGGTAACTTGAACTGATATAATTTGATAGATTAATTTCCAGTTGCCTTCTGTTTTCTACATATATTCTAAAATAGGTGATTCAACAAGCTTAACAGACACTTTCCTTTATACCCTCTAAAGCATGTTTATTGGAATTATTATTTGTATAGAGATTATTAGCATATACCGATTTTATAACGATAATGATAATTATCTAATACAATTATCCAATTTATTTTCTTTTTAGGGACAAGTATAAAAAATAAAATCAGTTTCTTTAGAACAAAAGTATATTTAATCTTCTCATTCATAAATATCCCATGGCATGTATTAGATTTTTCTGCCATATGTATTAATAATACTCATAGAATTCAAAGTTAGAGAACTATTTTAAATGTCAGTTTGACCTCTTAGATAATCTTAATATAGAATTGCTGAAAGTCATTTCTACACCTGACTTTAAAGTGCATCTTTTAGAAGGATATCAATCCTAACTGAAGGTGATAAAGAGTTGGTCATGTTCCGTGATATTCACTCTCACTGTCTGACTACCAAATATGGCATTATTTTTCCAGTTTGAACTCTGCTAACTTTGGATTTCAGTTGTTGATTCAAATTCTGATTATCTGTAAAATCCCTTAATTCTTGACCTCACGAGCTTGACACTTTTTAGGCCAGAGAGCAGTTGTAGGAAGCAAAAGGCCATTGACATTTAATTGCATCAAATTAGCTAATAGGCTATTTGATGAAAAATCTTCCTAAAAAAACCTCTCTTTTGACAGTTGGTCTCAGTCCAAAATGAAGCCTCTTCCTTCCCCTCACCTAGAAACAGCAATAAAGGTGTTTATAGCTTACTGTCTTGGCAAACCCTAATTTTTGTTTCTCCCAGGTATTTGTGCTGGGTTTTGAGGCCATGGAAAATAATTTATCCCACTGCCATATAAGTATTTTTCTCGTGGAACTAGAGGAAATATAGATTGAAAATTATTCTCTGCCACAAAAAATATTATTTAACAGAATTAGACTAACGAAAACAGTGACAGCTTCTCAGGTGGGTGTGCAACTGTTCAAAATCCTAAAATACAAAGTACAAATTACTATTATTTTTTCTACATCTAAACTGCATTTGAAAATAGTATCAAAGAATTAACCATAAATGGTTAATTCTCTATGCTCATGTAGCCAATGTGTAGGAGATGAAATTTTAGTTCATCATTTTAAAGTATTTGAAGCCCATGTATTAAAAAACCCAAAACAAAACAAAATGGATGCAATTATGTTCTACTATTCAAAAGGTGTCAGTTAGACCACATGAACATTTCATCATTTGATAGAGGCCATATAATAGAAGCAACTTTCCATTCCTGTACTAACACAAAGAACTGATAGTTTGCTGAAGAGCACTTATCCAACTCCTAAATTCTTTTGGAAAAAAAGATGAATATAGAAAGAGTGTCTTTTGCTAACATGTGTGGTGACTTATCTACCCTCAATTAACATATAACTGTTCTGAGGGAAAAATGAATGGGTCTGAATAGGGTTTAATTAAAAAAAAAAGGTTAGTACAGAAAGATGTCCCACCTTCAGCAAGAGTGACTAAAAAGGGCATGATGGGAAATCAGAAGTTTGTACGTCAGCATTCAGATTGCAGCTCTGAGATTTTCAGAAAATCAAGACAATTACTTTTAAACTAAATGGCTTGAGCGAAGTGAGTCTTCTCCAGACCTGGATTATGCATCCCAGAAAGTCAACATATATGTGTGTCTCTGATCCTTGCTTTGGAGCATGATTCAGATTGTAATTTGGTTTACACTTGTTTTGCCTTTAAGACTAACTTCTGTAGGGAGATACCAGCTTGATATATTAGAAGAACTTACCTCCTTTCAGAGTAATTTTGAGAATTTCTATTTTTTTCATAAATCAGCTTCTTTGGTGAAACTACACTAAAGCTATTCCAGGGTGTGGGGAACAATCTCTTACTTTTTGTTTCAGACAGATACAGATATTTATAATAGGCATGTCTAAATATAAGCTACTGTGCAGTAATGGATGTCTTTATGCAGCTGAAAACCACTTACTGCCAGCTTCATAGCTTATTCTTATGCTTGTCCTTTCACTGAAGATCCAGCCTCGATGAATTCAGCTGTTCTGTTAAGCCATTTCAAGATGAAAAAAGAAACAAAAGAAGAGTTGTTTTGAATTTACTTTAGTGTTTACTGCATGCTGCCTTGGATTTCAGTTCCCAAATACCACCTTTCTATACAAATGCACATTGCATCTCATTTGATCATGGATTAGATAATTAAGGCAAGACAGACAAGGTAATAACTGAACTGTGAAAGGAGGAAGTGTTTTACAGAAGTTGAAGTGGGAACTTGCTGAAAGAATCCTCATGGATGAAGAGTCCATGAAGAACAAAGTAATTTCAGGGTCCCAAGGTCACAAGGAAACTTTGTCTCACCTACATTATACTAATGTTGTATGTTTATGGTTTTTTCTCATCTTTCTTATTTAGATCTCATATCCCATTATATACACATACACCACATACAGATTTCATACATTTTAATTATTTTTTACCGAAAGATAAATTCAAAGAAATAATTCTCAATGAAAATGATACACCAATATATGACTTTCAGAACTGGCTTGCAGTGTGTAATAAGAGCAAATTCATACTCATGTTATCATTTCATAACTTCCTTCTAGTTTTCTCTTGGTAACAGCAAAATGCAACACTGCTGCTACAGGATGAAAATAAATAAAGAAAAGAAATTGTAGACAACAATCTAAGAAACAGTCTTAATACCAGTGGGGAAAATGGTCTCAGGAGACAGTATATCAGATACTACTCTGATTCTGTACCTGAACATACCCCAAACCCAACGAGGTGATATGCATGGTAGAGAATATTTCTGTATTAATAAGTTGTAGGCAAGGAAAAATATGCTAAAAATACTCTGTAAGAGATTTACTTATAATAACAGTTTAGTATTTGCAGTTTAAATAATGCTGCACATCTTCATTGCAACCATGTCAAATCAAATGGCATACTATGGATAAAAACTAACACAAAATGTTTTGGCCTTAATTTCTGACATCAATGTTAGTATTAGCTTTCAATAGCATCAATTTATAGGAAATCAGATCAGTTGGACTGACTAATGTAAATTCTTTCAAGCTATTTCTTCTGACCCTAGGATTGTGAAGAATAGAAACAGCAATTTTTTTACTGGATTTGTGGTGCTTTACGTGTTTCTTGAGACTATTTTTAAAGTATTCCTAATGTTTTTATCTATTTTACTGGTAATAGCGGCAATCCCAAAGCCTGTATTTGAAATAAAAATTTATTTTACTACAAAAGGATGAAGAACTACCCAAGAAACTTGCACACCCCGAGTGTCCAAATGCCTCTCTCAGTTGTGAAACCTGTTGTTTTTTCTGGATTGCTTTGTCAAACTAGATTACAGAAAGACAAAGGATAATCTTGAACTGCTTCTGCACCTGAACACTGATGGTATCTGGAGTAAGTAATTAATAGACTTGAATGTTATTAGGCTCCTTATTTCCCTTGTGTAGAGAGAAGATTTAGAAATAGCCTTGCATGAATGCAAAATCCAGCCCATTACCGAATTTTGCAAACTAGCAATGTCCAAAGAAACAGCAAGGAACTTCCCATTTAATCCCCGATCTGATTCCAGTATCTTTTTGCTCTCTTAGGGTGTTCCTAGATCGATGTGGCTGCTGGCATTAGTCTAAACAGAAGCTTGGATATTTTCTGAATTTACTTCAGTATGACTTCAGCCTGATAAAGAATTCATATACCCTGTGGAGTTTGGAAAGATTACTAGGTTACTAAACAATGATGAAGTAGCAGCAGGGGGAGATAAATTAAAGTGTTCATTAATTTCTCTCATTTAAATAGAGGCTTGAGGTGCTGAGAGCAAGCCTTCCATCCTAACCAAAGTGATGACTAAGATTGCCAGTGTTGTGACCACCACTTGTTACCAAGGAGAAAACCCAGCAGTATCAGATAACGATTATATACTGTACCTTCTGTGGATAAAGCACTTTTGAAAATGTATTCACACTATTCCTCAAACTAGAGGCCAGTCTGTTGCTGATGCTTTTGTATTCTACAGCCTGTGCGCTTCTCCTGACAAAAGGCACAATTTTTCTCTTTGAAGTGGCCTGGACCTTCCATTGTGTTTTCTGTTTGGCAGCTAGCAGCTTAAAAAGTTGCACTGTTCTTAGTTAAGAGTGCTGGTTAGGATATACCTGAAGTACTGTCTTGTACAACTACAGTTCTTACTGCCTCATTTCTAGCTTGTGATGGTGCCCTAACGCTTGACTTGTGATGACAATACCGTAAGGCTTTGGAAAAATGAATGTAACGTTGTTACACGTACTAAGATCCTTTATAAACAAGGATAAACCTCAGACCAGGAGCACTGCTGTATTTGACCAGAGAGGACAGAGTGAGGAAACTGGTATGTTGCCTTGATGATCTGGGGGTTCATTTTGCACTCATTTTTATTGTTTCCCCCTTCCGCCCCTCCCCAGAAAAAGAAAACCCAACAATATCAGAAAAAAATCAAAACCCTGAAATTTGTATTCAGGTGTAAACAAATTTGCTTTCCCTTAGCAAAATTGTACAAGCATTTGCATACATAATCACCAGAAAGTAAGAGAGAAAAAAAATGTTTCTCAGTGACAGAAACCCTCTTCACCTCATTTTTGGTTTTATTTTCAGGAAATCTGGTTTTGCATAATTTGAAACATGCTCTTTTCTCTTGGTCATGATGAAAAAGGGATTTATTTTACAGCAAAAGATTTTTGTGTAAGGTTGTGTCTAGGTCTGATTTGATATCAGGCAAAGGAGTTTTAGAAACAAGGCTATCACTAAATGCATAGTTAAAGTAGCTCAGTTCATAATTTTAAATAAAATCTATCCAAGTAAAAATGTGCTATTGCTTTAGAGTTCCCTTTTTTTTTTCTGTGAATGTAAGAACAAACTTCAGTGTTAGTGGTGTTTCTGAATGCCATAGAAACCCATGGACAGTAAGACTGAGGATCTGTTCTTCGAAGCATTTATAGTGACTGCTTTTCAGCTTGTTATGTAGGTACTGTACTCCTAGGTATGCAAAGGTCTGTGGTAAACCAGGATAATCATCACCAGTCAGAGAGAAGTTAGGGAAAATACCAAAGACCTATCCATGACCTTTCTAATATAACATTTGTACAGAGAAGGAGAAACCAACGTGCTTTTTGAGCATGTCTTTAAAAAGTTTCATAATAATCATTCATGAGAGAGGTAGAAATCATGTAGAAATCATGCTCTGGAGGTGCATGGTAAATACTCTGTCACTGTGCATAATTTCTAATACACAAGAATTTATAAAACAGCAGCTCACTAAATTGGACCTAGCTTTTATAATGTATGCAAGTAATTATATCATATCATATCATATCATAAGAATTCCATCTTCTCCTTTAAGCCTCACAAGTCAGCAATGAAATCATGCTTATTACAAGTTCGTGGTAAAGTGCAAGCCAGTAAATAAATTTTTGAAGAACCTCAGTACTGTCAGCAACCTAAATTAACTAACATACCACTTTAGTGAATATTTTCTTTCCATCTTGTTACATCTGGCAGGAGAAATGCATAAAAACTTCTTGAGATGTAGTATACCACGCGTGAAAGAAAGACCAATAACACCTTCATTGGCCTCTTAATTCAACCATGTTTATGAGGTTAGTATTTCTGAACAATTAACTTCAATATAGCTTAGCAATATTGTTATAACTAGTTGGACTGGATATTGAGCTTTAACCAGTCCCATACAGAACAGAAAAATAGAACTACCACTGCAATTTACTTTTCCAGAATCACTTCAGCTATGAATGGCGTTTTTTTGACTGGGGAATCAGAACTTCTGCCTTTGCATTAGTATGGTGGAGAGGAATAAGGCACATAAACTTTTCAGTGCCATGTGACCTGAAACATACGCTTTATATGGGACAATAATGATGTGGAGGCTTTGCATGTGCCAGCAATCCCCACAACCATCACTTCTTCAGCACAATTTATGTAAGTGTAAGAAATATATATTTTTTTTAATGGATTTAGAAATATCAGTGTGAATTAGAATTATAATTTGCCCATCGTGAGAGATGATGGAGCCATTGCAGTTTTCATGGTTCTCTCGAAACCACTATTGTTTCCCCATAGCTAGAGATGTCCTCACTTCTTCAAGTGTTAAATCAATTATACTGGAAGGAGAATGTCAGGAAGAAAAGAGACGGGAGAGTAAACTTTGTATATTCCCTGTTGATTAATCTTGGGAGAGACAGATTTTTTTTTTTTCTATCTATCTTTGGAATTGAATGGATTAAATCATGATACTGCCCAGCAATTCAAAGAAAATACACGGATACTTTTTCAGAAAATTAAGAAATGCGGTTAACAGAGTGCAAAATAGTTCATAAAATGCTCATGTTAAACTACCTTCAGTTTAAATAATGAATATTTCTGTAAAATTTTATTTCATATGTTACTTGATGACATGAAAAGTATTTGACGTTCAAAAATCACATTTTTGAAGACTTTGAGGGCAATAAAGAAAGGCAGTAAGTACCTGTTTGTACCGATCTCCATAAAAATATAATTTTGCTCCACTTTGTATGAGAAGTCTTCCCCTTGTGAACTGGGAGAGTATACCATTAATCAAATGTGGGGAAAAAAGTCTGGTGTTTGATGCAAAATAAGATTATATGATTTTTTCCATTTTTTTCCACACAGCATAATTTATACTCCTGTGCAAACTCAGGGAAAGGCAGCTAAGAAAATTTGGGGTTAAAATCTCAACTGCTCTGAGTTGCTGTTATTGAAAATGGAATATTAGTTTTTATATTAGGAACTAAGAGTAGACAAAATGGACTTTTCACCCAGAAAAAGAGATTGCTTAGAACTCAGTCATTCCAAATAACATGTAATTGCATGTTTCTATTGTAAAACTACCTAGGCATTTCTTGAACTACAGTGTAGTATAATTATTAGTTATTGATCATCAATCCTAGCTAGTAGACCATTTACTCGAATGTCATTTTTGAGGAATTTATTAATCATGAAAAGAATAAGGTGTCTAATGCAGAGAAAATCATTGAAGAAAACTGCAAGGACACAGCTGCATGTATTTTATTTCATTTTGTTTGCAAATTACATTTTGAATATGTAAATAGAGATTTCATTTATTTTAGTCCAGAAATAATCACTTCGAGCATTACAAGTTCTGACTCTTTAAGGAGTGGACAGAAGCTCAACTTCTGCAGAAAAACCTTTCCCCTTTCTGACCAAAAACTGAATGAAGAAGCATGAAGAGAGGAAGGGGAAAGTATTGCCTCATTTTGCAAGATTGTGAGTCATTTCTGTATCTCTATAATTTCTGTAGAAATTCTCACTTACTTTGAGCTTTTGCCCTCTTTTCTCCTGTGTCCTACTTCCTATTAAGAGTCTTCAGGTCACCAAAAGGAACCAAAAACAAGACAGGAACTTGGATCTGCATGGTAAGACCAGTGTGTTAAAATTAATAGGATCCACAGAGAGGAAAAGTGCCACAGGCAGCAATGTGAATAAAAGGCCATTTGCTTTCCTTTTGCAGGAAAAAAAGCTCAGCAGCCTTAAAAAAATATACTTCTGCTTCTTTTCTTTATATCCTTTCTTTTCTTCTTTCTTTGTCCCTCTCCTCTGTGGGAAGCCAAGTGGACAAAAGGCAGAATATTGTTCCAAAGTACAGGAGTCACACCAGGAGTTCAAGGAGAATTCTTAGTCTATGCATAACTGTGAGCCCATCTATATTACTAAAAGAAGTTGCTGCAGGTGTCTCTCCGTTGACAGCTACAAAAAATGCCTTCTCTAACTGTGCCATATCTGTTTATTTTCACAGAATTACAGAGTATTATGAGATGGAAAGGGACCCACAAGGATCATAGAGTCCAGCTCTTAAGTGAGTGGCCCATATGGGGATCAAATCCTCAATTTTGGTGTTATAACTCCATGCTCTAATCATCAACTGAGATAATCTCAGAGTTTAGTCAGGTAAAAAGAAAAGCAAACAAATCCCTTCCCCCAACAGAAAACACCCCACCCACAGAAAGAAACAAAGAAAGAGCTGACCAAAAAAAACCCAAAACCAAGCCCACACCAAGAATAGCTTAAGTATTAGTAAGGAGCTGAGTCTGTGATAGCATATGGTTTATCTCCTGTGACAACAAAGAAACATAGAGGAAACTGCCTCAGAATTGCGTAGCACCATGCAGCTGTGGCTATCTGGACAAATTTCTAGCACAGTTCTGACTGAAAATCCTCTTGCAATTTAACAGAAATCCTTTTGCCTACAAAAATCCCGCGTGATCCATGTGTGTTTGAGTGTGTTTACACCACTGAGGTAATACTGCTCGTTCTTGCCCTTCAGTTAAACTATTTGTGAAAGTCAAACACACCAACATAGATTTTCCCCTTCAATATCACATAAACAAATCACAAAAGCTGCTGGCATTTGCTCTCTTGTTTCCACATTTGTATCAGCATTCTCACTGGGAATATAAAAGGTAGACAGAACTAAAATATATAATGCTATTTTGCTGTATATAGAAGACAAGAATACAATGCAGCAAATACTACTGTCCTCTGGGCTATTAAGGAATCCTCTCTGTTCTTTGTACTAGTCGAGAAACAGAGAAAGGGCCCCTCCTTTCCTCTCCTTTCCTCTCCCTTCCCCTCTCTTGCCTTGTCTTCCCCATTGTACAGAATGAACTCTACAATATGGAATCATGTGAGATATACTTAATTGAGTTATTGCTGTCCCAGACAGCAGTTTGCTATCAATATCTTTATTTCCAAGCTTTTCTGCCTGGTTTCTATTCTATTTTCAGGCTCTTTCCGTTTGTTTTTTTCCTTTTTTTTTTTTTTTTCCAGTGTGTTGTTTTTCCTCTCTGGTAAGAAATGTCCAATTAATGCCAAGGAGAAGACTGGTAAATGTTTCAGCTTCTAGGCTGGCTCTGCAACAGGCCATTAAATGATTTTCTCCCACTATACAAAACTACAGGAACTATAGTTATGTACTGGAGCTGATTTCCAAGCCCTAAAATTAAGCCATTCCATGAATTACAAAAGTATTGTTTCTCACTCCTGAAACAGACACTCTGGGAAACCACAAATCACCTCTGAACTGCTGTCAATAAGATAATTAATAAGACAAAAAGAAGTTACTTAAGAAGTCTGTAAGTATCCAGAAAAAAGTCTTGTGTAATATTATTGTCAAAACCAATAATTTAAAAAAGATGAAACACAATATATGCCCAAATGCCGAAATTATTGGTAAAATTGACCTTTTGTGTCTGCTTTCTGTTTTTCTAAAACTGTGAGATGCAACTGGGTCATATTTCAAGGTTTCTTTATAAACACAGGTTACTCCCCTCCCCCAAATACGCAACATACAAAATTTTAGTTTGTTCGCAGAAAATATTTTGAATTACATTCTTTGCTTAGTTGTTCTTTTTTACTGAATATTTTGAATGCCATTATATGGCCTTCCAAACTATCATGGGGTCAAACAGCTATTTGATGATAACCTCCTTAAGTTGAGAAATAAAGACAATACAGAACATAGCTATGGGATATGCGTGTATGAGATACCAGTGTCCCCTGTTGTATGCTCTAGGGATTAAAACAAGCCTTTCTAATTTTTTAAAATTAATTATGAAGTTTTTATAATTGATTTTCAGAACTACATAGCAAAGGATGTTTCTAAATAAGACAGCTGGGTAGGGCAGTTCTTCACAAGGCAAGGTGACAATCTGGTCTTCTGTAGTTCAGATTAAGTAGTTATGCATTAGGTCTTGACACTGTTGCAAAATTTGGCCTGAAGGTAATGGCGTATGCTCTACATTTTACTCACTTTTTAATTGGTACCTGGATTATTTTATCCTGAATGTGAGCTTCCTCTCTGTAAAGCTGTACCCATACCAGTGCTGCTGCTTCTGTTTATGAAAATAGCTGGAGGCACATCCTACTGCTCTTTCACAGGAGGTGCATCAGATGTCTTTCCCAGCCAGTCAATTCAGTTCTAAAAAAGATATGTTTGGGAAGAACACTGGAGGAATATCAGCTCACAGTGACTGCATCTTTGCAGCAGGTTAGGCTGTTAGAGCTTAGGGTTCACCCACGCTTTTAGTGAAGTAAACAAGAAAGTATTGACTAAAAAAGTGCTTCTACATCTAACTCATAGATTCTTCTGTATGGAGAAGGTGAAGAAAAGTGACTCATTACAGCTAAAATTAGGCAAAAAGCAATATGAACCATGCTTTCATTTCATAGTGAAATGAAAGGGCATTTTACTTGGCTAGAATGGTTTTGTACACACCTGTGAGTGGGGAAGAAGACAGGGAGAATACCAAGAAATGTCCAGGTAAGGGTGGTAAGAGTAACAGAATAACTAAGAGAAGAATTTTAAGAAACAAGGAGAATTTAAAATTTGACAATTGTATCGAATTCGTAAAATGTGTTGAGTTGCCGATCCGAATGATAAGATTAATATACAAACACTGTGATTCAATTTTAGAATTAAAGTAGCTGCAATATCATGTTGGATCCCAAAATATAATACCTGCAGAGAGAGATTTGAGTGATCTTTGCAAAAGATCATGGGCTACAGAAGCTGGGAAAACCCCTCTTCATTGACCTCATCTCCGTGGATTTTTTCCTGCAGCATAATGTGAAGAGACTCCTTGCATCCACACCCTGATCTCAACAAACTTGTGCAGAAGACCTATTGTACCTTATCTCTCCCTTTGTATTCCCTGAATCCTTACATTCTGTAGACTGAATACCTGTTACCCCCTGCAAAATCCCGTAAGATAAAGTGGGTTTTTCCCCACGAGGTGATTGTTAAGACCGCAAATTTTTTAATCTGGATTTTTCCCTTATGTCATTCCCTGAAACCCAATAAATTGTAATAGTTGCAACCCCCTGTTGAATATGTAGAGTCTAAACCCTTTAAATATGAACTTGTAAGTCCAACAAAGCATTCCAGTTTCTTGCCTCCCTGGGATTGTCTTAGCTTTATTGACCTCCACAATATCACCATACTTTTCTTGTCTCCATTTTGAACTGCTTTACAGCTTGTGTTGTAAGAAGAAATTATATAGGTTTACTGTTTTATTAGATGTGCAAGATGTATTCATTATTAATGACATAACCTTTGAAGAAATTATTCTGTGAATAATTGTTCAACATGGGTTCCCTTAACATATTCATAAATATTAAAATTGCTGTAACTACATTACTGGTAGAGAAAAGTAAATATAAAATCCTAACAGAATTTAGTTCTCCTTTCTTTTCAGATGATAAAACTAAGCTATATTAGAAGAGTGTTGAAGTACACTTCAAAATCAAATGTAAGTCACAACGTTCTCATCTTGAATTGTGGATCTCTCACAGCAGAACAAAAAAGTTTAATTACAGTTTGATTAGAGAAACTCCGCTCGAGGAGATTTTCACACATCAGGCACACAGCTAAATTTTCCCCAACCTCTTCATTCACTCTAAGTCCCATTAGCCCCAAGTCCAACTCCGGATTCCATAATGTTGCTCAATCCTCATTGAGCTAGTCCATCCTATTTCTTTGCCATTCCATTCTCACTTTAATTAAGACATAATGGAACAAAGCTGCATGAGTGTAAGTTCAGACTGGACATTAGAAAAAGGTTCTTCCTTGTGAGAGGGTTGTCGGCCTGGAACCACCAGGTCCTAAGGAAGTGCTGACAACAACAAGCTGTCCAAGGAGCGTCTGGATGAGATTTTTAGCCATATTGTTTACTTTTAGGTAATCCTGCAGGAAGGGAGTTGGACTCAAAAATCCTTGTGGGTCCCTTCCAACTCAAGGTATTCTATGATTCTATATAACACTGAGATTATTTTGTTGCTTTTATGATGGCACTAGCCAGGCAGTACCACATTTGCCTAATGTTAGAGTTACCAGGAAAGCTATTGAAGAAGTATTCATTGAACCAACAGAAATTACGTTTGATCAACACTTTGATCTCTTTGATTCTGAAAAAAAAAAGAAGGCTAGACAAAACAGAACAGGGATCCAGCTGATTGAAAAAAATTATTGTCAAAGCAGATTACAAACATTCTGGTGGCAGATTAAGTGAAGATGTCAAGTGTTATGCCCAGTCCTATTCTGTGTTTCCTTTAATGTCAGAAATAATCAAATATGGATTACTGCCACCAAGCTTTTGGAAAAGACAAGATTTGTATTTGATGTGGGAGACCGGATCAGAGTTCAAGATGGTCTTGATAAATTGGAGAACTATTCTGTAATGAATAAATTGAAATCAATGAAGCATTGTGTTTGGAAAAAAGCCCACATCAAAAATCCACATACGAAATGTAATTGGTAACTGGTTATGCTGTCATCCCGCAGAGAGTGACAGGCAGTTTATAAAATGCCATGACTGAAATACAACCAACCAAAGAGAATCTGGTGCAAACAAGATGAATCTTAGTGTTGGTTATAGAAAAGAAATCCTGTATACAAGTAAAAGTGGAGAAAAGTATCTGTTGTAATTAGGCAGACATCACATCAGGTCTTTGACACCTATATTAGGGAAGAAATAGACCAACTGAAGTAAAGCAACAAGAATACAAGGTTTAGAAAACTCTACCTTGAGAAAAAGATTTAAAATCAGTTTTGTTTAAGAGTGAACTGAGAGCAATCGGAAGGAGACCTGCAGCCATACTTCTGAAATGCAAAGAGTATTAGAAAATGGGATAATGATCAGTGGCTCTCTGTCACTGCTATGCCTTCACTGATTAAAAAAAATAAATTTTAAAAATTCATAGCAGAACAGATTCACAGTAGAAACTAATAAATTCTTTCAAAATATCCTTCTTAGATTAAGTGGAGATTTCAAAGCAAGCAACACAGATTGACATAGCTGTCAAGGCAAGTGAGAGAGGCTATGGAATCTCCTGGAAATTGTCTGGTGTCGTTAATGAGGAAAACATAGATGATCCCTTAAGGTCTTCCCTGCCCTGAATTCCATGACTCTGTGGCAGTTTCACTGGAGCCTCTAATGATTTGTTGCAGTATTGGCGTTGTGTGTTTGATCTTTCTAGAATGTTTCTAAAGAAAATGACATTTTTGTGGCCCCAGTGTAAAACTGGGATAATTTAATTGCTATTATGCAGTTCTATCAGCACACAGTTTGGGCCTATGTTGACTTCTTTTAACGTTTCAACAATTTGTATCTGAATTTGTAAATTCTAGGACACCTCATAAATTTGGTTGAAGGGTTTAAGCATTTACGTAATTGCTTCAGGTTTTTCAGCTTGTAATTTTCGTTATATAAGGATAATGAAATACTTTATAGAAGGGAAGTAGAATGCTGCAAATTAACTGGAAAACAAACAGCAATAACCCAGCATACCTACTAAATACTAAGATACCTCACACTGCATCAATCTTTTCTCCTCTTCTTCAGGACTATCACAGTTGCAAATATTTTCTGCCTGAAAAAAAGCTCCTTGAAACATCTCAGGGATTATATGAATCCTTCTTATGCTGTATAAAAAGGGATCATATGCATCACAACAATTTTCAGGAAAGACTAATGCAGCATATCTTAGACATTTACAGTAATTTCTAGGCCTTGCAGATGATCAGTATGCCACTTTGAAAGTTCTAAAATTTTTTATTTTTCAGTATATTAGGATATACAAGGGAAGTTAAAATTTACACAGTATATACAAGGAAAGTTAGAATTTTCCTTTCTAGAGTAGAGTATTCAAAGTGTATGATAACTCCAGTTCCTCCCTCATCTTTACTGCAGTTATGGTGATGTTTTTCAATTTTATTGGAGTTTTTCATTTTTCATTTCAAGAAGATTTGGTTTAAGCCATTGAGAGTGTTCATGAGGAAAAATAACTCTTCCCTTAGAATATATTTCCTGTGGATTTTGCTAGAATGAAAGAAATTTTGTACAAGAAGTCACCAAAGTTCAACAGGAACACATCTCACATGTGGTTGTGATAGAGTGGAGCTGTGACAATCATGCCTGACACTTCATACGAGGGCCTAACCATATGACACAATGGAAGAAGCACTACTTGCAGAGATCTATATTTGTTTAACTCCCTCATTTAGCTTTTGTCTACCACCATATTCTCCAAATGAGGATACAGCTAAGTGATGATGAGCTAAGACTGTTTCTTTGAAGCTGTGGATCTAAAGGCAAAACATGTTGTGTTTAATTATGTTAATCTGATCCCAGAAGTTCATAAAAAGTTAGGCTATCTTATGTCCCAAGGAGTTCAGACAGGTTCAGTTCTTTCTGAATCACAACCATCAATGATTCAGCAATATTGTCACACTGGTCATATTAAAACAACTGCACATCAGGAGACATTTTCAAATGCTTAAAATTATGTATGTTCCAACTTCTTTCCTGGCCAGCTCCCCTGGCATGTCCCCTTTTGACTATGTCAAATGTAACAAAACTGTAAGTATCAGGAAAAAATTAGTTGTAGGGCTGTGAAAAAGCCTACATCATTCATTTATTCCCGTTTTTCTGAAATGTGGGACTATATATATATATATGTTTTAACCTTCAAACCAACTACTGCTTCTTAGTGAGGAAAACAGTTTTTCAGAGACAGAATATTGGCAGCTTTGAGTCTTGGCCCCTAATGTAAGCAAGCAACACAGCTGAGACAGGTGAGGTGATCTACACCAAAGGAAAACCTAACACTGATTTTTGATATTTGCATTTTTTTTGTCCTTTGAACTAGTTTTTATTGGCAGAAAACCACCCTAGTCCTCTAACAGTAAATCTTTTGTTCTAGCAATGAGCTTCAGTTTTTTGTTTTCAGATAGTTGTCAGGATAGATGCACTTCATTGATACCTGAACACTATTTTTATTTTTGCCTTTTACTGTTACAGCTCACAAACTGGTCCATATTGCCTGCTTTTTATCACAGTCTTATTACCAATGTTTTTTCCTATTTGTCTTTGGCATCAATAGCTATTAATTCCCACAACCTTGAAATAACAATTGATGCATTCTCTATTCTTGTTTTTCTCTGCCTTAATGCTCCTTCACTCTGTGTTACTTTGTGTTCAGACAGCATCAGGGTTGTAAAGTAATCAAGGGTCTGTATTCCAGCTGTCAAAATCATGTAATGAATTCACCGAGTCCAGTTGAGGGCATACTAGTGTGACATAATGTGTATAGTGTTTTCAGCACCCTCACTGGTGTAGAAGTAAAACCCTAGTAGAGAACCATAGTGCAATCCTTTACGTCATAATCAGTGGGTCGAAATTTCACCTGTAGTGTTTAATGATTGTAGGGATAGATTTTCGTTAGGAAGGTTTTCTGCCTAAATGGTAACTCTTTCTCAAAGACAGTTTCAATGCTTTCCCACCCCGCAGAGCAAGAGACTCATTCTCTGGTATGTGAGAGGAGAGAGGTAGCCCTGACAGACATGCACAGAGGCCTTGGGAAGGCAGGGGACAAAAAGAGAGGATAAAAGCGGGCCCTGAGGGGGTGGAACTCACCCTTTGCCCTTGAACATCCGATGCACTGCATTGTAAAAAAGTGGTCCTTGCCTCTGAAATAAACCTGTTTAATCCTTCCACTGCCTTGGCATTTTTGGGAAGAATACTTGCATATGTTTACCTTACAACCTAAGACAAAAGCATGGTGAATCTTCTGGTTAAATAATGGGATGACCAGGAGACCTTATGTCAATCTTTAGGTCTGTTACAGGCTATTTAACAACTTTTGGCATGTTACTTACATTCTTTGTATCTCAAGTTATATCTGCTAAAATGGGATAATATTTCTTCCTTTATTTTTCTGATCTCTGTCTTATTTATTTAGATAGAGAACTTGTGAGGCAGAAAGTATCACTTAGAATGTATCTATGCAAAATCTTGCACAAAGTATCCCAAGATCTCTGTCACAGCAAAAGTGAATGTGACAGCATCTGTAATTTATTTATATTGTACCTACCTGTGCTATAATGTGTGCTAGGCACTGATTAATAATAACCTTTAGAAAACTTATCCTGAAATGTTAATAATTTGTGTAATCCTTCTAGGTCAGTCAAGCTTGACATAAGGTACACTTCCTTGTAAGGACATGTTTCTTTGTAACTCAAACCACTCTAAATTCAGGCTGCTGCAATCTATTCTTCTCTCCTGCACCATGTCTGAACATTGTCTTCCCATTCTGCGCTCCAATGCATAGCTGGTCTGATGGAAAAACAATCACCCTAAATGCTGTTAGATCAGTTGGGCCAGAGCACAAAGATAAGCATGACCTTAAAGAACTTACGTGGTATCGTCTCATGGGTCTTATTTAATCTCTTTTTCAGTGCTATCATACCTTTCTAGTCATATAGGCAAGTCTGGTGTCCCATGTAACACGACATAACTCTTTTAGGGGAAAAAGCATTATGAATTTTGTGACATAAGTTTCTGCTTTCTCCAAGTGGAAAATATTTCAGTAAATTAATTTTTTTTTGCCTGTATTTCACTGGAAGGCACCATCCAAATGTTTATAAACACTTCAGTAAAAAATATTTTAAATCAACAGCATACAGAATGGCACAAATACAGACGGATCACTTTTACTTCCAAGTTTTATTGCAATTAGAAAACAGTTTGTGTTAAAGCTTCTGATACTGTAGCTTGCAATTTGACATTACTGAGGAAGTTCTGAGCTAATTGCCAAAGGGCAGTTATAATTTAGGACATTTTTCTTTGGTTCAGAAAAATATCTTCAAAATTTCCTGTGGTATGAAATTAGGAAGAATAAAAGATTTTGGATTATTTTAAAGTATATTCTTTTTTATTGTTGAAAAGAATTTTATAGGGGGAAAAAAAAGTCCTATGTGTAAGAGAGCTCTTTGGATACTTCCCGATCTAATATACTTTTCATACTGCAAATTTGCACTACAGAGGTACTCTGCTATTTAAAAAAAAAAAGAAAAAAAAAGTCTTTGTGCTGTTTTGTCCTTTATGAAAAATATTTCTTTCTCTTTGCTATATTATGCCTTGTGAGAATACACCTGGGGAAAGTTTCAGAGTGCCAATCTTGGAGCCTGTTCTTTCCCTATACTCGGTACCTAAAGGAGCGTTCACTAATGTTTTTTCCCTTTGTGTTACTTCCCCCATACTCTAATTGATTTTTTTCCTTCTTTATATTATTTTTTGTTTATGTAGTAACATTCAGGCATTGGAATAGACTTCCCAGGCAGAATCACCATCCCTAGAACAGTTCAAAAGGCAGTTGGGTGTGGTACTTGGGATATGGGTTAATGGTGAACACAGTGGTGCTCAGTTAACAATTCAACTTGATTATCTTAGAGGTCTTTTCCAACCTTAATGATTCTATGATTCATGATTGTTCAATTTTTCTCTCTCTTCCCTCCCTACATTTGAAATAGTGCAGATGTAGAGAAAATACCTCTTGTTATCAAGCATAATTTATGTATGCATTAAAAATAAAAGTTAAAAAGCATTCCTCTATCCCTGGAGATACCTCCTTCTGCTGGTACAAATCCCTCACCGGCTGTGCTTTCAGTTTCAGTTTGTTGGAGTTTTTTACAGTTACCTTACAAAAAGAAAGAACCCTACAGTTTTCTTCATCTGCTGACCACCACTCCTCTGGAACAGTTTTGACAACTCACTTCAAGAGCTTAGATCTCGTCAGCAGTCTGCCTGTTGCACTTAGCTGCACCAGTCAGATAAATTCAGCATGAAGAACTCGAGTTGAGACAGATGTGAACCTGTCCAGTAAACTTATAAAAAAAGCCAGCACCCTTCATCATCATCATCATCATCATCATCATGGCTTGGCTTTGCAAACGAAGATTTGGGAAGGGCTCTACCCACGCTTGCTGCAGGCTCACTGATGGCTGAAAAGGCCAATGCACGACAGACAAGTCCAGTTGCAAAAGGCACAGCAGAAACACTCCCCAGGTGGTACCGACTGGACACAATTCTTTCTGAGTTGTCTTTTCTCCTTGAGAGTGATCCTGTGTGTGTTCTCAAAGGAGGCAGCAGCGTTATAGATGGTTTGTCTCCAGGCCTCCCGATTGGAGGCCAGAGTAGACCAATGGTGATGATCAACATGGCCAAGGCTGAGATGTTGTTTCAGGGAGTCCTTGTACCTTCTTTTCGTGGCTCCTCTCTTGCGGCGGCCAGTGGCAAGTTCACCATAGAGCACGATCTTAGGGAGGCGGTGGTCCTTCATCCTGGAGACGTGCCCTGCCCAACGCAGCTGTGTTCTCAGCAGCATGGCCTCGATACTCATGACTGCTGCCTGTTGAAGAACAGAGGTATTTGTCACATAATCCATCCAGTGGAGGTTTAGGATTGTACAGAGGCAGCATTGATGGAAGTGTTCTAAGGGTCGCAGGTGGTGACCCATGACTCAGACCTGTACAAAAGAGCAGACAGTATGATGGCTCTGTAAACACTGATCTTCGTACTTTTCTTCAGGTGTTTATTTTGCCAAACTCTTTTATGGAGTCTACCGAAAGTTCTGTATGCCTTTGCTAACCTGTTGTCCATCTCCTTGTCAATCTTACCATCTGAGGAGATGATGCTTCCAAGGTAATTAAATTGCTGGACTGTTTTGAGTTCTGATTCGCCAATGGAGATATAGGGATGATGGAAGGCTCCCTGAGGTGCAGGTTGATAGAAAACCTCTGTCTTCTTCAAGCTGACTTCCAGCCCAAAAACTTACTTCCTGCCCAGTAAACTTATAAAAAAAGCCAGCACCCTTCACACAAACCTAAAGGGCCTCATTCTCAGAGGAGGTGGACAGCTATTACTTGCTGCAGATTTATTTAAAAAAAAAGGCAGGCCAGATTTTGCCTTTTTAACCTTCGTTATACAATTATTTTTGTCTCGTGACTCCAGTGGGGACATAGAGTGCAAAGGAGGACAAAATTTGGCCCCATTAGTGTGTGACGATAAAAAGTGTGATTTTAAGGTGCGAGATGAAATCTTGTCTGGACAAGATGGTTGAGGTCCAGAACTCAAAATGTTCTTTGGCAAAGTGTGGATGGCTATGGGGGGAGGAATAAAAGAGAGGAGAAAGAGTAAAGTCAGAATTTGATTCAAGATGAAAGATATATTATACTCTGTCACAACCCCTAGGTAAAGTGACAGCATCCCAGTCCATGCTGGTATGCATGCACCACATGATGAATTCAAGGGGCCAGTTTAGCACCCTCTTAGATTACACGGAGGTGGGAAGGATGCCATAGGAAAAACATTCTAGCCCTGGAGTTCTAAGCTAATTGGAAATTTTGATGATACTTATGGGATAATCTTTTATTTCAAATGGAGATGGATTTCTTGACGTCTCAGATATTTTTACTTGGTTTCTAAAGAAAGCAAAGCTTATATAATTATACTATATGTCTGTCAGTTCCAGGCTAATATGTTCTGAGACATGGTTTGTTTCAACCAAAACTGAGAGACAAGAGATGTCTCAAGAGTAATGTTCCTAACAGGTGGTTGTTTTGTGTTGGTGTTAATTCAGCTGGTTAGTTGGTTGGTTGATATTTGTAAGTTTGTTGGGTTTTTTTTTGGTTTATTTTGAGTCAGTGATCATGCAAAGAGGAAAGAGATCGGGGTTAAAATTTCAAGCAAGAGACACAGAAGAAGTCAGTCAATAGTTGAATCCAGAAAGACATAGGGAGGTAAAAGCAAGGAGCATTATCAGTATTGGACAATGTTTCCATGGTATTTCTGAGCTAGATGTCTGATATGTTCAAAACCTGAAATCTGAAGCACCTCCAACTTCAAAGCTTCACTTTAACCCTGCCATTATATAAGTGTGACTTCAGTTCCTGTCCATAAACTGAAGATACAGATATTCTGTATAAAGATTTCATGTTATGCTGCATAGGATTTGTCAAAGCAACAATGCAGAAATTATTTACAAATCTCCATGTAGCATTCTAGCTTTTCTCTGACAGTTTTCCTACTTCACATCTAGTAAATTTTACTATTCTGACCCTGTGCTTGATTGCACTATAGTGAAAAAAAATCACTTTTTTTTCTTTCTTTTTTTTCCCCCCCTCTCAGGTCCTTCCCAATAGCAAACCCATGTTTCAGTGATTGGCAGCTGCTTCCAGAAGGCAGTAGTGGATAGGCTGGGAGACATGGCAAGCTTGTCAGCATAGAGAAAACAGACCACTGCAACGTGCTTTTTCTTGGTAGACTGCTAGAATTTGGGGGCTAGGAAGGAGCTGGTGTTTTGGTAATTCTAAAATTTTTTCGAAATATTGGTGATTTAATCCGGGCCATGCCAGTGCTATTGGGAGATTAAAAAGATCTCCCCAGTTGAGTGTTGTTGGCAGTTCCTAGATGAGAAAGCAAGTTCAGCTGAGCTGGGTAAGAAAGTGATAGTTACCTTCCCACCTGGCTGCCAGGCCAGCACTGCTGCTGAAGCTGGTGTCAGTCACAGCTCCCTGACTGGCATCAGCTGAAGCCTGCAGGCAATTGCTGCCTGCTGTTTTGGTCAGGTGTAGTAAATTCTAAAAAGTGGGCCAGGGCTTGTGTGCAGTCCAGCTCTGCAGCAGAAATTCAAGGAGGCCTTGAATCTATTTCATGCACATGCATGTGTGTATACTAGCTGTGCAGCCATAATAAAGTTTTGCTATAGGAGCTTTTATAGCTCTAAGTATATGCAATTTGCTGATAAAAGGTCTGGTGCTCTTGTATATGTGCTGATTTTTTAGAAGACTTTAATAAAAAAAAGTGTTTAGAAAGCTGGAGCACAGGGAGCAGGTTCCTTAAAACTTGTCTGGATAAGATTTTTGGAAGAAAAAGAAGCTATCTTTAAAAAAAAAATAAATCTGTATTTCCACTCATACCTGATTTTCTTCCCATTGACCTGAGTTAACTCTGCCCCCTACAGCATTCATGCAGCATCCATAGAGCATCATGGTATAGAAAATGGAAAATTCTGTAGATTGCTTCAAAGGAATTTTTCTGAGCCTTGATTGTTAAGATGGGCAGCAAATTAGAGAAAATTGTAGCGTGAACCATGGTAAGGTAAATTCATGTTATGATATGCATGGCTGGCATCTACTGCTAATTATGTAAGTGTGATGTTTGTAATTTCAGTCATCCTTGCTGCTGTAGTCATCTGGCTGTGGAAGAAAAGGGACTTGACAGGAGCAGGTGTTTGGGTAATTCTGAAAATTGCATGGAAGAGAAAGACAGCAGTTTAATCCAGCTCATACAGCCAATTGGAATTGCTGATCTACTACAGAACTGATGGAATTTTAATGAGTTGAATTATCTCTGAATTAAGTTGGTTGATGTGCTTGTCATTGTTTGAACAAAACTGGGGTTTTTTTGCATAGATCTAAACTGGAAATAAACTGGAAGATAAAATCTGCAACACAGCTCTTTAACTATTTTCAAATTAGATTAATGGTCATGTATTCACTAGGGACCGACATTGTATTCTTAGCTTATTACTTTGCCTGAGTAAAATTTTTATGAAAACACAAATACGTATAGTCATTAGATTATGTTTTCCCACTAGAAATCTTTTCTGCTCGAAGTTAGGAAGCAACAAAGGCTTTGAAAGCAGAGGTTGCTCATATGATTTTAACAGACTTGTTCCAGGCTTCTTTTTTTCCTTTTCTCTCTCATTCCTAATGCGAATAGGACTGGAATAATACTAATGTTGGCAGCCGTAGTAGTAGAAAGGTACATGTAGCACACCTACATGACAAAGAAGGTGTTTGGAAAAAGGAGCAAGCCCTCTTTATAGCCTAGGGGCTAAAAGCAAGTTCAGGACTTCATTTTCTGACTGTTCTGGATAAGCAGAAAGAAGCTCATCTGGTAGTTGGGAAGGCTGCTGGTAGTGCAGCTAGGGAAGGTAAGATAAATTAACCCTACTAAAAAGCTAATATATGTTTTAAAAAAATCTTAACACAATATAATGGAGGAATGAGATAATGTCTTTTACTTAAGTACAGCGGCACATTGATTCTGGTCTGTTATAGTATTGAGGAACACAGGTGGCAACTGCAGAGTCACACTAACAACTTTTCAAATATTTGTAAGCAGCATAAATAAGAAAGATCAGATGAATAAAGAAAAGGTCGAAGAGCTTTATGTATTGCTATAGAAACAATTCTTATGCAAAGCCAACATAAAGCAGGCCCTTCTTATTTACAGCACAGATGTTTTAAGACCGTCATATCTATCTATATGTACACCTCATGGTATATTTGAAGAAACTCAAAGGTTCTTTTCTTCTCTTTTTTCTTTTCCCTGAATTTATTGATTTATTCCAATCCTTTGATAGTAGGTGCATCTATGAACACATACAAATCATAAATGGAGATGTGCAGCGAAAGTTCAGTTCAACAGGCTTTTAATCAAATTATTCTGGGCTAAAAACTGCTGCAGTGGGATATGCCATACATTAAATCTCAGTGCCCTCAAATGTGTCCTGAATGGGGGGGAAGGGGGCGGTGCCTAATTTTTGCTTGAGATGTTTTGAGGTTGTATTGACGATCTTGGAAATACCTGGATTAACGAACTGAAGAAACTAAAGTTACTAGAAAGCAAGCTGCAAATCATTTATACTGGTGAGTTAAAAGTTATTTACCTATGACGTTGTTGGCGCTGGCTGTTGCTATTTTATTATATCACTGCCGAGGCCCGGGTTCGATTCCCGGTCGGGGACACTCCCCGGGCAGGTGGAGCCCGTTAGCCCTGTAAGGCAATCCACCTACGTCCTGAGGACCTCGCTGCCACTGTCCAAGCTCGCTTGGCCCCGGCAGACGAACCTTAGGATTAAAGGGTGGGCTCAGTTCTGCGCGCACTGTGTCCCACCTAAAATAAATCCAATGCGCAGGCTGGAAGGCGTACAAAGACCTTCCACAGATCTTCGTTCACGAAGTCTGGCCATTATATCATTTTTTGTAGTAGTATTTAGGTAAGTACTATGAAATTGCCTTTCTAGTTTTAGAAGAAAATACCATACTTTGTGTTCCTACCACACCGCTGCTACTGTTCAGTTTAGTTTTCAAGTATTTAATGAAGATACTAGTATTACCTATTAATAATAATCCTCAATTATGAGATGTGATGTGAGTTTTGCCTTTATCCTTAGGAAATCAGAAGGAAAAAATTCAGTATCTGTTAGGTTTCTGGCCGATATTTTGCAGTAATACACCTTGAGTCCTATTGTAAGGATATTTTTTATCTGCTTTCTGATCAAATGAAAGTAGAGCTCACCCCAGATCAAGTAGCATAGGGTTCTTCAACAGTATCTTCACAAATTTGTCTGGATAAACAGTTTTACCATTCAAAGGCTATTTTCAAGTTAACCAGATTCAAGTGTGGACTTCCAGTTCAATATCCCTTTGTCTGAATAGTACATCAGTTTAGTTCTCTACCAAAACAAACAAACAAACCAAAACAAACAAACAAACAGACATTCTGCAGATGCATGTGTATCAGTTGTATATGCCCATAGAGGTGCCTATTTCCAAAGGACTGTAATACACGCAAACAGTTACCTGACGGCAAATACTGGCCACAAACTGAAATGTTTTTCTGAGCTCCAGTAAATATTTCTTGGTGCGCTATGTGAGAAAGTTTTTTTGTCTGTGCCTAATATAGCTTTGCAGAGTGTGTGGGCAATTAGCGAGGTGGCTTTTCATAGTGTGAAAAAGGAAAGTCCTTTTTATCTGCTGAAACACGTTTGAGCTAAATAGCAACACACACCAACTTCTACCAAAAGGGATAGCAGCGGACTATAGAAACCACCCCAAAAGGTCTTTTGTTTTATTAGAGAAATACTAGGTGTGTCAGGTATTTACGAGTGTGGGCATCCAAGCGATATGGTCCATCGGGACCACGGAAGCGACTTGATTTCTGAGGTCTGGTTCTGGCTGAGCCGCTGCGGGGGTGAGGGCTTGCAGGCGGGACTCGGACCTGGACGCGGAACCGGGCCGAGGCTTTCGCCTCCTGGCCAGGTGAGGTACGCTCCTCCTGCCCCGGGGCAAGGACCGGCAGCTCGGTCAGGTTACGCCTGAGAGCACCGGGAGACCTTGCCCAGGCAGGGAGGGAGGGGACACGGTGACGGAGAAGTGCTGCGGGAGAGGCCGGCGCGGTGGCTCCAGCGCCCGCAAGCCCCGCATCTCCAGCTCGCCGCGGCGGGGTCCGGGCGGGGGAAAGGGGGCACCTCGCCTCGGCCCGGGCACGGCAGGGCAGCGGGGGGCGGCTCCGGGAGCCTCCGGGCAAGGGAGGTTGGACAAAGGCTTCCAGGAGAGGGAGTGGCAGCCGGCTGCCCGGCCCCGCGGCGGGGAGCGGGCGGGTCGGTGCCCGCCGGGACGACGGGAGAGGGCTTGAGTGAACTTCCCCACGGGAGCGGGAGGTGTCCTGTTCCCCGGGGGTGGGCAGGGAGGCAGCGGCTCCTCTCCAAAGGGAAGGGCTCTCCCATACCGCTCGCCGCTTCCCCGAAGGTGGCTGCGGGGAGGGGGAGGCGGGGGAGGAGCCGGGCTCATCCCCGGGCGGGCGGCGGCCCCTCCACTGCGCCAACCTGCAGGCGGGCT
>VYXB01002609.1:220314-250356 GCA_013397135.1 Pachyramphus minor | reverse complement strand
GCTGCCGGGGCCGCGCCGCCCCTCGCCGCCGTCCCGGGCACAGCCGCACGCAGCCGCTTCCCGCTGCGTCGGTCCTGGACTGCAGCTTGCTGGCGGTGAGGGCAACAAGCAGCGGCATCTTGGAGCGCCTTCTTTCCCGAGTGCCCTTTCATCTCTCCCAGTCCGCTCCTCTCTCGTATCTACAGCCTTTTCTTCTCCCTCTACTCCTCCTATCTTGTTGTTTCTCCTTGTCTCCCCCTTCTCTTACCATTTTTAGGGTTTTGGGTTTTTTTTTGCTTTCCTTCTCTTTCTTCTTCTCCATCCTGTTCCTTTTTGGACCATCTTCGTCTAGTGCCTCTTAATTTCTTGATTTTTTTTTTTCCTTGGACTTTGCCTTGTCATGTCAAGATGGAAGTCAGGCATGACTGGCTCTCCTCATCCCCCCATGAGGGCTTCGAGCAGATGAGGCTGAAGAGCAGACCCAGGGAGCCTTCTCCAAGCCTCACCAGAGTAGGTGCGAACTTCTACAGCACTGTCAAGCAGCAGGACTACAGTGCCAGTGTCTGGCTGAGGAGGAAAGACAAACTGGAGCACGTAAGCCAGCTTCTTTTTCCCTTCCCCTTTTTTTGTTTCTTTCTAGACTTCTCTCTAGGTACTCCGTTAGGCTATCTCTCTACCAGCTGGGGCTCCAGAAGAAAAGTGTTGCTCCAGCAATCGGGCATGGCATTTCCCAAATGGTAGAGAAAGGAGATACTTGGAGGTCCCATACTGGTCAAATACGATGTAAATGGGATGTCAGTACTATTCCAAACCACATGCAAGTCTCTTCCTAACTGGAAATATTTTTTAACATTCTTGGCTAATTCATTCTTATATTCCAGCAAATTCAGCACTGGTGTGGGAGGAGAAAGATTGGGATGGTGCAGATGGAGGTTAGAGCATTTATCTCACGGTGATTATAGTGTAGTTCTAAAATAGCTAAAAGAAAATAGATGGATTTTTTTTTAATTCTAGCAGTGATTTTCCTTCCCCCCCCCTTCTTCATGCATGGGACTTTGAACATACTCAATTTACATGGTGTAGAGATTTCCTTCAAGACATTTCTTCCTGCAGCAGTTGTACATGACTTAACTAAAGTATGTTTGATACCACAATAGAACTGATACTGTGGATAGCTCTAGTGAATATTTTATGAGAATTTAAGGTGCTTCTAAGTGTTCCTGTCTCAGATGATGTTTGAAAGCATTTTTCATGTTACTTGTAACGGCAACGAAATGGGTTGAAATGACCTGCATGCAATGTAAGAGTTTCCTGAATAGCTTATTAGGTGAAACCCATTGTTACAGTGTACAGTACAATCAAGACAGGAAAGTAGCTGCATTTACACGGATGCAAAAGAGTGTGGATGGGCTTGCATAATGCAACAGTCTGCCATTCTTTACATTAGTGAATAATTTGCAATCACAGTCACATTGACTTCAAGATGCACAGAAAAATATTTCTTGTGGTACAGCCACCTGAAGTTTCTTTGAATAGAAGTGGTCTGATTATAAGAATAAATTGCCTTTATTACATGAAAATCCTAGATGGCATAGTAGAGTCCTTTAAAGATATAACCTGGAAAAAGGTCCTTTACCAACTAATTCATGGAGTATTACCCTCCCTTCCCCCTAGCCTGCAGAGTATTTTATTCCTCTTAGTGAAATTTTAAACTGGAGTTGTTTATACTTTGGGGAAATGAAAAGAACTGTTTATCTGTTGGAAATATCACATTTCAAATGTTGAGAAAGGTAGTGAATCCTATCTACCTTCTAACACATGTTTTTGTGATTCTTCACACTGACAACAAGGCTTCACAGTAGTAAGCTTGTAAGCAGAGTATTCTCCCATTGTGAATCAAAAAGAAAGGTCAATGTCTTATCTCAGTACAGCTAAAACATAGGAAGCACAGAAATCTGAGCTGTGGCTTTTGTAACAGTTTTTTGGTACATGTGCTTACATGTTGATATCTATGATCAAATTAAAGGGTATTAATTGGGGGGGGGGAATAATCTGTCAACAGTTTGATAGCTACCTACTGTTCTGGTAGCATTTTCAGATACCTGTATTTTAAATTTTATAATATTAGCATGGAAAAGAAAAATAAGCCTTAACTTGTTTGAAGATTGAAAGTGCAAAACCTTTATTTTGTATGTGGTTTGGTTGCTGGGTTTTGTTGTTGTGGTGGGTTTTTTTAATTATTATTTTTGTTTAGACAGGGTTTTGTCACAATTGTAATCTTCAATAACCCTGCAGCTTTTGTGTGAAAAGCTTTCTCTGTAATCAGTGTGGTATGAATACATGTTCTGAGGATTTCCCTCTCATCTGAACTACTTATTTTTATTCCCAGCCTATTCAAACGATGCAAAGAAAAAAATTGAAATGTTGATATTTTTTGCTTGCCATGAAGTGTTTATTTCATTTACATTTATTGTGAATACCCTGCAGTACATTGATATGTCAACAGCAGATATGTGAAACTACTTTGGTTTTATGGCTTAAGGTAGCTCCATTACTCGTGAGTGTTGTAACAGACAGGCTATTGCATGAATGTAAATAAAATGCCTATTTATTTATAAATTCTATTTTGCCTATACAGTTTTTTGGAGCAAGGTTGTTATTTTCTATTTTCAGTTAAATCTTTGAGGGTTATGAGTGTTCTCTTGCTAAAGAAGTTATTTCCTACACTCTGCTTTTCCACTCCAAAACAGGTGGGTCTTTGAGATGCATCATTTTGAATGGTTGAATGGTATAGTCATTGACATATGACAGCTTATGGCCAGTACTGGATAATGAAGATATGCAAACTTCATGAGGTAGATGGAGGGTGTGAATAACATGTCATTACAGATCTCTCTGAGATAATGATGTTACTTGATACCTACAAATCAAAACACAAGAAATGAGCATTCATTGGGGCACTGATTTTAAAAGTATGTCATCTTAGACTTGATGCTATACAATGACAGATATAGGCAGAAGAAGGGTATATAGTGAGTGCAAGTCAAGATATGCAGGAACAGATTTTGAAGTCTCATATGTACTCTTTCAGCATTGTGGAGGGAGTTGGGTTTTGCTTCACTGAAATGATTTCTTAAATTGATTTAATTTGTAATAGGGATAAAATTGGGCCAGTATATTTTGTTTGTTACTTACAGTAAGTCCCTGTGGGCCCCAGTAGGTATTTTATATTGACTTTTGTTAAAATGAATAGCATGACTTATTCATGTGCAACACTTATTAATCCATATATAGTTTGAGGGATTAAAAAACCATCTTCTGAAGCCAATTTGTATCAATTTGTTTATGTAAAAAGGATCTCAAATATAGAAACAGTTTATTTCTAGATTTCAAAACTGTAGTAAAATTGTGGGGTTTGGTGTTTTGGGTTTTGTTCTGTGCTTGGTTTTGTTCTTTTTCTTAAACAGATCTCAATTTGAAGAGTGTAGTAAAGAGGTTCAAAATTCAACTGCTCTGTCTCTTCTAAAAGCACAGAATAGCTTCATATGCACAAATATGATAGAGTTTCTTTAAAATAGTTCAGTATTTAATTATTGACTGACCATAGAGGAAGTCAAAATTTGGAACATATTGGTGGTGTCTTGCTAATTGATTGTTCTTCAAATGGATCTTAATAGAGTATGTTTCCTCATTGGCTAGTGGTTTTTTTGTGGGATTCTCTTTTTCCAAATGGCAGCAACACAGCTTTTACCATACAAGAGCTGAACACAACTCACCCCTGTTCTTCTGAAAACTCAGATGTATTTAAGATTAAATGAATCTGTGGTAATATGTTTAAAGTTCCAATGAGGAGTTTTTGCAGAAGTGAGGCCTCAGTGTACGTGTGCTGTAGCCAAATATGTTGAAGACCCATAAAATTAATAGAGGAATTTACTAGAGATGTGAGGAACTCTGACATTGCAGATATGACTACAGCGATGTTGCAAACCTTTGGCTGAAATCCCCGCAGAGTTGAAATTGTTTAGATTCTGTGTATCTGCTTCAGCTAGTTCCTTGTGCTTTGTGAAGTTGTTTGCTTCATGTTAGAAGTGTTGGAGTGCAAACTGTCTTAAGTTTTCCTTGGCATACTGTTTTTGTTTTTTTTATTTCGCTTTACCTGGTGTTGCCTTTTTTAATGAAATATGAACTCGTTAAGAGAAAGAGGTGGAGGGGGAGAAAGAGTAGCTAACTTAATAGTCTTTAGCTGATCCAAGTTACCTATGTCTGATTTAATTTACAGCAGGTCTCCATCATGTTTCTGCATTCTTCAGTAATGACAAGTGGCTTTCCTGGTACCTCAGCAAAGAATTATAGAGAACTTTATTTTAAATAATCAAAGCTTAAAACAGAGGCTGAACAGATTTCTTTTTAAGCTACAACAGGTATGCTTCAACCCTATATTTCTTTTTTATGACAAATACAAGTCTTTCTTCTCAAAGATGTAGTGGTGGTCTATCTCTAATAACTTCTAAATTTAATTGTTTACTTAATTATGTTAAAGGATTTTAAAAATTGTCTTTTAGGAAACTGCTTCAAGACTGTAACTTTTGGGGAGATTTGGTATCAGGACAGTTTTATTTCCTGGCTATCCTCAGTCTGTTATCTTTAGTAGAACCATAATTAGGAGAAATTACTGATAATTCTTGCATCATCTCTAGTCTTTTACTGAAGTTCTGATCAGTAGCAAAACAACGTTGTTATTTTCAGATTCTGTTACTTGACCAGCTGATGTTACACAGTTGCTCAGCGCACTGCTATCCCTGAGGCAGCACTGCTACCCAGAGAGAAAAGTGGCTGTGAGGTACAGGGAGGGCAGTGTCACTTGTCTGCAGAGGCAGATATCTAATGTGCAAGTGTTAGGCCTGAGACATTTTATCATGGTGCCTGACAAGGCCAGGATACTTCTCAGAGCTGCATGACCAAATCAGAAATAAAATATAACTTTAATTCACCTGTCATAATACCTTTATAAAGTCGAAATCCCAAATCCAATTTTGCCAGTTCATTTTTGGTACCCTAAAACTAGTAGGTCTCTTAGGTAGCTTTTATTTTTCTCTTTTTTTCTTACGATATTGGAAGTTGTTAACAAAAACATTGCTGGACAGGTTAAAAGTGCATTTCTGCTTTTGCATTAAAATTAACACAAATGTTAAAAGTCAGAAGACAGATTTATAGCCTTCAGAAGGATGCAGAAGACACCATGTGTATGGCTATAGCCTGCAAACACCTAAGCAAAGACAAAGGACATATCTTGCTGTAAAGTAAGTAACAGGAGTAGAAGTCAGTCAAGCCAAATCAGTTGCTGGACAGAGCCAACAGCTTCAACTTAAGAAAGAATAATGAAAGGATATAAATCAGAATTTAAGAAAACATTACCCACATTACCAAAACAGCCCTAGTCTTGAAATAAATGTGAACACCTGGCTTTTTTTTTGAGTTAAATGAGTTCATAGAATCATAAAATATCCTGAGTTGGAAGCAACCCACAAAGATCATCAACGTCCAATGCCTGGCCCTGCTCAGGGCAGCCCCAAGAATCACATCATGTACCTGAGAGTGTTTTCCAAATGCTTCTTGAACTCTGTCAGGGTTGGTGCTGTGACCACCTTCCTCGGAAGCCTGTTTCAGTGCCTAACCACCCTCTGGGTGAAGAACCTTTTTCTAATATCCAAACTAAATCTCCCCTGATACAGCTTTGTGTCATTCCCTCAGATCCTGTCACTGATCACAGAGAGAAGAGGTCAGTTCCTGCCCTGCCACCTCACCTTCGTGAGAAAGTTGTAGACTGTGATGGGGTTTCCCCTCAGCCTCTTTTCTTCAAGCTGAACAAGTCAAGTGACCTCAGTCACCCCTTTTATGACTGAGCTAAGCTTGGAGAAAATTAATTTCATCTATTGTCAATTAATTATAGGGTAATAAGAAAAAAAGACAAGACTAAAACCACCTTCTCTCCTCCTCCTTCTGTCTTGCCAGGCTTGGTTTCAATCTTTGTTCCTGAATCTTTAACCTCCTTCCCCTCAGTACTTTGAGTAGCACAGGGTACTGGGGAATGGAGCCTGCAACCTGTTCACTTTGTCTTTGCCACTCCTTCTTCCTCACACTGTTCGCTGCTGTGGTGTGGGATCCCTCTCACGGAATATAGTCCCTGTCAAACTGTTCTAATGTGGGTCTTTCACGCTAGCTGCAGCTCTTCAAAAACTGTACCAGCAAGGGTCCTCTTCATGGGTTATACTCCAGGAATGGACTTCTCCAGCATGGCTCCCCCATGGGCTGCACTTCCTGCTGCAGTCTGCTCCTTTGTGGGCTCTCCACAGGCTACAGATTCCTTCAGGGCACATGCACCTGGTGTGGCATGAGCTGCAGTGTGGATTTCTGCTCTGGTGTGGTCCTCCATGGGCTGCAGGGGGACAACCTCTTGACTTCATAGGCAGCAGAGGAATCTCTGCTCTGGCACCTGGAACCCCTACTTCCCATTCTCCTTTCCTTTTCCTGATCTTAGTGTTGGCAGAGCTGTTTCTCTCACATTTTTTTGCTCCTCTCACGTAGGTGTTGTGCAGTGGTTTTTATTCTTCTATGTTACCAACAGAGGCACCAACCAGTGCGATCGGTGGGCCCAGCTTTGGCAAGTTCTGTCATGGAACTAGCTGGAACTGGCTGTGTCCAACATGGGGGCAGCTGCTGGTCTCACAGAGGCCACCTCTGCACTGCGCCTTCACCCCCTCCAAAACCTAGCCATGTAAACCAAGGACACTAGTCCTAGAAGCACCTCTTTCTCTGACATATGCGAAAAACTTTCAACGTTGCATTAATCTAACACAACAGTTCTGATGATTTTGATATCAGTCACTTTGAACACCCAAATTCTAAAGCTAAATTTAAAATATTTGAGGGGCATATTCACTGTAGCAAGCCTACTTTATAGTGTCTGACTTTATGTTGTTGCACAGGAAAACAAAATATCTTGAAGTTTTGAAGTTGCACTTAAAATTAATTTATATATACATGTGTAAATTTAATTCGATCCATTCCAGTCTTTTTAGATATGAGGTTTTCTAGTTTCTGAACAAAAGATTTAAATTTTAGTCTGTGTTTGTTCCAGATGTTAAATTCAGTGTAGGTATAGGAAAAGTGCTTTTCACTGCTTTGTTTTTCCTAATGCTATCAGCATTAGGAAAAATCGTTGTTTGATCTGATCATTCTTTCTTTTTATCAATGTTGACCATTCTTGTTTAAGGATTTTGAAATAGGAGCTACAGAAACTTGCAACTTAATCTCCTTGGCTGTTACACAAGCAAATTCTCTGCAGTCTTCATTCCTTTTATCCTGTAGCTGTCCATTGACAGTAACACTTTTAAAGATAGTAGAAGCACTTAAAACACTAGGAAAATTATTCTTAATTAATAACTCCTCACAAATGCAATCAGTTCCCTACCTGGAGAGGGTGCCCAAAGAAGCTAGTCACTGTGACAGATTGGGACTGGGAGCTTAGGCCTTCTTCCATTCCATAACCAGGAATGCTACAATTCTGAAGTGAAAATAACTTTACCAGACTATTGAAAGTTGGATACAACAGGCCAACTCCTGCCAATGATTAATAAACCTCACACTATTATCGTTCAAGGTGGGAAATCATATACTCTTAATTGTTCCTGAAAAAAGAGTCTGGTGCTGATAATAGGCTCCCTGGATCTGTCTTCCCTGATGAAATGTTTTTTTGAGGGACAAGAGATGGGCTTATAACTGCCCAACTCTTGCTTTGCTTTTTTTACAACATTATTTCAGGTCTGATTCCTATGCCTTTTTCATAATTTCATTACTGAGAGGAAAAAAATAGGCACCCTGTTAATGTCTTGGAAGGTCCATATATCCTCTTACAATATCCCCACTGTTATATTTCATCTAAAAGAAGGTTCTTAAAGTGAGATGTGGATGCTTTCTTTTGAATTTTTGCATTATTAGACAACAGCTGTTAGAGTGAAAAAGTGTAGCATTAATTTGTCCATGCAGTGACACTCCTTTAGCATCATGTGTAGTCTGAGTGGACAATCAAGTTGCTTGCAACTTGTCCTTCACAGTTCTTGAGAACTAAAGTAGATTACTTTAGGATATTTCTCCATTGCATGCTGGGGTCCATATTCCCTAATGAGCCAAATCCAGAACCTGTGCTGCTGCCTGCTCGAGACCTGTATGCCCAGGTGGGAACAATGAGCTGAATGTGTAAGTAGGTATCTTACACTGTGGGGATGCAGTTGATCTGTTTATTGGGAACTGAGGCACTCACAGGTTCACTGATCATTAATGTTATAGGGGAAGCCAGTTAACTGACTCTTCCCTCGAAGTGACTTAAGTGCTGGGCTACTTGATGTTGCTTGACTATGTAAAGTGCCTTGGTTGGCAGAGGGGCCACTCAACTAAAGAAATATGTGCAGGGAATTAGGACAACCTCAGAAGTTCAGGAGGTAGAAGAAAGCAAATGAATAATACATTGGTGCCAGTGAAGTGATTTAATCAGAAAATAATTTTTATTAGATTGGGAAATTATTCCTAGGGGATTTTTTTTTTTTTGAATGCTTGTCCATCGAAACCTATTCTGGTGTTTTTTGGTTTTTGGTTTTGTTTGTTTGTTTTTAGTTTATTTTTGCTTGATTGTGGTTTTCTTTTTTTTGTTTGTTTGATTTTTGTTTGCTTGTTTTTGGTGTTGTTTTTTTGTTGTTGTTGTTGTTGTTTTTGTTTTGTTTTGTTTTGTTTTAAGAATTTGCTGTTCAGAATTCTTTAACTTTTATAAGGGCTTTTCAAATATGGCGTAGGATTCTAGTATTTTTACAGGGACTTGTCTTCTATTGTTTTGATCAATGCACTGTGAATTTGACTGCATCTAGCCCTGGACAGAGAAATATCAGAGTGGTATTTTTAGCAATGCTACATTGGATTACTTTCTGAAGACGAAGACAAATTTACCTATTTTTTCCCACTTTTGCACAAGTTGAAAACCCTCTTCTGTATATGCAGTATTTTAGGTGAATAAAGTTGTGCATTTTATTAATTTCTCACCTTCAAATCAAGATTTTAGGAAAACTTAGTAAGCTCCATTTTTGACACCATGATGTCAACATAATCAGAGCTTGTTTTATAGCTGATGAAGCTGTTGCAACTCATAAATAGTAACTATTCTCTTTTAATTTTTGTTGCTGCTTGTATTTCTCTATTTAAAGTTGTAATTAAATGTTTAATGGAATAAAAAACTAATGTACTTGAGAATTGCTGCTAATAAAACAAATATGGATTCAGATAATTCCTACCATTCTGATACATAAAATAGGCTGGATTTCCCCAAGGCATTTTAAACTCTTTGGAGCAGAACCAAATGTGGAGCAGTGCTGAGACAGTGATTGTGACCAGCTTAAATTTCTTGATCCTATTGTTACTGCAATAAAGGCATATTTGCTTGAGGTTGAACTCTAACTTGGTTTCCTTAAAGTTAGTATATGCTGTAAAAACCCTGCCATAATAAGCAGATTTATATTTGTTTTGAAACATGGGAATGTGTAAAAGTTAATAAGGTCTTCAGCACTTGCAACCATAGGAAACATGGCATGTCTCACTACTGCTTTTCATGTTACAGAAATTGTGCTGCTGTCCATTAAGTTCCATGACTGATCCTTTCTAGGCAGGAGTTTTTTGATAAGGGAATATGCATTATGTGCTGAATAAACTTCAGACATCACCTCAGCTGAGGCTGTTTACTTACTTCTGGGAAGGGTGTTAAAGGTGACAGTGATTTGAACACTATGCAACTTGTGCACTTTTGTTTGATCTTGTTCCAAAACCATGGTCCATTGACTTCATTACTGTGGATTTAAGCTCCCTGAGAGAAGACTGTCGATCAGCTCAGCTGTCATGGATTTGAAGCTAAAAAGCAAGTTCAATATATCATGCTAAGCAGTTGGAGGAAAAATCTGTCTTGAACTCCTCACCTTTTCTGGAGCTTTAAGTCTCTGGATCATCAGGCTAGTTGCTGGATACATCACTTGAGAAAACTTTGTGGTTAGCACAGGGGAAAATCCTTGACAAGCTATCAAAAGGACAAAGCATCCTAATATAACAGATAGGATATAAGAAACTGTAATGTCTATGTGAACATGAAGAAAATTATACAAATACAGTTGCTCACCATTTAAGTCCACCTTAAGGTGTTTCAGAATGGAGAATACAGAGGGAAGTAAGTCAGATGCAGGATGCATTTGAAACTGCAATTATTTGCCAAGAAAGGATACCTAAAGAAAGCTCACCAGAACAAAACTACTTGCAAAATTATTTCTTTGCACCCCATCAGAATACTTCTGGTCCTCATTAAAAAGTGTAAGTGAAAAAAAATGCCCATCGTGCTACAAAGCAAGTGAAACCTAAACTGAAATATGGTCGCAGTTTGGTGATAGCAGGTATCATCTGCTTTTATGTTTTGTACCCATTTAAGTGGAAATGTGCACCTACTTCAATGATAACAATTGGGAAAAACCAAACAAAGCAAAACAAAAACCAAGGAATGAAACCTCCAAAAATATTTTTGCCTCTTGTGACAAATTAATTAGTTGAGCAAAGAGAAGAATGTCTATTTGTATGACTGGTGGCTACAATAAAGATGGGGACTCATATGAAGTTCTGCTATTCCCCCATAGTTGTTTACTGGGGAGGACCACTAACATCTAGAAAGACTTGTGATTCTAGAACACTGGGAAGAAAAAAGTGATTAGGGGTCATATAGAAATTCTGAAACAGCATCTTTCCTGTGGCTTTGGCTGCTGCTGACAGAATTTGGCCTGTTAAGTCACTTCACGGGCAGTGGTAAAATAGCCAGCATAAGTTGGGTTGTGAACGTGAGTGGAATGGAGTAAGTTAGAGCTAATGCTCTGCCAGTATTCTCTAGGACTCGAACAGCTTTAAGAGCCTATGCAGTAGGATCGGTGGCGATTTCTGTCTTCCTAAACAGAAGTTGATGTGCAATTGTAACCCTGTGCTGCCCGTTTACTGTTACCTTCCGGAAGAAAGTGTTTCAAAGGTTTCAAGCCAACGGGTTGCCAGAGGTAGTGAACGCATAGTTTCCTTTCTTCCTGTAAATCAGTATGTTCCGTAACTTCTTCCTGCTTATTAAGGAATTGTCCTATGGCCTTCAGCAGTGTGTTTAGTCTCATAAATTGTAGTCTTGAAGGCAACTATCCACTTATTTTTGTGGTCTTGGTGCCCTATGGAAAAGTAGTTTCCCTGAGTTTTCAACAGGATTCATAATGCTAAATTTTGGTAGGATAGTAGCCTATTCTTCACATCATTTAGATGTGGCTTCAGTCATGGTTTGAAGTGTTTGCTTAACTGTACAATTTCTCTATATATCTTTTCATGGAAAACCGGTATATTTTGTGAACAACTGACTTTTGCTATTAACTAGATAAAAAATAGTTGGGGGCAATGCATGCCTGCAGCCCTGTGCATAAGTGCTGCTTAAAACAGTATGGGATGAAGTATATTCAATGCTACCTCTATATTGGAACTATGATTTTTAGATCCCTGAAAAGATGCATCTTTTGATTAAGCCAGGTTACATAAAGATTATATAGAAACTGTGGTTACTGCAGGTGATGGGATAGTTATGAGGAAAGATAACTTGAATTACTTAAAACAAACAAGCAAAAAGAATCCCAATGAATGAAAGACAAACTGCTTTGAAATTATTTGCAATTTGAAACTATGTTTTGAGCGATTTGTTTGTAGAACATGACTTATACCAAATCTGTGATGTTGAAGATTGATTGGTACTTATTTGGGATATTGTGAGCATCACAATATATCAATAAGCCTGCTGTTTCAGGGTTTTACAATGTTTTACAATGATTTATTGTTTGAAGAGTGGCAACAATTCCTTTGTGTCTATCATGAAACAAAACACTTAGGTATTTTGGAAAATGTTACCCTTTTGACCAAGGTGATTTCCTTTGTCAGTGTGAGCTGCTGTCCCTGCAGGCTTTTCTTTCAATTCCCTATTAGGCTTGTGGCAAGTACCTAACCCTTTCTGTGTTATTTTATCCCGTTTTCTCCAGTATTGTTCTCTCTGATCCTTTTTGTCATGGCTTAGTTACATCAAACTCCTGCTCCAGAAAACTGGAATGTGCCAGACAGTATTCTCTGGCTGTGTGGTATAAGATCTTAATGCACATCAACCTCAGTCCATTTGTTTCTGCAACCATATGACAGCTGAAACCTTGGTCTGCTGGAAATTTCAATTTTTTAAAAGTACTATTTCTTAAGTGTGTGCACTTTGTTCCCCTATTCTGTATCTGTGCTGGTGCTGTTCCAGGCATTCTGTTTGGCTTTAAATAACTGTTGTTCATATCCATTTTTTAAAAATACACTGTATTGCAAAACTGTCTCCCTTTTTCTTTCTTTGAAGTTGGGTTTAGCTACCCAAACCAAGGCCTTTGGTTTTTCCTTTTTTTTCCTATTAATTTCATCTCATCAGTTCCTTCATGATGCTTAATTTTTAAATTATTTTTCTTTACTCCGTTGTCCCCACTGGCTTGTCCCCTTGAATTTCTCTAAAAAATCCTCAGCCCTGTTTCGGTATTGCATGCCACTCTCTGCGGTGCACCTTGTGTAGGAAAATAGAGTGAGTGAAATACATGAAGGATTTGCAAAAATACACTTCGCTTACAAGGTTTATACATTATTTTTATACTGGCAGGGCAATACTTTCTGAAGTTCTTAAGTGATTTAAACTCCTAAATCCTGAATATGCACTTCTGAAAACCCTGAAGTTACAAGGAAGATGGAAGTGTCTGAGTTGTGTGACAGTTGGAGTTGGCCAACAGCTTTGTAAGTGTGGTCTATAGATCTAGTAATTTAAAATGCAATGATTACATGAAGAGCAGCAAAAGTTTTCATCACTAGTGTGACTTTGTAGTGTCTGCCAACAGTGTGTTCTTTCACAATCTCTCCTTTTAATTAAATGAGAGCTCTGATTTTTTTTGCAGTGCAGAGGAATACAAGCAACTGTACCACTGTGCCCTGAAGGCAATGAAAAAACCCTGTTTCTCAGTCTAATGGAATCTGTTTTTTCAAGTGATTGCACTTTTATTTTTGTTGTTCAGAAACAGACAACTGAGAGTGCATCTTTTCAAGTTAGTTTGTGCAGATAGTAAATAGGATTTTCTTTGATCTAGTAAGAAATTTGCAGCAGATGTTAGAAATGCCTGTTTATTATAGGAGTAGCACTGTATAGTAATACTTTCTGATTTACAGGCCAAAATAGTTAAGACGCACATGAAACATTTGAAATTTTTATATGTTTTAGCTCCCAGGTTTCCACTGTATATATATATGTTGTGTTCGTGTTGTTTGGGGTTTTTTTGATACATTGCTTAACTAAGGGAGGTGAGGAGTGTGGTATTTTTGAAAGGCTGTAAGATCCTTTCCTGTTTGGACTAATCTGGTTATTGGTTTTGAGCTGTTGCTTTCTATGATTTCTCTTTTGATAAAAGTCTCTCCCTGACAGCTACTTGTGTTTTGGTGTTTTTTTAAATGCATGTTTCTCCAGTATTTAGAAGATGAAAAATATTTTATAAGAACCTTTGTGAATGCTTGTTGCTTTGTTTTTTACTTTTTGATTCTGTTTGGTCTCAGTTTATTTCTGGACATTATTAATTTTTGATAGCATATCTGGCTAATTTGTTCAGGCTCTTAGCATAGAATTTTTGACTCGAGTAGAGTAGCTTGATGAGGAACCAGTTACTGATGTGTGTTTGATTATTACCATCATGCAGGAAACACCATCCCAAAATACCATTGCACATCTAATTAGAGACATCATGATGATGTAATTTGAAAACAACAAAACTGCTGGTTCTGGCCTCTCTTCTGTGAGTTGTATTGATTTTAGAGTAGCTTGTTCTAGCTCTTCTTAATTAACTTTAATTACGTGTATATATATGGGTATACTTCTAACTATTGAGCATGATACTGTAACTGAGAGCTTTGTTTAACTGTATTTATTGCACGTTTACCATGCATTGTGTTATTTTCTTCCTTTTTGTTAAAAAAAAATAAAAAGAAAAAAAGAAGGCTTGGGAGCAGAAAGAAGGTTCTCTTATATTATCCTGGCTTCTATGCTTTGCGGGAAGGGAGAAATGAGTGATTTTTGAGAGCAGCTGAGCCTTGAGGCCTGGAGAAGCTTTTAGGGTTGGAGGTGGGACAAGCAGAGGAGAGGAACTGGGAAGCTTGAAGGAAACTAAAGGAAATTGTAGTCTGGAAGATTCCTGAAAGAAGGAGAAAACTTGCTTGTAGTAGTGGAAAGATAGAAGCTCTTTAGGATTCTGAAGGTAAAAAACATGATTGTTCATCTCAGCCTGTGAAAGCTTTTGGATTGGATAGCCAAATCAGAGAAGACCTGCCCTGTGAGATGATAGGGACAAAATTTATTTTTTTTTTATTTTTCCGTGCAGTGGTTTTGAGTTCTGGGTTCTGTATTAGCTTAGTACTTTTGTGCAAGCAATTAGAAATAGGAAGGTGGGGGTTTTTTTTTGGTTATTTTTCTTGTTGCTGTTTGTTTTGTCTGTTTTTTTGGTGTACTCACTTTGGTAGACTCACTATTTTCACCTGAAGACTCTGGCTGAGAAAAAGCTCCATGATGACTCTCCACATACAAACTGGCCAAATGTTGTAGCAAGACAAGAACAGTAAGAGTAATTCTTGTGGTTGACTCCTTGGAATAGTGGACTCTAAAAACATACATGGATGTTGATGCAGACATTGATTTTCTTTTTTATTTTATTTGGTATCATGGACTCTAGCATCTTCCTGAGACAGGGGTAGTCACTGGCTCGTTTAACTACCTTCTGTTACATTCCTTCAAGTGACAAATGTGGAAGCTACCGAAACCACCAAAGAGGGAAATATGAAGTATTTAGAGTGAAGAGGTGTCATTCCTGTTTTCCAAAAGCTGAGGATATTCTAATTGTGAGTTAAATTTTTTCAGTTCTAATGCAGATGACAAGTTCTTTGCAAGTTTCTTTTGGTTTAAATTCTTTATTTATTTGCAATTCAATGTGTATAATTGGACACAAATAATGTTGCCTTGACCTTGCTCTCTGGTTTTAATGTTTGCTATCTGCAGAGAAGACATTTTAGTAATATCTGAATGGCTGCACAAACACTTTTGACATAAGCCTTTGCAAATGTATATTTGCACAAATATTTCTGAGGTGAGCTTTTTTCCAACCCCAAAAAAGCCCATTCCGAAGTCTGTATGTGTGGATGTCTCCTGAAAACAGAGGTAAAATGTAATGGTCTCATCTGATTTGTTTAAATATTCTTAGATACGGTGTTTTTGGTTTCTTTCTGTAGTCTTTATGTCAGGTTAAGTTGCCATTTATCCATGAAAAAATTCAAGCAGTTTTCATACCACTTCTCAAACAAAAACTGCATTAAAAGTAGAATAACTTCCTGTCTATTCTAAACTAAGATTACAGAAATAAAATAATAGTTTTTGTTGGTTAGTGCTACCATATAACCTGTAAGGTTGTTATATTACTTAAAGCATGTAGGGAGAACAATGCAGTCACCTCAGTCATAATTTTTTTCTGTGTGAATAACCCATTGAATGCTATAACTAGTGTCCATTTGTCATTTGAGTGACAGCATTGCCTTCTTGGGAGTTGAAATTCCTTCCTTTCCATTGTGATATGGATATTTCAGTTAATCGGGAGGTTTTATTTTCTTTATTTTATGTGGTGGGACAGGAAGATATAAAGAGCGTGGATAAGAAAATCAGGCCCAATGGGGACAAGTGTTTTATTACCTGGAGTTGCCTCCAAGCACAATATTAATGCCAGGTATGGCAATAGCAACAGTTTCAATTCTTAAATTACTTTCATTAGGTTTGCATTGTCAAGAAAATGAATTTTTGGTTGCAGATAAAAAACATTGGATTGGTGAGCACTTAAAATAATAGTGCTTCTTTCAGTTTCTCAATCCTGAATTCCTGATCACGTATGCATCCTAGTGGACCAATTTCAAGATGAGGAGAAGGTATTAGTTAAAGCTCAAACTGTCTGCAGAAAGTTCTTTAATACTCCTAGGAAGCTGCTTTTTCTCGTATGTATTCAGATTTAAGGGGGTGGAGGTGTTGATTTTACACTTGCCTTTTGATTTTGTCATGTCTTTTGGGATCTTAAACATAGAAATAGTTTATTATTATTTTTCATTTTAATTTCTGAAAAGTTGTGAGATTTTTGTTGCTCTGGATTTCTAGATAGGGTAACATAATCTTTTGCATGACTGTCTCGGTAACTCTTTGCCAGCTAACTCATCCATTTGCTTTACTGTGGACTAATTTTAATTACTTACTTGAAAAGAAGTTGATTCCTTAGTATTTATATTGGTCCTATCCCCAGTGTGGGACTTTACATTTGCCGTTGACATTCACAGGGCTTCTGTCAGACCATTTCTTGAGACTGCTAATATGTCTTTGAATTGTAGCCTTGTGTTGCTCAGTAATGGTCCTGGCAGCAGTCCCTGAGATACTCAAGTAGTATCTGGCCACCAGCTGGGCTCTGTATCCTAACTGCAACCCTTTTAGCTCAGTGGGTTGTACAGTTTCTAACCCAACTTACGTGGTTATCCAGTGCCCACCTTGCCAATTTCTCTCTAAGGGTTATATAGAAGACTGTCAGAAGCCTTGGTAATGTCAAGCTATGAATTATGATTGCTTTGCTCTAGTCTACAGAGTTCACAGTCATATCACACAGAAGGCATTCTGGTTAGTTGAATACAATTTGCTTTTGGTAAATCCAAATGATGTCCGCATCATCTTCGTCACTTGCTGCCTTCTCTCTTCAAGTATGAAAAACTTGGCCTCTCAGTGGCAGATTCCTGAGCCTGGCCTCACTTTGACTGTGGAAAATGTTTGCAACTCTAACAAAGAAGTGGATGTAATTCCTCCCCTGCACCTGCTCTTAAGTGCACCTGGCTGTTATGTTCCCAGGATTACTCCCAAGGCAAGCTGTGTGCATTTACAAAGACACTTACTCTGCGTAAGGGATTTGAGACCATATTTGCAACTAATTTTTTTGTATTAGAGAAAAGAGTATCTAACAGTAGAAGTACTACTTTGAGACTCAGGATGTTGACCAAGCTTCCTCATCTGCTAAAAGTTTCTTCTTTTGCCAAGATAGCTTTGCTTAACTTCCTTGAAGTTTGCCTGGCTCCAGGAAATCAGTTAGTCTTTAAAAGAGTGATGGAGCTGACCAGACAAAATATTATTAAATTTTCACTTTATTATGAGTTTATATTCAGTTTCTAGATTGAGTGTCCTAAAGTTGGCCTAACCTAAGAAATGTTTTGGTCATAGAGAGGGAATAAGACAGTGTTTCAGGACTACTCCTTTTAAAGACAGAGTGGAAACATGTTTTGTGTTTTTCTTATGATCTTGAGCAAGGTACCATACTCACACTGCAACTTGTTTCTCTGGACTAATAATGTTACTCAGTGTTTTATAAGGGCTCTGGGGATATATCCAGTGAAGATGATAAAACATATATATGGACAAGTTGTGAGCCATATGAATACTTTAGATAAATGATAATATAAAATTTTTCATTTCAACTCACCAGAATAGATGGTACAGTGGAAACTTTAGATACAATTCTGTGCATGTCTCATCTGCAGGTTGGTATTGAAACTAATCTAGTAATCATGTTGCTGCAGGGTGAGCCAAACTTGATGAAGAGAAAAGAGCAATATAACACTCCAGCCCCTGAGCTGCAAGCTCACAGGCTCAGAAGGAATTTTACTTTAAAATATATATATAGGGTTGTTTAATACCTTGAGATAGCGTCAAGTGAATAAGCCACAGACTTGTTCCCAAGAGGCACTTTTATTGATAGTGGAGAAACTAGGGGAACTTGGCAAAAGTTCAAAAGGGTGCCACACAAGGTAGACAAAATGTTCCACCACAATACTGGCCCAGCACATACTAGTCCACAACACTTAAGTCAAAACTCAATCCCTCCCACTTTAAACTAATCAAAGCATCAAGAAAGAAGCAAAGCAAAAGAAGAAGAGGGAGCAAGAAGAGAGAAAGAGGGAGAGACAGATTATATAGCTACCATTGGAACCTTGTGTAAAACCGTCTCTCACACGTGCAGGTGGCAGGGCCATGATACGCGGCAGACATATGCTTTTGTTTTTATTTGCTCTGGTCTCCATAGCCAACCTACCTGGGTGGGGCCTAGTGGGGCACTGCTGGGGTTCCAGGCCAGGGAGAGGGGCAGTGTTTTCATTGTCCCTGCCAATCTGACGCTGAGTTAAGGGCTCCAGGAACTTCATGTGTTGAAGATTTCCCAGGCTGCTTTTGACTGACAGCTACTCCAGGGCTTCCCCATGTGCGCTCCAGGGGCTTGTCATGAGGGTTGTGAAGCCACCTCACCTCTGTGGGGTTTGACCTATCCCTTCCCGGTCCACATACACACATACCACCCCCCCCTGCAGCAAGGTGGTTCCAACCTAACAATTACTGATCTGGTATCTAATAAGCAGGAATGTGAGGAGAGGAGCTGATCAGAAACCTCCCTTTTGATGGCTGATATACTCAGGTTGGTTGAAATGCAAAGCAATATGGCATCTTTAGGGATGTGTTTGACTTCTTCATGGCCTCTTACAGAGTATGCTTTTTAGGCTTCTGTCTTTTTCAAAGTAGCAACCTAGATGACTGTGGTCCAATGCTTCTGGCTGCTGCAATACCCGGTGATAGTTGAGGACAAATTTCTTCAATTACCTTTTCGTTCCATGTCAATATGCACATTAACCATCATGCAGTTAGCTTTCATGAAGTAAAATTCTACTTACCCTAATCCAAAGCATTACAAAGAAACCATTTCCCAAAATTACAAGACTAGGTTATTTCTGTAGACCTGCCCTACTGGCTTCTGAGGTAGGGCTCTGACTTGCTTGGAAGTTCTTATATTTCCAAGATGTGTCCTCACTGCCTCGCAGAACTTGGAGCCAAGAGCCAAGTGAAGCACATCATTGTGTTCTCGAGAGGTGAAGATTTAAATGCTGTCATATTACATTTTAGCATTTTGCAAGGGCTCCTTCTTAGGCTTGTTTGTCTGAACAAGGGATTTTGTTTGGCTTCCAGGTGAATCTGAGCTCAAGGACAGTATAGGTCCTGGTTTTGAAAGGGAATATTAATACCAACAATTTGTAATAACATCTGCTTCAAAGAGCTTTATGCACTTTCAGATTTCTTGTTTTCAGTCTTCTAGCATACTGATATAGCTATTGTTTCCTTTCAGGAAGGGTGAAACTTGTGTTATTGAACTTTTTTAATTAAACTTGTATTGCTACTACAAATTCATAATATTACTTATCAGTCACTTTGCTTCCCATATAAAGTGCTTCTTATCTGTCTTAAAGAGTGCACGCACATTCCAATAACTTTTATAGCATTTATTACTATTTACATACTCTGTGTGGCCATAGCTTCTCACAGCCAGGAGAGCTTATCCTCAAATATTTGGATAAACAGTGCAAAATGTAACTGGAGACATGGAATAAAAAAATTATGTCAAGAAATATGGATATGCAGGCACAATGGATATTCTAAAACTTGCTTCCATGGTGTATGGTCTTCATAGTAATAGGTGGAAAAGATGATATAAAAGTGAAAAGCTATAAATTAAGCCAGCCTGTTTTTGAAACAAGTAGACTTCTCCACGAACAGAAAAATTCAGAAGCATTTTAATTCTTTTTCTTCATTACGCTTGAGGTAAAAAAAAAAAACAAAAAAACAAAAAACGAAAACCAAACCAAAACCCACTAACCTCTGAGCTGTTCTCTGTCCTAACATCAAATTAGGAAAATACTGAACCTAGTCAAGCTATGTACATGAATATTTCCTCTAAGAATATACAGTGTAAAACATACTAATTTTTTTTCTAGCTATCTTTCACAGAAATGCCTGAAGAAGACCATCATAAGGAAAAACTAGAAAACTCCTATCAGGGAGGAAAGAAGCTCAAGGCAGATTTGGGGAAAAACACTTCTGCAGCTAAACTCACTGCTTTTTCACAGAATGGCTGACATTGGAAAGGACCTCTGGAGGTCATATTTTCCAACTCAAGCAGGAACACTGGGAGCAGGCTGTTCAGGATCACGTCCAGACAGCTTTGGATTACTTCCAAGGATGTGAACTCCTCTGGACCTCTCTGGGCACTCTGACTCAATTCACCTGGGCACATTAAAAAAGCATTTCCTGATGTTCAGACAGAATATCTTGCATTTCAGTTTGTGCCCATTGACTCTTATCTTGTCACAGGACAGCACTGATAAGAGTCTGTCTCCATTGTCTTTTCATCTCCCTCTCTTCAGATATTTGCACATAGTGATATACTCCCTTAACTGTCTTGACTGGCTGGCTGGCACTGCTTCTTCTGGTGGAGACTGGGATACCGTTGGTCTTGTTTGCCAGCTGGGCATAAAGCTGGCTCATATTCCACTTGGTGTCTACCAGGATCCCCAGGGCCTCTTCTGCAAAGCTGCTTTCGAGCTTACTGCCCCCAGCATGTGCTGACACATACACTGGTGGGGTTGTTCCTCTCCAGGTGCAGGAATTTGCATTGCCTTTTGTTGAACTTCAGGTGATTCCCATCGACCCATTTCTTGAGGCTGTCCATCTCTGGATGGCAGTGCAACCCTCAGGCATAGCAGCCACTCCTCCCAGTTCTGTATCATCTGCAGACTTGCTGAAGGTATGCTCTGCCCCATTATCCAGATCACCACCCTCTGGACCTGGCACTTCAACCGGTTTTCATCCACCTCACTGTCTGCCCATATTTCATCAGATTTCCTATGAGGATCTTACAGGAGACTGTGAAAGATCAAATACTAAACCTGTTTATTCTTGAACAAATCCATAAAATGAAAACAAATTACCAGCTCATTTAATTTTTCTCAAGTCACTGGAGTAATTATTTAAACCAACAGGTGGCCTTTGAGAGATAGTTATTAACATATTTGGTTACACTTCTCTGTAACTTTATAAAATAAACTTTTTTCATTAAATTGTAACATACGTATGTAAACAATGTGCCACAGAGACATATTAGCTATTAGCTGTTGCACTGATAAAAGATCACTTAACAAAAATACCTGTAATAGCTGTATTTTCTGAGAATATAGAGCTTGCTTTGCAGGGAAATGGCAAAGAAGAAAAATGGGGTAATAAGATAATGTGTATACATTCTGTCAACTCTCACAATAGTATACATTTCATAATTGGATCGCTGGAAGCATGCCCATGAAATATGTCCCTCTTCTAAGTAAATCACAAAAAACCAAGACTGAACAGAAGATTAAGATCACATAGTCCATGCTTCCGCCTCTGGCCTGCATTAGCTATAGCTAAGTGTAATACTGGATGGTGGATAACATTACATTTTAATCATCAGCTTAAAGATTTAAAATAGTGGTTCCTTTTATGAAAATATTTAGAACTTAGTATTCTTGCATTTTTGCTTATCAGAGTTATGACTGATGTATCTAGTGTTTTTCATTACAGTTCATATAAAAAAGATGCAATTATGTTCTTTGCTGACAAAATTACCAAGTCCCTGTGGGTTATTAATACATTTATTGTTATTTATTATGCTTGGTTTTAGTGTTTTGTCTTTAAATAAGCTAATGAACTTCGGTTTAAAAAAACTGCTGCCTCTTGTACACAAATGCAGCCTGCAGTATAATTATATTAGGATTTTGAAATAAAGCAGGTGTGCAAATTGTTTCTCAGAACATAAAGTAAGCTCACTCTTACTGTTAATGAGTTTTTCTGTTACCTTGCCTTATGTTCCAGTCTGCTTGTGCCTGCTTATTTCTCTGGGACATAATCCAAGACCATGGAAAACTCTGTTAATTCCAATGAACTTGTGATCAAGGCCTTAAAATTCTCAGTTTTAAGCTCTGTGCTAGAAATGTTGATGGCTCGTGTAGTGCTGATTACCGTCAAGCCCTTGTATTGAGGGCTTTAGGCTGTGCTTTATTTGTAAAAAAATATTCAGCATAGATACTGAATTGCTATTTAGTTTGGCATGGTTTGAAATAGAGTCCTTTTCTTTACAAATGTGTTGTATTACAACTGCTTGAGGGGGTGGGGCTTTGGGAATGATGTCGGTTTTTGCTTTTATTAATTTTTGTGCTTGTGTGTTGTTGGTTGCTTGGTTTTTCTTTCTATTTAAATATGAATGAGTAGTGCTATACTTACAGTATACCTTTCTCCTCTCTGCTAAAAGGAAATGCTCTATACTAACAGAAAGCCGTGTTTTACGTAAGGCTGTAAACCAGAGACCTAACATAATTATGTGATCTTTTTTCAGGAAATGAATATCTTTGTTTCCATAGAAAAAAATAAATTTAAAAATGGTGCAAATAGGGCATGTAGTTCTACGTACTTTTACACTTCTGTGAGTCTGCATGCTAGAGCAAGCAAGTACTAGTTCGTGAGTTTAAAAATGAAATAAAGATAGCAAGATTAACTGTCCTGCCATCCTACCACCTCTTTCTAACACCTACCTTGAACTAGTCAGGTGATTTATGACCTGTTTGCATTCTGCACTGCTTGCCATCTGAGGTCCCAATGTTTTGAGTGCCTATAGACTTGGAGTGCCAGGGAAATAGCAGTTATTTTGCAGTAGGTAAGACACAATATAAATGAGGTGATATTCAAAGAACCTTTGTGATGGCTGCACTCCTATTCTTCAGAGAGATAATTCTAATCTTTCAGTTTTTCAGAAAATCGGAGCCATTGTGTCAACAGTCTTCAGTAAGATAGATGCTGGAAAGGCAACTTCTTTGGTAAAATATATTGTTATCAATCAGCAATTGTTGCTTTTGTCTAAGCACAATAATATAGAGACTCGGTAAAAATGTATGAATACAGTAATTCATAGAATGATTGGTGAAAGACTGCACCAAGTATGCTTTGCTCACAAAGTGTATCTGACAACACCTGTTTTATGTTCATTCTTGTCAAACTTCTATTACAGAAAGGTTGGGTTTCCACTTTTGTTGCTATTTTATTTTTGATTTCTTTTTGTCAAAGAGTAGTAAATCATTTTACACCTCTGTGCAGGCACTTATGCTGTTTAAAACAAAAACAACCATTTTTGTCTTATTGACTAATGCCATCAGACTATTTCAGGTTACAGGTTTCCTTGTTCCTTCCCCCTTTTCTAAGTATACAATTATATAGTAGGGTTTTTTTTGTTTGTTTGTTTTTTTTTTTTTTTAATGCATGTTAAATATATTTGTGTATAAGACAGAGTTTAGCAGTCTTTTACATTGCTACAGATTTGTTCATGTTGTGGTAGATGTCCAAAGGATAATGTTACAAATATATGTAGAAAAGTTTGAAAACCGTGCTTTATTTTAGACAGAAAGAGAATCTGAACAGTTTCAGATTATTCAGATTATCTCCACAGTAAGAAAAGCCCCTTGGCTCAGGAGACTCTAATAGCAACTTTATATAATACTTAGTATGTATTCAAGGCTTGGAAAATGTGACGTATAATATTGGAGCATCTGGTTATTCTGCTGAGGCTATTTTGTTTTTTTTGTTTTGTTTTGTTTATAGGGTTTTTTTCCTACTGCAAAAGCTGTTTTGGTTCAAACTGCACAATGAACATGTGTTGAATTCACTCAAAATCTGAAGACATGTAGGCATCTATCATCAATTTTGAGGTTGTGATAGCAGTGGAGGGACTTGGCTGTGGGATTACCTTTCAAATGCATTCAGGGATTTGGACTGGATTCACAGATCACAGGGACAAAGTTGGCCAAGTTTCAGGTTCACTGTGTGACATAGTCTTAATTTATAAACACAATATTGATTTATCCTAATTCCACAGAAATGAAATTATTTGTGTGAAAGCACATAGAGAAAGTTGGAGGTCACCTTTATGTTTTTAGCAGCATACTGTATAACAATGGGGATTAGTGTTGTGTACTGAGATTAGGGCCTTTTGTGCAATATGCTGTGCAAACGCAGAGAGAGGCAGGTCTTGTCATGAAGGCCAAGGAGGTGAAATAAAGGCAGAGAATGGCAATTTTTCCTGCTCAGTTTGTTGGTTTTGGATTTAAATTAGTTCTCTAACTCCTAGATTAATGTCCTAGCCACTGTATTTCACTTTTGGTCTTGTCTTTCTTTATTGCAAGTGTCTGTAAGATGAGGCGTACTGCCCTCAGTTTCCATCTGGCCTTGGCACTTGCACAGATATGTCTACAGTAAGAAATAGCACAGAGCAATATAAGCCGATCTTTAAAACAAACATAATTAGTGCTAAGGCTGAGTGTCTGTGCTGTACATATTTGGGAAGTTTTAATAAGACTTGCTCCTTACCAGTTCCACTGACTGATCGCCTAACAGAAGTTTTTGAGTATTAGTTGCGCTCCTGAAATGCACTTGTGGATTTAATCCAGGTTTCACTCTGTGAAACAAACTGAAGTAGGGATTATGGTGACTGGCCCACAAGACTATTGTAGAAGGAGTTAGTAATCTGTGTGATAGCAAATCCAGATGTATGCCTCCTTGGCAAGAATACAAGTGACTGCTAGCTACTTGAGTTGTGTACTTAATCCATCTGAAAATATTATATGTACCTGTTCCCAGGAACTGTTCGTTTATTAATGAGAAAAGAATAATAGGGTCTCCCATGAAAGTGCTCTTCAAAGTCCATAGTCCAGATTTGATTGCTTTCAGTGATACATGAATCTGTATTGTAAGTAAGCACAACCTCGTGCAAGTGAATGTAGAGTTGGTGAACCTCTCCACAACTAAGATGAGTGCATTGTGCCATACCCTGTCCATCCAATGCTGTATCATCTCGGGATTCCAAGTATCAGAAGAGATAAGAGATTTTTTTGTAACTTGATGACACTTTTTTAAAAAATATTAGTAAATATTTATCTGTCTTGAAAAGGTTTGTTCCCTGCTTCTTGGGTTCCAGTGCATGACACCAAATTCAGGAGACTTGTATATTTAGAAAAGTATGGTCTTAAAGCAACCTAAAATACTAATTAAGATATACCCATCATATAGCCAAAAAATAAACTCTTAAGGAAAACAAAGCAGGGCTTACATTTACATACTATTTCTTACAATTTCACTTGATGGGATTGAAGCTCTGGTCCTTGGGTTGGGGAGGGTCGAGTTTTGGGTTTTTGTTCCACACAATTCCGTACTGAATTAGCTGGAAGTTCTCCCATGTTCAGAGAGCTCAGTGAAGTTTTGAAAACAGCCTACTGAAAAGTGGTCAGAAGAGATTTCCAAGGGGAGTATATCCAAGTATAGCTTTCTTTTCTGAGAGATTGCTTTTTCATGAAGTAATGAACTACCGTGTTAAAAGAGAAACACAAAGAGAGAATAAAAGTGGTGTCAACAACTCCCTTCAGATATTGAGATCAGAATATAATCCAAATGTAATTTATTTAATTGTAAAGACCAAACAAAGAAAAAAATATTTAGACCTGTGGAAAGAAATTTGCAACTCAGACTAGGCTGATTCATTGTTTTAAAAAGTTCTTGTAAACTATGTGGACACTGTAGCTTTGTCTCCAATTAGTGGTCAAATTATTTATAGCAGATTCAAAGACTGATACTATCTTAAGGAAATTTATATATACAGGAAACTTTATTTTCTTGGCTACAGAAATGTTATGTGTAATTCTTGTAATAACGGAAATAGTTATGTTTCCCACTCTCCCCTGCCCAGAAAAGACTTACCAAGATAGTATTGATTTAACAATTAAATCTAAGCATTAGATCTTTCAGGTTCTTTATTCAAGAAGAGATGTCTGTCTGAGGACACAGAAAATGTTTTTTGAGACAGGATTCTCTGTGCTGCAAAGCACTGCGTGTGGCAACCAGCTGCAATGTGGAGGTGTTTACAACCATATTCTTGGTACTCAGATGTCTGACCTGTGGGTTCTTGAACTCCTTGTGTGAGTTATTTGAGTCTGTTCCTACTGAAGCTTATCCAGAGGAGGCTGAAAAGATCACAACACTCAACAAATGTAACGTGGAGAGCACAGCTGGATACTAGTCTTGCTGTTTAGTATGCTGTTATATTTAGTAGTCATATTTTTTGCACGTTTCAGGGCAGAATCTGCCAGTACTTCTATCTGTTTTTCATTCCTGATTAAATTTCTGGTTTGCTGGTTCTTCATGACCTCTTTTATGGACAGAAAATTGTTTACTTTTCCTAGCTCCAATCAAAAACTTTTGATCTGGCAAAAATAGGCATTCAACATGACTGATGAATATTTGCTATGTAATATTTTGCAAGTCATCCTTCTTTAGATTTGATTTTCCTTTCCCTGCATTTTGAAATTACAGTAATTCTTAACAGCCTCTTCATGAATGCACTGGGTGTGTAAGTCAGTACTGGAAAACAGTAGTGGTATGATTTAGTTGTAAAATTTCAAAGAGATGAGACGGCCACTGCTCTGCAGAGTTTTGTGTATCACCTGGGAAAGCTTGTTATGAATGTTTTGCAGGTAAGCCAATAGCGTCAAGGCTTCTTTAATGGGGGGTGTGTATTGGTTTTGTCACCCAAAGAGACATTTACCAAAGGAAGAAGAGCAGAGATCAAGGCATAATTCTGCCATGTGTGGTGTTCTCTCTATATATTCTTCAGTCCTTAGTTTTTCAAAAGTGATTTTTGTTTTCCTGATGGGTCACCCTCAGTCTCATCAAGGCCATATTTTTCAGTTGTGTAAACAATTGGAACACAGCAACAAGTGAAATACAGATGAAACTACTGTAACTGTATATGTGCTATGGCAGCAAAGAATTAGTCCAGGAAGGATACATAGGCCTTAATTACCTCTGGATGCCTTAAAATCATTAGATGATTAAGCCATTAATGAACTTAAGCTGTGCTTTCAGTTCAGCTTGACCCGTAATAAATTCATTAAGTTACTCATTACCTGACATTAAATTTCTTAACAGTAACTTTCAGCTACACTGCAAAAATGTGAGTATTAATCTAAATTAACATGAATGCATGTTATTCCTTTCTTCCTCTGCCAGTGCAGTATAATGACTGTATGCACCAGGCACAGTATATCCTTGTTCTGTCTCATGCTTTGCTGTGCAGTGTTTTTAACTTTGCTATTCAACCACTATTCCACTGTCCAGTCGCTTTCTGCTAGCCTGAAAAACACAGCCTTGCAAGCAGTGATCACCTTTCATCTGTAAGATGTGTTCAGACAAGTCAAGCAGCCTTGATTTTGGTTCTGAGTTCTTTGCTGCCTTATTGATCAGCTGTTACTCACTTTTTCCTAACTATAGTTATTGATGTCATCTGACTCCAGGCAACTTCTAGAAACTTCTCATTTGAGAAGTAAGCAATGCTTTGGCTACAAAGAGCAAGGCTGAGAATGTTCATGTGTTAAGTTATATCTGATTTAATAATTTATTTCTTCTTAGTGTCTTTTGAGTTAACATCAACTCCATCTATGGTGGCTTCAGGCAGATTGCAACATTCTCAGGTTCAGACCTTGCAAGTACGAAGCTGTCCATATTAACCAGATTGCTTCCTTTTTCCTGTCTTCTGTCATGACAAGTCAACTTTGTTGCAAAGTATTTGTACTGTGTCCAACTTCACCGTATTGTATGGTACTGTGTTTTGGATACATGGCTAAACTAGTGTTGATAATGCACACTAACTGGCTATTGCTGAATAATGTTTGCATGGCACAAAGGCCTTTCTTTCTCTCTTGCCCCTCGAATTGAGTAGGAAAATAGGTGGGAAAGAAACTGGGAGGACATACAGCTGGACCTGCTTACTCAGCAATAAAAACTGGAGGTAGAAGATGGAGGATGTGAGTGTCTTCCATGGTGGTCATTGCCTGAAGAGTATCTGGGCCTTGGTCTGCTTGTGGGAGGTAGTGACTGATTTCCTTTGAGTCACTTGCTGGTTTTGGGGGTGGTGTGTTCCCTCTTTCCTTATTTGATCCACAGGTTTCCTTGCTTTGTTCTTCCTTTTCTCTCCTGTGGGCCACTGAGTGGGGGGGAAGTGAGTGAGCAGTTGCATGGATGTTTGTCTTCTGACCAGGGTCATCCCACCACAGTAGTTTATGTAAGTATAAATCATTTTCAGAGGTGTGGTTAGAAGCAGTGTTGCTCTCCAGGTGTTGCTTTGTGTGCCCAGTCAAAATTAGCTGTATAACAGCAGGTTGTCATTCTGATTTATATGTGTATTTACTTGGAAGCATTTGGCCATTGGACTGGCAGTTCTGTCCATTGAGTCTCTAGACTGAGATAACCTATTCTTTCTGAGCATCTTCTTTTGTTTTAAAAACATGGATTTACAGAGGTTATTGTAAGATTTTTTACTTCACTTCTTCACAGATAGGAGCCTTGTACCACTCTGGACAAGTAATAGACTATCTTGTGATACTTTGTGAAATGGACTGGTAAAATGATTGAAAGACTTTTTCTGTTGATCTCACTGTATTTGGCCATAATTAGTTTAGGGTAAAGCCTCAGCTGCAATGTCCCTCTGTCTTTTAAGGAAACAGTCCATCCCTTAAATCAGTTTTCTCCTTTTGCAGCATGGTTAGTGTTTTGGCTAAAGAATTTAGTTCAGAAGCTTGTGCAGATTTTGAGAAGCTATTCAAAGACCTTGCCACTAAAATCAGCTCTTCCTTCTTTCTTATATTCTTAGCTACAAGTGGGCCAGATTGTCATCCACTGCTGTGATCAGTTTTTCAAATGTTCTGTCATTCCCAGAGATTGTTTTTGTTCAGCTGTCTGACCACTTACTGTGTCTTTTCACAAAATCCTATCAGGTAAAGGGAATACTGAGCTTGCATATGTCTTACAGCACTATGCAGGTCCATTTTTTGTTCAGCCTGTGCTGTAGATGCATGTTGTGTACACCTACACTTCTCAAGTTTTTACAAATCTGTAGCAGTCATTTGCCTGCTTGATTTCTTGCTCATGACTCTTCATTTGGAAGTGGGTTTAATCAGCACCACCTGCTCCATAGTGACTGGTACCTGAATAAACACTGGTGCTGTTCAGCTACTATTCATTTCTTTCTTAGGATCAGTCCCTCCCCTGAGAACCAGTTGGGGACACTAGGGTTGATTTTTAAAGTAGGTTATATTTCTCACTGAGCTTTTTACACTGGAATAGTTTGGCACTCTCCTGGCCCTGTTGCTTGGGATAGTGCCACCATGTCTGTCAGTTACTTGTTCACACAGGAATCTGAGCCTTAACCATCCAATGCCTTTCTGAGTATTTTCTTGTCTGTAGGACTTTGCAATAGTACTGTGCTGTGCCTCTGAATTTCACCTGGAGTTTTCCAGAGCCATCCAAGTGTAGCCTGTATCTGTTTATCAGACATCACCTGTCTGAGGACAGTTTTGGAGAGGCAGTCCAAAAGGAATTCTGTCAAGGAAGTCCAACAGATGTAGCTGACCTTTAGGTGTTGTAACCCTGAGGTCACACCAAACCCTGAAGATCTCCTTAGGTGCTGCTTCATCTTTCTACTTCTGTATCCAGCTCTTCTCAGCTCAATGGTGGCGCCTTTGATCTTTTTGCTGTTTCTTTCCTCTTCTGCCAAAGTTGTTGGGATTAAGTTATTCGTATTAATTAAGCTATTGGTAATGCTTACTGGCATTATGCAGAGCACCGCAGCATAATGAAATGTATTGTATAATCTAGTGAAATCATATTAAGTGTGATTTCTCATGGAAACAAAACGGACTTACATCAACACACCTAATGTTATTACGCTGGAGGCCAAATCCTAATGGGCTATTTTTAGCGCACACATGAGGTAGGCCCTTTCTACAAAAGGCCCGTGTTTACCACCAGGTACTCGGCAGCACGTCCCGAGGCGGCTCTTGCCCCGCCCGGCGCTCCCGGTGCCGCTCCCGGTGCCGCTCCCGGTGCCGCTCCCGGTGCCGGGCACCTCGGCG
>VYXB01002609.1:205587-220287 GCA_013397135.1 Pachyramphus minor | reverse complement strand
GGTGCGCGCGGGGCTGCACCGCCCCCTGGTGGCCGCGGGGAGAGCGGCGGGAGCCGGGAGCGGCCGCCTGTGCCGCCCCTCCCCGCCTTGTTCTGCTGCCCGCTTTGCGGATGGGCGAAGGGTTTCCTCGGCCTGGGAGGAGTACCGTCGCCTTGAGCGTATTTCTCAGTGACCGGAACGAATTTTTTTCCCGAGTTATGCTGATCGCACTCTAAGGGCTGCGTCCCGTCTTCACTAACGATGAGAAGAGGCAACGTTTTGTTTTCTTTTGGCTGAAAAAAATAGGATCACGCTCTTTGTATTTGTCTTTTTTTAAAGAAATGTCACATGAGTTACATTGAAATGGAAGGATGCTGCAAACTTGCAGTGACCTCTCATAAATGTTCATAACAATAAACCCTAAACTTCTTTAAGTGGGACTCCTTTAACGTCTGCTTTTTGCTTTAGAACATGATTTCAATGTGTGGTAATTTCAGTGGTTAGATCGAGAAATGCTTTGAGTCGTTTGGCTGCAGCATGCATAGGAACAGTGGCATTGTCTCTGTTGACATTGATGGCAGGAAGTGGAAGCTGCCCACCCTCTCAGGGTAGCTCTGCATCTCACTCCTATGCCTCTCTTCCCCCAGCCATCTCCCCAGAGGGCTGGAGAGGCTCTTATAGCCCACCTGGCTGTGCCAAGTGGAGGAGTGCTGGGAGACAGAATCATTCTTGGGACCTGTAGAGAGAGAGGGTCTTTTTATTAACAGTGTTTTCCTTTACGAGGATGTGCAGGCAAGGATTCATGTGCAAATGAGAGAGAGAGAGATGGATTCAGTTCCATTTTGAAGCTGATACCTGTCTGTGCTGCTTAGGCAACACAGAGACCTAGGTCTGTGCATAGCTTGGACTGGGGTGGTCCAGTGTGACCCCTTCAGTACAATGGTTGACAGAAACAGAAAATCTAGTTATTATTTCACTGCCCCTAGAGATTTTCTTGGCTACTAATCAGTCAGTGTATCACAGCAAAACAGAATGAATTGTTTCCAGGCAGCTGGACTCTGGGAGGCAGCACTCATATGTTTTTTCAGCTGCATCTGATATATAAGAAGGCTTTATCTTTCTTTCTTCTTCCCTTTTATTTTTTTTTTTTTTTAAGAAAGCGTGATGGAATTTTCTTTGCAACTGTTCTTACCTTTAGCTCACACTTTCAACTCTTCACAACATAATGGGAAAATATTTCTTTGAAAATTTTAAGCAATGTTTGGTCTTGATAACAATGAAAACCCATTGTCGTCTGTGTATTGATACTGCCCGTTTTAATAGCTGACAGCAGCTCCAGTTATGATGTCTGAGCATCAGTTTAGGGCTGGATAATCATAAACGTTCAGGGCCATGTTTCAGTCTTTGGCTACTGCTTGAGTAGAGTCTTAATTTGCAAGTAAGCTATTCTGTTCTGTAGATGCCATACCAGTTTCATAAGATCTGAATGTATTTCCACTGATTTGAAATTATATTCTATTTGTGTGAGATCCAAATCTCTACAAGCAGAATTTTACATAAAAGTTTTCTTTCCTGCAAGGCCAATAGAACTTTTTAATCCTCTTTCTGCTTCAGAACATTATTTGAAGTATTTGAGGCTGTGCTTTTATATTATAAGTCCTCTTGAAGAACAGGGTTTTACCCCTGGAAAGTCTCGCTGACAATAACTTATGAATTGTATGAATGGGGGGATTTCAGGATGTAACTTATGCCAGAGATTTTGGTAAAGCTTCTTGCAAGGTGAAACATTGCTGTCTTTTGGAAGAGTAACAGACTAGGTGGTGGTGTCTTTGATTTTTGGTCGTGTTGTTTTTGGTTTTTGTTCTAGCTATTGATTTGTAGATCCAGCAAGCATTAAAGAGTGACCAGACTGAGATACCTTGCTGTTCTGCCTCTTTTTCCACACCAACCCCTGTTGTCCCCCAGCTCTCTTCTTCCGTCTTTCTATTTTCTCTCTCTTCTTTTCCAGCAACTTATTTTTTTCCTGCTAGTTCTGTTGCTTTCCCATGTTGCTAATGAAACTGATGAACAATACTGGCATTTAGAGTTGTGTTATTTGGCTTTGGAGTTCCTGTGCTAGTTAGATTTTTTAAGAATGGAAAATTTTTGTGTTTCTCAGCATGTGTTCAGTTGACTTTTTTTGGTTCGTAAAAGTACAGTACTTTACCAGTTTACACTCAGAGTGTACTTTGGACATCTTTACAGCAATGCTGGATAGGGACTTACATTTTCATGAAAGAACAAGTTGATTCTGAAAACAAACCAGTTGAGATAGTGACAGCCACGATATACAACAGGATGTTGGAGAGGTTATCTTGAAATAATGGCTCTGGTGAAAAGACCCAAGCAAACAGAAGAGGTGCTATCTGCGGTGCTGTTGGATGAACATACATTTCATATAATTTTTTTTGCATGAAAGCAATGCCACGGTAAAGTTAAATAAGACCACGGCTCTTCCTCCACACAGTGGTCTTGTGGCTCTAGTCATCTGCCAGGCATGTTCACTGTCATATCCATTCTCCTGTCTTGCACAGCCACTTGCCTCTTGTCACTGAGCTTTTTAAAGAGCATTTCTGTTTGCTCTAAGCCTTTAACAATAAAATTCAGAATTCTGTTGTTCAAGTTCATCTGACCAAGGCAGGCTAAACTCTGTACTGAAAATATTTGAGCTTGGATTTTAAGCTACTTTGATGCCTTAAGATCTTGAAAAGCCTTATTGTGTTCCACCCTGGTTTCTTGCTTTCCATTGCTGATGAAAGTGAACATCCTTAAAATGAGAAAGTGCATTCTGCTCAGATCCCAACTATCATCATGGATTTAGACCTTTTCTGAGAGTGAAGATTTTGGAGAAAAATGATGAAATTATTTAAAAAATCAAAGTCTTTCATTTATAATTTTCATGGTTTGTCTAGGTGTCTTTGAGGTTTTCTTTTGCTTTGCTGACTTTTAGAATTGCTGCAGATGTATGCAATCTTGTTTATCTTCTTTCTGTGACATCAAATGTACTGCATTTTTTGTCTTGTTACTTATTAAGGCTGTGATTTATTTTTAACTATTTACCGCAAACTGTTTATAGATACTTTCATTATTTTTTACAACTAATGGGAAGAGATCGTTCTTCATAATGCTAGGGACAATTTGGACAGACTTACAGAGAGCCCCAAGAGAGCCATAACTGCATGTTCCTGAGGCTTTGTGGCATCTCAAGCAAATCCAAAATGACTCAACAGTTCTGGATTTAAATTTATTGGCATTTTTCATTTAATGAAAAATTGAAATAATTTTTTTCATCTTCTCTTCAGACAACAATCAAATGCAAAAAAAAAAAAATTCTACCAAAAATTCAGTTCTTTAATCAGTTGTTTTATGAAGTTTTCAATTCCTGCAGATTGAGGGCTCTAATGTAAATATTTACATGCTGCAAAGAACACACTTGTGTGAAATAACTTGTATTGCCAGATCAAATCTGTTATCAGCACGAAAAGTAGATTGCTATTAATCCAAATTCAGTTTTTCAGCCTCATTGTGCACTCCTTGATAATTTAAAGCAGTCAAGGACATCCTTGTGTCATTGCTTAAGAAAATCTGTCTAAATAAGTTTTTAAACTATGTGGCCTACTGACTACATTTCTAGATGGGCCTAGAGAATGTGATCAGATACTTTTGAGAGGTTTCTTTTTATTTTTGAAATAGCCTCTGAAGCATGGGGCTCATGATGAAAGTTAATCTGCTGAGAGGGTAGAGTCTGGCAAGAGGGCTGTAACCAGTTAGAAAGGATTAAATGAAGGTTTTTAACTCAAACTTGGGAGGAAGATGGTTTCCTCATAAAAATGAGAAGTTCTGGACCTGTCCAGAAAATTGAAGCTCCCATTGCTTATGGATCCTTTTAGAATTGAAGAGGAAAAAAAAAAAAAGGATTTAATCTTTAAGGCTTATGTAGATGAAGAAGCTGAAGTTCACATTTAAACTTTCGCGGTTATATCAGTACATAATTCTTTTCCTTGGTGGGCACTTCTTTTTCTGTGTGTGTGTTGGAAGGAGTTTGAAGTAAATGGAAAAGCTGGCTTTCTTTTGAAGCAAGAGTCCTAATGCTGAAGTAAGTTAACTTGAATTATTTTTCTGATTTTTTTTTTTTAACTTTAATTACTTTTTTTTTTTCTGTATAGGTGTATGACAGGGCTTGTTCTGTATAGAAGTGTCTATTAGTTGAATTTAGGAGATGATATTTGCACTTGATTTTGGGAGGTGTGTGTTTTAATTGTGAGAAGACTGTGCCAGAATTAATACTGAAATGTGTATGAATTCAATTCGTTTAATAACTTGTAAAATATGGAAGCATTCTGGCTTCATTGACTGAAAGGCAGAGTTGGAAATTGTTTGTATGTATGAATAGGGCCACCCTGTCCCATACACATTTTGTGTAGAAACATACAGGAACAAGACTTGCCTGTATGTCTTCATATTCATCTGATCACTCTCTCAGTGATGTTTTGCGAATACAAGGTTTTCATAAATTTCAAGGCTCACAGGAAAGGTTTGTACAGGCTAGTAAGGTGGATGAAAATATTCTGATGAGAAAGTTTTCATTTCTAAAAAGAGCAAGCCTCAGAAGCCTGATTGGTTGCAATTGAATTGTTTCACAGAATTGTCTGTTGGGTCTCGGTGACAGAAGTGAAGCCTCTTAGATGGGAATCCCATTAGCAGTTGGACTAATATGACTGTAAGGGTTGTTTATGCTCTCTGCCAAAGTTCTGGTGTGGCACTGGGCACTTACCAATCAATGCATCTCCTGCTTCCTCCATGCTGCTGAAGCTACTCAAGACAGAGCATCTGTAGACAGTTTTCTGGTCAAACAGTGAAAGCAGTGCTCTGTACTGATTTGTATGCTTTGTATGATGTTGTCCATTTTTCTTCCTGAAATTTTGTCTCTCTTGGTTTCATAGAACCTGTTCTTCTTATTTTCCCTTTTACCTTCTTAATAGCTCTTTCAGTGTCTCCTTCCACTCCATCTTGCTATGTTACTTAGAGGTTGAACCATGGACCTTTTTTTTACATCAGAATGCTCATCCGTGAATACAAGTCATTCATCTTTTTCATAATGGCTTGCAAATGAATTTCTTTAGTTCTGACTGAAGAAGAAAAGTTTGGAATAAAGAGAGTTTATTCTGGCTCTTCAGCTAGGAAACAACAACTCAAAACAGCTAAAACAGACCTCCTTCAGACTGCCTGACTGCTGCACTCTGGAAAACAACCTAATCTTGCCGTGATGTCCATAACGTGTGTGATTTATTACTTTATTCTTTCTCTAAGTTCAAAACCAACATCATCAGTGTTATTGATGATTAAATCTTATTTCTTTATGTAATTTCTTAAAATAAGTTCATTATTGTTTAAAAAAAAACATTCAAAACTTCCTCCCAGCTCTTCCTCATCTGTTAAACAAGCTTGCCGATCAGTTCAGCATTCTTTTCCTTGATTTCTTCAGCTCAGTCCTGCACTCGCATATCCAGTCAGTTTCAATGAAAAGCATTTATGTATCCTGTTGCAAAGAGAATAGAAGAAAGCTATAAGCATCTCTTCTGAATTTCTTTTCCCTTCTTGCAAAGAGCATGGTCTTGACTTTTCTAGACCTTTATAAACTCTCAGTTACTGCGGAAATATCTCTCCATCCTCTTTAATCCATGCACTAAAATTTCAAGCTCATTCTTGTGCTTTCTTAGTACACTAATATGCTTTTTTCTTGAGAGCATCTCCAAGGTAGTCTCCATAGTCTCTTGATGACCCTTTCTTTAATATTCCTTTCTTGTGGTATCCGAAATGCTTGGAAATGGTGAGGTTGCTGGTTATTACTTAAAGTACCTGCTAAACTAACCAGTAAGATCTGACCTGTCTCTTTCTGCCTCCATCTGTCATCTCTTACTGGGTTATATGACAGCAAGGTCCATGGAGTCAGGACTGTCATGTTCTTATTTATTTATTTTTTATTTTATTTTATTGCACCAAGCACAGCAGCATTCTGGCTTGTCACTGAGAACATTAGGATTGTTATAATATTAACTAAGTAGTTACAGCATTGCAAAGATTTTCTGTGGTATATGTTCTTGAGAGGGGTGCTAGAAGTGTGAGATGATAATTTCATCCCTTTGGAATGAAATTGTCCTCACTAGGTAAAAAAAGTGTTAAAAAAAAAAAAAAAGGAAAAAAAAGCCAACAAAAAGCAGCCACATTGCAAATAAAAGATACTCTTAGCTAATCTGAAGGGGCATTTGGCTGCCTTACAGAAACACTGTGTATTTTGGCAGTTAGGAGCTTTGGCTTAGGAAGATCCATGTTTGGAATAACAGGGTGTGTTGCAAGTCAAAATTCAGGTATCTTGGCTGAGATGTGTGCGGAATCTGGCATGATGCCTTTCTGCACTGTGCTTAGCTGTAGCAAGTGCTGAAGTCCCTTGTGAACAATATATGAATCTCATTTTGGAAAAGAAAAAAAAAAAAGAAGAGGAGGAGGGAAGAGGGAGCCAGGATTTATTTTAACATTTAGTGGATATAAAAAACAAGTATCAAGAAGCAAAACATTTCCATGAAGCATTTGCTGTGGAAATTCTGCAACTTCTTCTTGCAAACCTCTTTATCGCTTGGATTGGCTGATTTCCAGAGCATCAAGGCTAGGAATTGAGGGACTGAAATATAATCAGTGGTGATACATTTTAACCACATAAAACATTCTCTGCTTCCAAAGCCTCCGGTGTCTCTAGTAAGCAGTGCAACAGCAACAGCTCCTTGCTGCTGAACTCCAGAGACGGAGAAAATATTGGATCAGAATGGTAAGCAGCTCTTTACATTTCACCAGATCTAGACTATTACTCTGAAAAGAATGTTTAAAAGATGATGATGAAATTAGGGATCAGTATTTAAACCAAGAAAACAATGTGTAAGATACAGTGGAATTATCAAATGTTTTTCTGCAAGAGATCAGCAATGCAAGTTGGTGACAAATATCTTTGGCACTGAACATATTGTGCAGCTTATATAAAATCTTTTAAAATTGGGAAGCACTGCTGACTAGCATTTGATGTAAATAGTAAGTCTGTCTACGTGGTTTATTTCAGAAGAACAGCTGTAGGAGCTTTTAAAATGATCTTGCTTTAACAACCACTGGCACAGACTTTATACACATAAATATAAATAAACCTTTGCCAATCACTCATGCAGGCTGTATGTTTATATGTTTTCTTTTGTTGGGGTTTTGGGGTTTTGCTTTTTAGAAAGAAACAGAGGTGCTCAGTACATGCCTTTGACTTTTAGGGAGCTATGAAGTTTTTATTTTTCTGGGTTTTCTGGTTTTTGACCTGGTAGTCACACTGTTCCTCTAGTGTAATTATTTAGTGGGAAAAATAATGAAGGAAAACTTTTTAGAATAGTGATGGTATTATATTCTGATCCAAGTATTAAAGCCAGAGAAGTAAACATACATAGAGTATGTAAACACATAATTGTGGAATCTGGAATTACTGTAAATAGATAGCAATGCTATTAGTAGTTTAAACAATGCCTGAGGATAGAGTAAAAATATTCACATTAGCATTTTTCTAGAAATTAAAGAATTGGAGTGGGGATATGAATATTGGGTGTGTTTACTCCAAAGACTCATTGTCAAGACTGTTTTGTTGGGATTTTTGGTTGTTAAAGAGGGCTTTTTTTTGTTTGGTTTTGTTTGGGTTGTGGTTTTGTTTGCTTGTTTGGTTGGTTGTTTGTTTTTTTTTTAATTGAAATATGAATCAAGCCCAATCTCCTTTATGGAAACTCAGCCATTCATTTTAAGTGCCTGCTAAGTCCAGGAATTTATTGATTATGAAATTACAGTACATTGGGGTGAAAGAAAACCAAATTACTAAATAAGTCTGAAGATCACTGAAATACACTTGACAACCCAGCTTGATGTGTAGGAAATTATTCTCTTTGGAATTCAAATAGAAGAGATTTTTAGCAGAGCAACTATGGGAGCTTGAAAAGTGTACAGCAGATGTGAAACAATGTCTGATTTGGTATTTTTTATCTTTGCTGTATATTTGCTGTTGCTTAGCAGTACAAAAATTAAAATGCAAGAACTAAAACTATCACTGATAGTGAATATTTTCTGATATTTTCTGATACTTTCAGAATACTTTCTGATCTTTTCTAAGTGTTTTCACTGAATAGCAAGAAATAAAATACTGAAGTACAGTAGATAGTCAATCATGTTATCATAGCCTATATATTTCACGTTATGACTGCAAATCCACTTTGATGTGTTAAAGATTTATGTTTTTCATCTCAACATGCAGAATAGATTGCAAAATCAATACTTGAGTGGCAACCAGGCTGTAAGGTTCCTGGAAAGATGTTTAGTATGAATCTAATCATGTCAGTTGTTGTCATTATTATTACTACTAATTTCTTAACAAAAATGCCCAGTGTTGAGTATCCATTAAATACTATTATTGTATTGAAGAAACTCCAATATATTGTTGTTTCTTGTCAGAGAAGACTGTGTTCATTGTATATAAATTTTATTCCGGAAAAATATTGGAGATAGGAGATCTGATGGCTTTCCCTGCTCTAATCATAGAACGTAGCTAATAACAGATGATATTATATATATTTCCAGATGTGTACTTCCTATATAAGTCAAATACACATATGCTTTAGTACCAGCAAATGAATGAAAATGTTTCCTTCTAGAAACATAACATTCATGTACTGACACATACTTGCAGTTGATAAAGTTTAAACCAAAGTAAACTTGCATTGTGTCCTGCTTGACTTGGATTAATTTGGTAACTAACGCAGGGAATTCACAAGGGTTCTGTTTCTTTCAATTTGGGTTGCCTGGGCAAGGATCTTGCATGTGTTATTGAAGGGGAAATAAAAAAAAGAATAAAAGACACATACGCCCCACACATCCCCTGAAGATGTACCATTTTTTTTAGTAATCATCTGTATAATAAATGACACTGCTAGTCCAAGGGGAACAGCCTCTTATTTAAAATTTTTAAATTACATGATTTCTTTCGCAAGGTAAGTAGTAAATGGTCTTAAAGGAGCCTGAGTTACAAGCTGTCAAATACAATAGGTATCCAGGGTTAGTTAATCAGAGTGTTTTGTCTAATAAGTCTAAGGAACAAAAGTAAAATTATGAATAATGTATCGGCTTTACCTGAAAAACGTCTATAGTTGTAGACATGACTATTAACATGAAAAATTCTAATAAAGTACCATCTAGGATAAGCACAAGAGTTATGCTGGGTATGGCAAAGTTCATTTTAAATGTCTTTCTGGTGCAGAATTTAAAAAAAACTTATTCAACAATTGGATGCATGATTCATCTAAATGAATTTAGGCTAAATACTTTTTTTTTAGCTTCAGTGACTGAAGTCTGATAATCTGCCTGTATAAATAAATCCTGTATTTCAAGAGATATACTACAAATATGGGGTTCATATGTAATACAAAACATGCTTAGGGAAAGAATTTACGTCTGCTATAAAGTTGATTCAAGACAATAATATTTTCAAGTTTTGCTGGTTTACTAATTTTCTACTTTGTTTCTGCTGATTTTCTGGCAATAAATAAGAGTTTGTTCATTCAGAAGTAGTCATGCTGACAGTAATCAGAAGAAATCTGTTGCGGTATAGCTTTTGTGTGCGTGTTTATACTGGCTTATATGCCCCAACTAACTTCTGGCACAGTTTGGTTCAGGTCATAATTGTGTGTCAGGCTGTTTACCACACCAGTAAGTGTGTGCACCGTTCTAGAGTGAAATAGAAATTGCATGCTCAATAAATATTGTTTGTGAAGCATGGAAGTAACCACTTTGACCTTTAATTAAAAGGTAATGCTGAAATATCTTCACCTATCTGTTAGTGTTTATTTGTAATGTAATAGGGTTGTGTTTTGAAATCTCAGCATCCATGTTTATGGAGCCTGAATACCTCCACTGAGCAAAATAAGACAGCAGGCAAGGTTTATGCAAGAATTCCTAAGCTGGAGTAATTTTTTCTGGTGACAGAGGATTATTTTTTTAAGCAATTTTCCTTTTGATTCTACAATCAACCTACTGTGTGGATCAGGATTTGCTCACTGAAATCCATCTTTTAAATTGTGCCATTACACCAGCAGTGTAATTTAAAATTAGTTGTTTTCAGGAAGTTATAAATTATTTGCTGCAGTTTACATAATGTATTAGCATGCTTGCTGCATCTGTGTTCAAGACAGTGTTTTATTCTTTCAGCCATGTGAAATATGAAGAAACTATGAAAAAGGGATGCTTTTTACATTAGTCTGTCCTTTTGGTTTTTATCCTGTTATGCCATCAGAAATGAAAGTTGATGAAAATGAAAGCAGAGAAAAGGTCAGTCTGGTCTCTAGGTAAAATAATTAATGGGAGCAGCCTCCTGAGCAATACAGCTGAGTGAGAAGGTGGCTGGATAATACATATTTGTCTGCATCTGGTTAATGTATCATAGCATTTGCAGTCTTTTGAAACACTAAGACAAAATTCTGTTACCCAGATATCTTGGGACTCACATAGCAATGTTATGTTTTGCCACACATAACCATTCTTGTACTTCATGACCATACTGAGAATACTGAAAACAATTAAAGTTGAGACTTACTGTGGACCTTCTATATAAAAGACGTTTAGAGAAAACAAAAGTGTACTGACCCACTTGATAGTGTGCAGATGTAAGAAGAGCAAGTTATGGAATTGTGCCCTGAAGGATATGTTTCCAGTACTTGTATAAGGAGTGTGCTCTGCTCAGAGCTGAGGATGCATAATACATGGTAGTGGGAGATATGATGCACAATTTGGGTGGATTTCCTGTCTTGCTTCACTACATACAGTGGTGATGGGAAGCTATCCTACCTAAAGAAATTCCCCAGACCTTGCCTTTGAGTGTTCAGTCTATTATTTGTTCTTACAAATATTTTATTTAAATGTTTTCCAGCGTTGCTTTGTCACCTGGGTATGCACAGCCCATAGTCAGCCCTGTTATATCTTCTAATAATGAAGTTTCAGCTCAGAGGTGAGAGCTGTCTACTCACTTGAAACTGTGCCAGAGGCTCCACTCCGCTTGCTCGCCAATGCCCATCTCAGGTATATGACTAGAGGTTTTGAATCCATGAAGGTTTTTGAAACTCCCAGCAAAAGGTTGGTAACCTCTGGTGTAGATCCTTATTCAGTCAAAGAGAATTAGATAAATCCAGTGTTGAAACCCACAACACTTCTACATCTATTACCATAGTAGTCATGACCTTAACTCCATAATGCTAACCTTTTTGGATAGCTCAGAGACTTTCTGAGACCATGTGTTGCAGCCTTTTCTTCCCTTATGTGATGGGATGTGACTTTCATGACATGATTTTTATGTGGCATTTTATGTGGTGCATGTGTGGCAGACTACCAGGCTAGAGGCTGCTGACATGTTGCTNTTTCTGAGACCATGTGTTGCAGCCTTTTCTTCCCATATGTGATGGGATGTGGCTTTCATGACATGATGTTTATGTGGCAATTCTCCCTGTCACAGGATAGAAGGTGGTGCATGTGTGACAGACTGCCAGGCTAGAGGCTGCTGACATGCTGCTTCCTATAACTAGACATACACATATCCAGTAACAGGGAGAACTCTGTTTTGGCTATATAATGGGTATTTATTTGGTTAAGTGATGACTGAGACTGGATATTCATTTGGGAAAAAATGGCAAGAAAGACGATGCTATAAGATTACACCTTGGATTTTAATTTTTTTCCTGTCAATACTTTTAATATTTTTCTTATGGTCCTTTCTTTTCAGAAAAGAAAATTCTATGTAATGTGGTATAGATTTTACCAGCACTAATTCTGGAGATAAAGTTTTGGAAAAGCATGTATTTGACTTGGAACAAACTTTGTGAGCCATTTGGTCTGGAGTAACTGCCGACCAAAGCTACTGGAGCTACTACAGACTCTGAGTACATGCAAAGCATGAGAAAGTGAGTTCTGTGTGAGGGATGAATACAACACACTAGGCATACTATAGGCAGAATATATTAAGGTCTCTGCTAGCATTTGTTTGCTGCAGGAGTCATCCTGAAACAATGCTTGTAGCTGGCTGCTTCCTCTTTGTGCACTTGGTGTGCTCATGAACTGTATTTCCTCTGCCCCTCAGTGCTGGTGTGGTCTGTAGTCAGCAAGTGATGGGGAGTTCTCTTGTCTCCAACTGTGCCTCGTGTGTGCCTTCTGTTTCAAGGTCATTCATGGATTCATCATCTGAGGCCAACTGCTTAGTTTGAGTTTCTAGGAAGTTGCAGAAGAGCTTGAAAGACTGAGTCCCAAAAGAATTTTTTGTCTTAGTGATGGGTTTGGATTTTTTGTCTTAGTGACCCCTGGTGGGTTTGGTGGGTTTGGAATTGCCATATTTCTAGGGTGTGAGAAAGGAGGCAGTCATAATTTTGGGTTCAGGTGTGTTAGAACAAACAAAAAAATAGTAGGAAACTGTTATTATGGATATAGTTTTGGATGGATTGAGAACACGTGCTCTAAGGTGACAGCGGTTCATTCTGTCATATTGATGTTGGCAATAACGGCATTTGTAGTGTGTCATTGCACAAATGTTTTGATCATTCTTTCCTTTTGAAGAAAAAAAAAACCCAAACACCTCCAGAAGTGTAATATTTGTAACTTTAACTAAATATGTATTTAGGTAGTTTATTTACTTCATACAGGGAGCAGTTCTGCAGCCTAGTAGGACATATTCATGTGGAAAAAAAATGAACAGATTTAAGAGTTTACCATGATAAACATGAATCTTTCTATTGCATCAATTTCAGGACTCCTTGAAGTCATGACTGATGCAAGCAATCTAACTGAATAAATTAGTTTTTATGCTGTGCATAATAAGATAGAACATGCAATTTATAAACTGTTATGGAAAAAATTTATTATATGATACTTTAAAATTTTATGACTTTAATTTCTGTAGAGTTTTTGGGTTGTTAGCATATCACAAGTCCCCAAAATGCTACACCTCTTTCACAAATTTACTAATGGAGTTGGCTTTATTGTTGATTAGGATCTCTTTTTAGTAAAAGGAAATGAAAAAATATTTGTGGAAGAATCTGAACGATAAATGAAGGTTAAAATACTTCTAATTCATGTTGATATAGAATGACCTTAATAGTCTTACCAGTTGTAGTAGCCTTATAGATTTTTCTAGTGCAAGCTCATGGAAGTACTGTGTTTGCTGTGGATCATTTTAATAGTCCAATGAAATATTCCCTCTGATCTGTGTCGGTGGTGGTGGGGAAGCACATATAATATATGCTTGAGTCAGTGATGAGAGAGTAGGAGGATTTGTCATTAACAATATAATTAAATGCATGCATGTAAAAGATACCTGCAAGATGCTCCTTGAGAAAGCACTTTATAGAAATAGATAATTATAGGGAAAAAAATAATTCTATAGAATTATAGTACATGTTAATAATTTACCAGTGGTGTAAAAGTTTTCTGAGTAGTTTGTTTCCTATTCATAACACGGCATTTTGTCTAATAATGTTTGTCTTCAGAAAAGAATATGAGATCAAAATTTTTGTTGGGCATATGACACTGGAATTTTATTACAGAATTAATATGGATCACTATTGTAAATGTTTGTTTCATAGCTTAAAAATTATTTGCTCTTGCAAAAGTATGGGAACTATGGGAAACTTTCCAAAGTCACAGGTTTCCTTGTCTATTTACTACAATCTTAATTGTGTTTATAGTTGTCACTGTTGCGGATCACATCCATGTTTATTTAAAGGTGTTCAGAAGAGGTGATGATATTAATTCACCTGCTATTAAAAACTCTTCTACTTAGAAAGTAACTCAGCAGTGACTCAGACATCAGAAATGAAAACAGAGTCAGTTGCTTAGGGCTAAATCTTGCAAGTGCTTACTGCTGGATATGGTGTGTTGTGACTTTTCTGGGATTAATCGCATCCTAAACAGACAAAAAAAGGTGTTCCAAGTTCCCCTTCCTCCTCCCCACTACTCCTTCATTTTCTGCAGAAAGAAAAAGGCTTCAGTAGATTTTGTTTTAGCTGTCTCCAAACAAAGCTGTAGGCAGTGTGTGTTGTAACATTTGTTTGCAGGAATGGACAGCTTAGATGCACCCTGGAAACTCTTGGTCAAAAACACATGTTGTGGGCTATGCTCTTCATGTTGCCCAAAGAAACCTTCAGCAGGAGGAGCTCCAGTCTCCTGAGGATGCTCTGTGCATTGGCCCTTAGCCAGGAGTTGTGACAGGATATCCAGTGCCAAGGCTGGTGCTCACTGTTATGACCCTACCTGAGCCCACAGCTGCTGAGTCTTTTACTTCACTAAGAGTTTGCTGTGTAACACTTTGCTTCCAGCCCTGACTGAAGAAGTACTGTAGAAAGTATATGGTGAAAAGTAATTGGCACAGCAGTTTAACTTTGGGGAAGGTTCATTGCAGTTATCAAATAAGTCTACTGTTTCATGGCTTGGCTTTGTGAACAAAGATTTGGGAAGGGCTCTACCCACACTTGCTGCAGGCTCACTGATGGCTGAAAAGGCCAATGCGTGACAGACAAGTCTGGTTGCAAAAGGCACAGCAGAAACACTCCCCAGGTGGTACCGACTGGACACGATTCTTTCTGC
>VYXB01002609.1:178010-204986 GCA_013397135.1 Pachyramphus minor | reverse complement strand
CTTCTGTGTGAGCAACGAGGGCAGCGTTGTCAGCATAAAGCAGCTCACGGACAAGATGATTTAAGGTCTCAATATGGGCTTTCAGTTGCCTCAGGTTGAACAGGTTTCCATCAGTATGATATCGGATGTAGATACGATTTTCTTCATCAAGATCTGCTGTGGCCCTTTGGAGCATCATGCTGAAAAAGAATGTAGATAGAGTGGGTGCAAGAATGCAGCCTTGTTTCACTCCATTAGTTATTTGAAAGGGCTCAGAGAGTGCATTGCCATACCTGACTTGGCCACACTGGTTCTCATGAAGCAGGACGATCATTTTAAGGAACTTGGGGGGACATCCTAAACATTCCAGAATCTGCCACAGACCTTTTCTTCTCACAGTATCGAAAGCTTTGGTGTGATCAACAAAGGTTACATAGAGTCCTTTGTTCTGTTCCCTACACTTCTCTTGCAGTTGTCTTAGGACAAATACCATGTCTGTGGTACTCCTATTGGCTCTGAAGGTCTACTGTTATTTGAAAAACAAAATGCCATTCAATCCATGTCATTGTAACTGAAAAATGGGAGCCACCCAATTGCGTTCTGTTTTAAAAAGATAGCCTCTTATTAATTTGCTTGATTGTAAATTTTGCTACTGAATAAGAATAAGAATTATGATAGGATCTTGTAACTGCCTAGACCATACTGAGAACTCATGGTAACTAAAGTTGAGTGTCCTTACCAGTTCTGTTTCATGTTTTAGTATTAAGTGTTGCTCAAAATACAGAACAAGTCTTTTGACCTAGACTGTGTCTTAGCAACTGGGAGGGAAAGATGGTGCATTGAGTCAGCATTGATTTCAAAGTGAAATTCTGTCTGAAACCATGAAGCTGATTTTCTGTCAGTCATAAAAGATTCAAAACCTAAACCTCTGTAACTATTCATCTTAAAAAAAGTCGATCCTCTTGGTTTTAATGGTCAAAGTGAGACCCACAGCTGAATATGGCAAACTTACAGAATGTCTTGTATTTTCAGTAGTGACATTTATGTTTTCTGCTGAGTCTATGATCTCAGATTATGTTGTGTAAATGCATATGTTTTTGGGGTTTTTTTTAGAATATATATTACAAAAGCACAATTTCTGAATGTACGGTGTAGTCTAGGGAAAGGGATGCAGCACATAGAAGACTGTGCTTAGTTTAGGATTTTTACTACCTTTAGGGCCTGACATTCACTAGACTGCAGTGAGAAGCATATTATTTATTGTTTTATAAACACCCTTCTATCTTAAATTCTAAAATAGTTGCTTCCTGGAGGAGGTTTGGAATAGAAACTGATGTACCTGACAGTTAATTAAAATTCAGTGTTGTTTGTTCTTGCTTAAATTAGTAATAAATCTTCTAGGAAACACCACAGAGAATAACATTCTGAAGATTTCAAATTATTTTGAAAGATGAGAATTCCCATGACTCAGATCCTTAAAGAGTTGAAACATAATTCAGATGCTTCTTTACCACCTGTCACTTTTTTTCATTTTTAGAGCAAGTATTTTCTGTCTCTCATAAATAAATAAAAGGAGCAAACAGCAGAGAGAACCTCTTCCTTTTTTACCCAGCAGGTTATTTTCTGAATCCTAGTTAGTGAACTACATTCACATGCTACTTCTATTACAACATTGTAAACCACCTGGACAAATGTATACATAGTGGGAGTCCAATTGTTTCATTAATTTACACCAGAATCTGGCTGCTATTGTTGTACAAACCAGAGAAAACCATGTGTATTTGGTTTTGTTTGTAATGTGAAATCACTCATTAGCCAGATAATACCATTTTCTTTCCCATACAATCTCCAACACACAGAAACATGCGAAAAAATAGTATAAAAGTAAGTTTTAGGTTATGACAATGAGGTCTCTAGATGTCTTATTCCTTGGTTTAGAAAACTGCACAAGAGCTTATCTATTCCTGAAATAAAAATGATTTACATAGTCCAAAACCTCTTTCATTATTTCCCATCTGCCCGGGTGTGCATTTCATTTTTCATGTAAATAAAATTTCTAAGCAATTCTTTAAATCATTGCTGCACGGTTCATTGCAGAGATCTCATGCTTGCTAATATTGACAGATAGAAGGCAAAAGGACTGGCAATGCATGTAGCACACCCACAGGAGACTTGAAAGACAGGAAGTCCATCATGGAGAGGGGAATACTTCAGTGGATTTATGCAGGGCATTAACCACTTCACCTGTGTTGTTTCCCTGTTGCCCCTTTCAAGAAAAGCAGATACTTAATGAGGGGGATGGGAAAAGCAATTTTCCAAGCTATGTGGTTGGATTTGTGCCATGCATTTCACCTCTAAATCAGGCACTTGGTTTTTAAGCTGTCCTTTCATGTTAGGTACGTTACTACTACTACTGGATTCATACCTGTGTTAGGGTAGGCAGACATCTCTAGTCTTACTGCTGAAGTCTAGAGCCTTGCCTTGTTCAGATTTTTGAAAGGTTACTTTGGCTTGAGTCTAACTGTAGGTGCTGACACATTGACAAATCAAGGCCTTTTTGTACTCTATACTGAAGTCACAACTGGAAAAGAGGAAGAATCTTACTGACTTACTTTCCCAAAACTGTGGACTGACTCTTGTATAGTTTGCTAGAGATGCAGTTAATCAAAACAGCTGCAACTCAGAATACCTGGAAGTTGCACAGCTCTTAAATGTCTAAATGTAGATTTAAGAATCTAATTTTAAGCAGGCAGATTTGATGATTTTGCCCTTGGTTACCCAGGAAACAACTTAATTACTGTGCCTTTGCTTCAGCACTCTGCATGCAGCTTTTAAAACATTTTGTTATAATTTTTCTTTTCTTTTGTCTTAAGCTCATGTTTGTAGAAAGGGCTGGCTTGACAGCTCTGGCAAATGAAATAGTCTGCCTGCCCACGGATTATGGGATCCACAGACAGTGGCAGTCCAAACTTCCTCATGATGTTTTTGTCAGTGTGCTACAACTTTTCTTGGGGGAGTGGAGAAGGGAGGAGTTGGAGGAGGAGGTAGGGTCCTTGTACAATCAGGTCTTTGCCACCAAAATGTGTAAGTAATGTCAGGAAAAATTACCTGTATTTTCCTTCCAACATAGAAAACAGATAGCTAAAAAATGGATGAACTCAAGCTTTGGAAAACCTATATGCAGTCCATATTTATGCAGTGCATAAATGCTCCTGCTACGTTGGAGTTAGCACTGGTGACAGATGATCTCGTGAACTAAGCAGTTTTCCTTGTTCAGTGCTGAAGCAAAAGAATTTTCAAAGAGTTCTGATCTCTGCTGAGCCTTCAGCAGAAAGTCCTGGGGTGATATTTGCAAATCAAAGGTGAAAGCGGGAAATATGGGAATTTACTCTAAAACATTAAAATTGCAGCCTGTTGTGTTTCACTTTACAAATGCTGATCAGAGTATGCACAGTTCATTACTTCAGTTTGCCTTGGTGATGACTTTTGTTGAAAGATGTATAACATGAATTGTGATGGCCGCAAATCAGATAGCGCTCCTAGAAAAGTCATGAGACAGTCAATCTTTTCAACAACAAATTATGTATTTGCTTTCCAAGTGGTTTATGGGCCTCCAGGTTCAGTTAGTTAGTAGCCTAAAAATCATGGAAGATCACTGACGGAATCATACTGCTGTTCTTTAGTGATTAATCTAAATTCACAAATGTTTCAACAAAAATAATAGGGCAGTAAGAGTAGAATATATTCATGACATCTTTTAATTTCAGAAATCTTTGCTCTGTTATGATTGAAAATGGAAACATAGAAGGATCATTTACATCATCCAAATTAAACCATCTGGCTTAAATAGCTACAATACTTAATAAACACTGTTGTTCTGTACTGCTTCTCCAGTTGCATAAGAGATTATCCATGAAGTTGTCAAGACCACCTCTATTCGTGCTGTGCTTCTAAAAGAGTTGAAATGATCTAGTCCAGGCTGCATATTCTTGCCATGCCTCAGGCCATGCAACACCGTCCTTTTCCTCCAGCCATTGCTGTCACTTGTATAAACTAGTTCTGGGAGTTTCTTGCATGAAAACTGACCTAGAGGTTTGGAATTTTGGGGTGGGAGACATTGGCTACTGTGGGGAGAGTTTTGCAGGCAAAGAACCTGTGATTTGTGTCATAAAGGCAAGAGTACTGCTAAGCATAAATGAAAATGACAGTATGTTAAGACTGCAAGAGCACAAAAGAAAACACAGGAATTTACTCCAGTAGAGAAAGTCACTCAGGGTGTTCATCTTTGAATACTGTTTTGACTGACATATATATTTCTCTTAGCTTTTTCTGTCAGATTGTACTTCCAAACTGAGAAAGAGCTGTAAATTTTACTGTATTTCCTTCCTGAGACTGTGTAATACAGATGCTTACATTGCTGATGCTCTAAACTAGTGAACCTTTTCAGCATCTAAATTCAATTTCATCTAAATTCATCACTGCTTTTAATGCTACTCTAAGAAATTCGTGGTGCATTAGTGTAACTCTAATTGTGCTATCACCATTGGTCTCGTACATATTGCTATTCTTTAAATGAAGAGAAGCAGGGAGAGTGCATAGTAGAAAATGGAAAATTATATTCATTGTCTGAATTAGAATATATGATTCTTACCTGAAGACTCAGTATTTTAGAAGCCAAAGAGCACTGTGCTTTGCTGTCTTGATGCCTATGAAGTGGTCCTAAGTTCTAGAAACCAGTGATCTGGAAAAGAATTACCTAGTGGATTTGTAATTGTAAGTGTAAAGAATATGGTTCTGTGCCGGAGATGTTAGAATGTATTTATAAATTAGAATTGGGATCCTGCTTCATAACACTAAAAATATTCATTTTTGAAATCTAATATACCTTATTTTTTTGGTGCAGTAGATTTTTAATTTTAAATTTAATGTTATTTTTTTTTTCGTGTTGGAATAGCTTAACTTTTTACATAGCTGGTTCTGTCATCCTAGAATTGTGGCCAGGTAAACTCTGAATTATTCACAGAATAATTCAGGTTGTATCTTTTTACTGCTGGGTGGTTTGCCCACTGCAAATACCCCTCAAACCTGAATAAGGAAGAAAGAGACTAGATTTAGAGCATGAGACTGCTGACAAATTCCAGAAGAGCCTAGAATCTTCTTTGCTTTGTTGAGATTGGCTTAAGAAATAGCCAGGAATTGCCCAGCAGCAATGGATTGCCTTTATTTATTTCTCCTCCGTCTTGGTCAACCACAGACAGACACATTTTATGTAGCTGTAAGTTGGTGATGACAGTTATCTTCCCAAGGTGGTTTATTAGTTGCTAATTCTATTTAGTAGAAACCTGGATCAATTACAGCCTTGTCAAGTTTCCAGTGAGACTAGCAGCTCTTTTTCATTCACTTTAATGATATCAACATAGTGAATTTTGTGCCAGTTCCATTACATTCAATGGATCTTGCTTCACTGACTGACATTGAGTATGTTTCGTCCTCTTTACTGAGTCATTTACAAGTCTTTTGTAATTATACCAAATAAGGGAGCTTAAAACCTATCCTTTTTTTACTTTGTTGTTTGTTTTGGGTTTTTTTCAGTGATGATGAGTTATACCTATCTTTTGTTATCAGAGTCTTCAAAACCAGGAAAAACTGATTTCATAAAATATGTGTTATAGGCAAAATAAAGATAATAGAGACTTCTCAGATGGCTGTGAGGTACTGCCAAAATTAATTTATCTTCCATTATTATTTGGAAAAGAAGAGCAGGCCATATAGCCAGAATACCCAGTGCCTTTGTGTGTGCAGTTCTTGAGACTCATTTGCGTTGCTTCTTGTGTTAATATGAAAGGTTTACATATGAAATCACATAAATACATAGATATAAGAGCTGTTCCTATGCTAGGCAAGCACTACTTTTTCTAGATAACCTGAATACGTAAGATAAAAAGGAAGGAGAAAATCAATCTACTGCTTTCATGAATCTTGTGTACTTGCTCTCTGGAAGCTGAGTTTGGCACAGAACACATAGCAGTGTGTGGAACTGGGGAGTTCCAAGGTCTTGTAAAATAATAAAGGAAAAGTGTGTGCCTCTGAAGGTTGGGACTAATACATTAATAGCTGGGTTTAGATTGATAGCATTACTTCTTTGATAGATTGAATTGGTGGTTGTTCACATTACATCAGACAGTGTTAATACTCACTTTATTTGTTAACTGAGGCAGGTTTCTGAATTCACGTTGGTGCTGTTTATATGTAGCAGTTGCTGTTGTTTTTATTGAGGTCATTAACTTTAATGAACCCAAGCAACCCAAGTCATAAATTCAAGTACAAATGGCCTTAAGTTTTGACAGGTTTATGTAAAGTAGTGTCTCAGTCTTCCTTTTCTTCTCATGTCAGGAGTAAAATTTACTGATCAGCCTAAAGGTTTAATTTTTTTCAAGTAATACATCTCCTTTGCAATGGTAACTGGATAAAGCTCACAAGTAAAAGTTAATGTTCACTGTACAGTGATGGGCAAGAAGAAAGTAACCCTGAAAAACTTTTTCAGAATAAATACTCCAGTGAAAGTCTCCCCGACAGTGAGACTTCACACTCAGAAAAAGCCTAACACACTAACACCTAATTGCACACACTGAAATTACAGTAAATACTTGAGAGTTCAACTAAACAGTATTTTGCCACTTATTGCAATCTTAAGGACATAGAAATGGTGTGACTACATTGATGTATTTAAGTTAAATAGTTACAGAATCAGATTGTATGGTCATTCTTCGCTTAAAACATTGGGATGTACCATCACTCAGCAGTGAGAACTCTGGGTCCCTAGGAGGGAGCAGCTGAGACCCCACTCACCTGTCAGCCTGCGTGCAACACAGTAGCCTCCTCTTTGTGCCTGCAAGGCTCATCCCTAAAAATTGTGATCAGTGAGGCTGTCCTTTGGTGCAGATTTTGAGAGATCAATGACTGCAGAGAAATTCTTCCCCTTCCCCAGGAATGTATTTGCTTTGCAGTGGGAGGTGTAGGCTGCTTTGGGCAGCGGACACCGTTGAGCAGGCTGCCATGTGCCCCTGGGGGTCTCCTGGGAAGAAGGGTCCAGTAGGAGTTGCGGCTCCCCATGGGAGCTGTCAGGGCAGGGCCTGGTGGCCGAGGTGTGTCCCACCACCCCATCCAGGGCGGATGGCAGCTGGGGGCAGCCCTGGTGTAGACACTGGGCTGAAGGTGGCCCTGGCTCAGCAGGACCTGTGGCAGGGCAGGACTGTGGGCAACTGGAGCTCAGTCTGCTGGGGCAGTGACTGAATCCCTAGTAGCTGACATGGGCTCCTGGACCATCAGCTGGCAGGGGCAGCCATGTGGTCTGACTGGGACCTATAAGGCTTGTAGATGCCCACAGGCCTGTTCCTTGAAGCTGTTGAACTCCAAAGAAAATATGAGTAGTGGACATTCAGTATTTGTATTTTGTGCTATAAGGGACTATGTTACTAATATTGAGCAGGCAGCGTGTCTTACAACAGTACTGCCCTGAAATACAGCCTTGGAGTGTTTAGCCAGAGTTGTTCTCTAGGAAAGGCATATCAAGGACCATGAGAGTAGCTATATTGTTCGGGCTGAACAGCTGACCAGCCCTGTGTCCTGTCTCTGATGGGAGCCTGGCAAAGTGGGGAGAATATAGACCCAATCACTGTAATCTCTAGTTGCTGGAGTTGGCACGTTTTGTCTTTACTAGCTCCAAGGCCTTTTCTCCATTCATGACGAAACCCAAAGATAGCAATTTTTAAATCTGTGTCAGGTTTTAGCATCTATGGTCTCTCATGCATGGGGTTCTACAGCTTAACAGTGCACTGAGTGGAAGGGTACCCTTTTCTTTTTGTTCATTTTGAACTTGCCAACATGATTAATTTAATGCCCTCTAATGTTTTTATTGGAAGAGACAATGAATAACTGTTCATAGTCATCTTTTCCATGCTGCTTTTGAATTTATAATTCTGTCACATTCCTCCATTATTTGTGTCTTTTTCCAAGCTGAAGACTACCAGTTTATTTAATCTTTCTTTATATAGAAACATTCTAGACTTTGGTTGTCCTTTTTACCTTTTCTATACCTCATCCAGTTGTTCTGTGATTTTTAAATTAGTAAACTGGAACTTAACGTGACTTTCAGGTTGCGGGTCTACAAATTTATAAAAACTCACAATGTGGAGAAATTTTCTTTGGTGTTCTGTTCCCTTTCTAGTAATTCATCTTGCCTCTTTGACCTCCAGAGATTAAGTTGATTTTTTTCTTAAGGTTACATACTAAAACTATGATCTTGCTTATAGGTGGTGATAGTATAAAAATAATTTTTAGGCAAACAAAGTCAGAAATGTGATGTGCATTTATTTGCACTATGTTATATGTAGCATGTAGTGTTTCAATATTGGATTGGTATTTTGAAATTAGGTGTCACAGTTGCAGAGGTTTTTGCATAGGTTGAATAAGTCATTATAAGAGCCTTAAGATATTTGCTATAGTGGACTGGGACATGTTGAAACTGTTGACAGTTTCCAGGTGTTTATTGAAAATAAAGACAATCTAAAATGATAGATGCTACTCCTCCTGTTTTGGCATCCTCCCATATTCTAAGGGAACTTTGATGCTGTTTTCTGACACTTCTGACAGGAGTCAAAAGATTTTTGTAGAACATATTGAAGCCTCCCGGGGTTTTTGAGTGAAGGTGTTGAGGCATGCTATAAAGTCTCAATGCATCTTTATTCTTCTGTGCTAAGACATCTTTTCAGAGATGAGACAGGGAACTTGCTGAAATTGAGAGAGAATCAGTGAGTGGTAGCAAAAAAGATAATAATATTGCAGAAGAAATAGCAATATATACTGTGATTTTTATATGAAAAGATTGGGTTTTATTCCCTGGGTATACTAGACACTTAGATGATAAAGGAGGAAAAAGAGATAAAAGGCATTTGAGCATAGCTTCATTATGGAAGGGGTTTTTCAATATCAGATGCACCATGACAGGATTTTTTTCTTCATTATGCTCTGTGCTCCAACATCGAGGCCATGGAGGGTGAGCACAATTACAGTAGTTACTGATAGTGCTGAAGCCCTCACCCTGGGTGGCCTTAGGAATGCAAACATGAGGCTTTAGGTCTTTTGCTAGATTTGCCTGCAAGTCAATTTGCAATTTTCAGTGCAATTCAGCACTTAAATTCCTATTTTATCACTGTAGTGAGTGAGCTCCAACTTTTGGCTTCCTTTTCTTTACCATTTCATCCTGTAGACCTGCCTCATGGTAATCCATAGAGCACTGATCTGTCAGAGAGGCTGAAAAGTACAGTTTGGAATCTCTAATATTAGATAAGACAACCACATTCTTGATTCTTCTGGCTGTGTATGCACCTTGGAGAAATAAACAATAATAAGAAAATTTTCAGGTTTTTTTTCTTGGCAGCACTGGCTGTTACAACACAGATCACACAATTTTAATCACCTTGTACAATAAGCCAAGACTGGTGGCCTTAAACAGCTTCTGCAACCTCATTATCCTAAGCTGCCTTTGGAATGCCATCACCCTAGTGAGAACTGATTCATTTTGATGTATTTTTGGTGTTGCCCTGTAGACACTCTAGCTCTTCAATAATGATGGGACAGGGCTATTCCCTTCCCCTGTCTCACCACAGCAGAGTGGCCTAGTTTGTCCATGCATTAGGTACCCTTCTTGAAGTAACTCTGCTAGCTTTATGGCTGGACAGGAGACAGGGCTTGCTTTTGAAACAGGGTGCCATCCAAACCTTTAGTTACCGCATATTAAACAACAGTTGGACGACATGCTGTGTTCTGCCTTGTGCATAACTAAGGTAAAGCAAATTTTTTCCGACTGTTTTTTTCCTTTAGCCTTCAGGTAGTTACTTCTCTCTCTCAAACATGTAGATCTTCATTTCAAACAAGTTTTTGCCTGGGTACGTACTTTCAGCTTTCTACAGGAAGAGTTGTGATTGTCTTGCAGAGAACAGAGCACTGGAAAATTCTTACATCAAGGCAAAAATCTTGAGATGCTTTCTTTTTGTTGCATAATTATTCACAGTCTCTGAGCCTATTCTTACACAGTAAAGAGACAAATTGCTGGGGTTGCCGTCTACAAAGCAATTTGCACAGCTACAAAACATCAGAAAGGGAATATAGTAATTTCTGCAGATATAGCAGATAGATGCAACATCCTTGGAGGGATCTCTGGATAAGCATGAGCATATTTATTGAATTTATAAATTGCTAGGTAATTTCCTTTAGTTTGAACTATTGTGGCTTTGATGGAAACTAATATGTTTTCCCTCTCATGTTTAATAATATAGTTTATATGCTTCTCAAGCAAAATTGCTAAGCTTTATAATAACTTTTTGAAAAGTATCTCATTTTATTAGTAGTATGTAGTTGAGATAGCAAACAGTTTCCACTATACCCATTGTTTTTCTAATGTAAGAACTAAGCTGCAAGCCATGCAAGAAACAGATACATCAGAATGACATGTATTTAAACATTTTCATCTTTACTAAATAACTTTGTGGAAGTTGTCAGCCATGAAGGAACTAAGAAGAGCAAGGGCCAAGTTCTGTTCATGTTTATGGTAGTGTAACTTTTGAATAATATCAGTGAACTTTGTAAGATTATTATACTGGTGTGTGTATGATAATAGGACACAGCTACAAACAGAGAAAGAAGTTAGTGTCAGGCTTTATTGTTCAGTTTGTTCACTTTTTCTCAGTAAAGAGCTCAGCAGCTGAGTACAAAGCTAATATTTAGAAAGAAATTGAGCCTTGCAGCCCTACCAGACACAGGGAGATGTCTTTCCATTTGGTGTGTCCCCTGGAGGAGCAAAATTCTCATAAGAGGGACAAAGTCCAGAACTCTCATGGAGAAGTCTCTAAAGAATGCACAGAATAAAAGGACAAATCAAAATACAAATCTGTAAAAAAGTCTTAGCAACAAAGGAAAATCAAACTGCCATCTATTCTTGGTAATATGTCATAGGGTAATATGTAATTGGGTAATATGCAAATATTTAATGAGGTGCCAGATGCTTTGAAGCATTTATTAAATTTTGATCAAGACTTTTGTATTCAAAGTAGAAATCAATCCAATGACTTTACACCATAGCTAATAGTATTTCTTTATATATTTAGTGCAATCTCAAAATGAGATCAAGAAGTTTGTCTAGCAGAGAACCACGTTAAACAGAAGTGCTTGAGCTATGAGTGGGCTTCCTGGCTGTACATTATGAACATGACAAAATTAATCTGGTAGATTATAGCCACAGTTTTATGTCCTTGGCAAAATCTGAATTTGAGCTCAGTGACATGCATGAGTTTTGGCTCAGGCACATACCTAATTCTGCGTTTAGTTCCATAGGGAGCTGGAGCTTTCATAAACATACAGAATGAACTGAAGAAAAGGTAAAGGTTTAAAAAAATGAGGTGAATATTGTTCCTGAAAAGGTTGTTTTGAAGGAGAGACTTTTAGGTGATTATAGTCTGCATTTTCATGCACCTGGAAAAAGAAAGTGTACAGTTTTATGATTTGAAAGAAAGTTAGTAAGTTTTTATTCAAAGTGGATTTTTGGCTTTTGCAATATAAACCAACCAATATTCTTTTTTAAGATTGAGTTAAGTATTGTTCCTTTTGAAGACAGTGGCAAAATTGTTATTATAAATGGTGCCTTTTTCAAAGCCCATAGCAAATTCAATACAAAAGAAGGGTGGGTAGCAGAAAATGAAGGAGCAGATGGGAAGTTTTCCATCAGTATAAAAATGAGGAACATGAGAAATGTCATAGATCATGGCTCATGTTATGACTAAAATCTCTGTTGGGAGTGTGCTAACAAGTATGGTAGATATTTAGTGGCTAAGGACAGTAACAAGTGTGGTAAGCTTCCTGCAAAGCCTATGTCATTTTAGTGGTATAATACTGTGCTGAGCCCCTGAACTGTATTAAATATTACTGTTTATTGACTTTCATTGCAATCACAATTTGTTGATAAACAGTTGTGGATTTTTATTAAAGGTCTTGAAGTCTGGCAGGGTTTCAGTGACCTAGAAAGTTTAGGAATTACTATTTTATGCTTTTGATAGACATGTGGCATTTGCGCAGAAATAAGTTCTGCAGGACATATATGTGTATATACACATATTTCTTACAACTACCAGCAAAGACATTTGTTAATTTGCTTGGCTATCAGCAGTTCATTCCATGCATGTCAGTCAATAAAAGAAAACATTTTTTTTAGTTTAGAAGCAATGCTTTCTGTGACCATTTTTTGGTGGAAATTTCTCAGTAGATTAGTATGGGAACAAATACCTGTAATTAAAAAAGAATATCTACATAACTGTGAACATAGAGTATCGATCAGCTGATAGTATGATCACATGCACAGCCTTTCATATAGCTTCTGCAGTAAGTCTGTTTTGCCTTGTTTGAATGTTGTATATTATCTCAGAAAACATAAGTATAGTTTGTTTTGAATGTGCTGTGGAAGAAGTATATACCTAGTATATATATGCCACTGAACTTTTTATTAATTTTCTTTGTAAATAGCAAGGAAAGTAAGAAAAGCAAGCCTGCTACCATTAGACTTACATTTGCTATACAAAAGGAATCTGCATATTAAGAATTGTGAGAACCACTGTTGTCTCAAGAAGTATGTACAGGGACACATGGTGACACAGAGTAATCTGCAAATGTTATCAACCTATATTATTTGAGTTTGTTATTTGTGAGTAGTAGAGTATCCACGTGCATTGCTTAAAATTATACTTGTTAAAATATTATACATTCAGAAAGCTTGTACCTAGTTTTACTTGAATTTCATAGATCATTTTACCAGAATACACAACAAACACTGTATTGGTTTTTATTCATGTGAAATACATTTAAACCTTAAGCAACACATGCAAAAATTATTAGGACTAAGCTTGTTTGCAAAGTGCAATGTGCATGTGATTCACAGCTATTGCTTTCAGGAGAAAACTTAAAAAGCAGATTGCTATGACAGTGTAAGATCTTCATATCTCAAATTACTTCCAAAATGCTAGCAATTAGTTAGAATTTAGCTGCTTTCTGAGAAATGAAGAAAATTCCATGTTTTGAGACCTCTTGGAAATTATTCTTCGAACATTTCTGACAGTGTGGCTAAATAAATGCAGATGTCTGTGTAAATCTTATAACTCTTAACAAAATTGTTCCTTCTAGACTGGGGCTGAGACTATCACCCTGAGTCTGAAATTTCTGAGTCTGAAATTTTCCAGATAAATCTCTCTACTTTTCCCTAGATGCTTTGCTATGTTAGGACCTTCCTATTTTACTGAAAACTTAAGCTGCTCTTTATTTCTGCAGTTTAGAAAGGGCTTGTAAGGTACTGTGAGCACAAACCTATGCCCATAACAGTTTTCCTCAGCTGAGAGCCTGCCATCAGAGGTTTTTATTCCAAATAGTTTGGTTTCTTTTTCTCCTAAGAAAGTATTCGCAAAGAACTTTGTTGTCAAAAAAAGAAAGTGAGGGAAAAAAGCCCTCTGGCACCATAAAAATATTGGACTTCAGAGTAGGATGAAAAGTGATAATGTTTAGTGGCACTCTTCAGCATGCAGTTACTTTTTCCTGGAACTTTCTCTGTTACATCATCCCTATCACTGAGGTGCAATACATCTCCTCTCCTTTCAGGAACATTGAAACCTCAGTGAGAGATGTGTGCCTCCACCATGTCAAATTGTTGTGTGGCTATTTTGTATTCAATTTTTGTCTTCATCTCTCTCATACTTTTTAGGGTTTTTTAGGATACTCTGCTATAGAACTGAGAGTAAGAAGCCAGAATGTCACTGTACCTTCATTCCATATTTTATTTTACAGAATGATTGAAATTCCAAATTGGCAATGATTTAAGAAATCATTGTGATTGTCTAATTTAAAACAATAATAAAACTAAACAGACAGCTGGGTCAGAACACTTGCTGGTTTTCATGGAAACAACCATGGCTCTGTATGGATATTTGACTTAATTTATTTTTAACCAGTCCTATATGTTGGATATCATATTTAATCTTTAGGATTGTTTTCCTATTGAACTGAGAGTTTTGTGATCAAGTCTGTCTATGTTCATGTGCATCTTTTTCCTTAACGACTTTGAAATTCATTGGTTGAATTTAACATTCTGTAATATAAAGGGGGAAGTCTTCAAGACATTTTCAAGTTAGGCATCATGATATTTGATGATGGGTTGAGGGGAAGAACAGATTCCCTGGCACCTAGTAAAGTGAAATGTTATACATAACTGGGCTCTGTTTTGTCTGGTTTTTCAATACTTGGACGCGAAAACCATTTAAGGACAAATCAGAAAATACAGGAAGCCAAGCTAACATGTTTTATATCTGTTCAGTCTGTTACAATGTTGATAGATTGTCCTTATATATCATGTTGTGGAAATTATTTTTAAAAACTATTTTATTTCTCCTATCAACACAGTAAGAAAATATAAATAAATATTTTGACTAGACAATAGACCAATAGGCAATGAGCCCAGTTCAGTAGAATACTACAATAATATATTAGACTAAGAAAAGAGTAGAACAAAGCCTTTTCCACAAAGGTAAATGAGAAAAACAAGGCAGAGAAACAAAACCTGACAAAAGGCTGTAAATCAGAACACCTTCATATCTTGACATACCAGAAGGAGCCTGACCTTATTAATATGGAGATAAGGCAGCACAGGAAGGGCTAGCAGCAGGGAACATTGCTACTGGTACAAGAAGTATCTGGTAATTCCAGTGAGAGGTGAAAAATAATCAGAGTAGAGTAGTTTTCACTCTGCTGGTGTAAGAACCTGGTTGCAGCACTCTCTAGATAAATAATCTCTTTACCCCTTCAAAACTAGATCCCGCTGGTGCTGATTCTTTGTCCTCCCCTCAAGATATCTGTTATCTTCTGCTGTTTTTGGAACCTGGTGTCCTTGTGCAACTTTTCTCTGTACCATATGGAGAGAAACGTAAAATGGCAGGACAGAGTGGGGACTTGTTAGTTGGAGTGATACCACAATAGTTATGAATTATTTTTTACTGTTTGGAGAAGCGGGGAAGGAGAAAGGGATTAATATAGTTGGAACAGCATAAAAAGAGGACATCTAGGAACAATTTACTTTGCTCAGTTTACTTGTTTCTCCTCTCTTTATCTCCTCTACATCATAATGGTGTGTCAACTCCACTAGGAGTAAAGAAAAATACTTCTATAACAATGAGGAATACTGAGGACACTGTAACAGGTCTCATACAGAAAGAGGTAATGGTGGAGGGCAATAGGAGATGGAGGTATTAAAGGCCTGTTGCTGTTTGTTTCTTCTTCTCTTGGTGCTTTTTTCATTTGTTTGCTTGTTATACATTCATGTGTGTTTATAAATTTATTCTCATTGTAAATGTTCAAATATTTGTTCCTTTGCTGTGATTCAGGGACAGTCTTTCTGACCAAATATTTTTGAATCAATAAGACTTATTAACAGTTATTGTCAAGATCTACCACCAGACATTCCAGTCACTGAAAACTTTGAGAAATTGATTTTCCCTTACCTAAATAATTCCTGGTTTGTCAGGAAGTGCTTTCATTTAGGAAAAAAGAAAAACCTCACACACAAAACCCAGAAGAACTGGAATGTCTCTCTTGGTCAGAGAAAAGGCAGAGCCCCTGGGCGCCCCTCCAAGGAGAGTCAGCTGCTTTTGCAGGATGCATGTGAAAGTAAGTACTTTCTGGCTGGCTTCATATTGAAGCTTTGCAAGCAGAGTAGGAGATGGTGCTCTCCTCAATGACATCCCAATCGTCAGTATTCTGTTCACTGTGAAAAGTGTAATTTGGAATCACAGATGAGTGTCAGATGCCAAGGAGGGAGATTTCAGCACAAATTCAGGTATCTTGATGTAGAGAAAAGCATTGGGCAGGGAATGAATGATCTGGACCAAATATCTTTGTTTCCTATTTCCAAAAATGACAGTGGGAATTAGTTCCTCAAAGCTGAAGTCAATACAGCAGTCCATTACTCATAATATTACATATTTTCCAGACAGTAAAGGAATTGTCTATCAATCAAGTAGGATTAGTTAAAATATAAAAATTATGAAGACTGTAATTTAATTCAAATACAGAATTCTGTAGGATAAAAACCACAGTACCTAAATTACCTCTCAAGTCTGTCATAAGAAAGAAAGCATAGATCAGATACATTTAATCACTGTAATTAACTAGTTTACCTTTATATCTCTGATTAGCTGCGGATCATAAGCCTCTATTTTCTTTTATCTCTCTTTACAGTAGAATATAATTCCTATTGTGAATGTCACATTGGTTGTGCTCTCTGTGACAATGGAATTAAGTTGCTTGGCCAAATGGCAAATCTATTATTTCAACATGTACTCATGCTGCATTAGAAATTCAGAATGAGCTAAAAATAAATGCTTCCCATATGAGATAATTTCATTTCCTGAACTTGTGTCAGTTTGTAATAGAGTTAATAAAACGTTAAGTGTATCTGATCAGAATGAGTGAATGCAAACTTTTAAAAAAATTTTTTTGAAGTATTCTTAATTTGTTTTTTACACTTTATGAAAGCGGCAATTTGTGATTCATCTAACAAAATTAGTTAGTACCTCTAGGTTCAGTAGCACCACCTGCCTGTGCAGAATTATTGCTTTATTGAAACTTAATGTGATGTTGCTGTAATTGATGGTAGAAGCACTGTTAGGTTGTTCCAATCACAGGATGAAATGCTTAAATCTCATTGAAAAAAATTTAAAGGTAATGTATTTTGCTTTCTTAATTTGGAAAAGGAGAGACATGCTCCAGGTAGAGTGATGAGTTTGTCGTGCTACGAAACTGCACATAAGCTCAAAGTTGTGTGTGACAGCCTTACTGATGATGTTTATGTGCCAGTGCCACAATTATTATTTTTAGTCTTTTTTTTTTTTGGTCTTGTCTCATTTTGGAAGAGTCTTATAACAACAAAAGCTGTGTGCAAGAAGGTTGAGCTGACTTTACATATGATCATTTAATGTGCCAAAACACTGTGTAAAAAAATTCATTACTTTAAAGTTTCACTTAGTTGCTCTTAAATCTCTACTAGCAGCACTATTATATAAAACACTTTCTTGAAAGAAATGTGATTTTTGTAGTTGAAGCTGTGCTGTCAGCAAGTTTTAGATTACTTGAGTATGTCATTAGAATTTTTTTCTACAGTTACTAACGTACCAAAATAAATTATGGTTACTTTTAAATATAACAGGCATCACTATTTGTAATTAGAATATTGTAATGTAATGTAATTGTAATGTATATTAGTGTAAATCAGTGTATTCATCTGTATGTATTCTGGTCTGCCTTCACACTTCTATTCACACTGTGTACTACCAATTTTTCCTTGTGATTTAGAAACAGATTTATGTTGGCTGTTAACAGTCATTATTAGGCTGTTAACAGTCATCACTAAATATATATGAGGTGTCTGTTTTTGTGTATAAATATATGTATTTAAGAATATATATATATTCAGACACACAAAAAAAAAATAAAAAAATTAATGACTGTCCTGGAATCAGAATCTATGTTCCAGATGCTCACTGATTTCAGTAAATGTGGCACAGATTGGTAAGACCCGCAAAGATGTTTCAGTGCTTTTTGGATACCTCAGTGATATGGAATGGATCTGTCATGGATGTCCTTTCTCTGATATTGTTAGTCTTACTGTATTTTCTTTTAAAAGGTCCTTTGGCCATAAAAATGTATTTATTGTGTGCACACAAAGTAACTGTCAAACGTTTTGTGATCTCCGTTTGTCAGGGAGTCTCAAACTCTTTGATGTTGTAACACTAAATATCATAGTTGCCAGAGCGCATCCTGTCCTGTCCTCTGTCTCCGAATGCTTCCTGTCCTGGATTCAGCCTGTCAAAGTGTCCTGACTAGCTGCATGGTACCAACTAAACATATTGTCTTTAGGCTGGAACGTGCCTCAATAGCATGGCAGGGTCATTGTCAAGATTTATAACATTTATAGCTATTATATATTGCTCCTTTAGGACCCTTTCCCAAAGAGCTAAAACTGTCTTAGTGACTGCAGTCCTGCCTATTTTGGTACAGAATTATGCTGCCAGAGCAACTTGTGTTAGACTGATCCAGTGGAGTGGGAGGAAATCACTGTGGAGTCATTGTAACCAATGGACACTTTAGTGTTCCAGCTCGTTTTTGTGTTCAAAGGTTATCAAATGAATATAAAACAGAAATAGAGGCAATAAATGCATGACTTCAAGTACTGCAAATACGGAATGCCCTTCCTTTCTTGGTGACATGTTTAAAGTGGGCCTGAAGTGTCTAAAAGTTTTGAGCATGTTTAACCAGCAAATAGGGAGAAAAATATTATTTCCCCATTTTTTTTAATTTAAAATATTCCATTTCACTTTAGTAGAAATATAAATAATCTTTAGAAGTTGAACATGTACAATGAACAGTTCATTCCAGAAGAAATTCATGTGTCAGGATTCGTAGAAAAATATGATTTTGATGAATGCAAACAAAGTATGGAAAGGATGGTAGTACTGTAGACTATTTTTTCCCTGTTGATTTTGAAAAAAAAATTGCTCGCTAGAGAGAGACGCAATACGGCAAGTTACTGCAAATCCTTTTTGTTTTTTGTCCATGAAAGATTTGCAGAGATTCTGATATTTCAGTCTAGTTTTCCATTAGGAGTTGAGACTCTCAACAACAAAATTAAACTAAGTGTCAGAGAAGTAGGACCACAATTTGGAGCTTTCTAACTGCTTGGTTTGCTGTGCTATAGACTCCAGTGTGGTCCATAAAGGCTGTAAAGTTTGAAAGAGCATTTTCTGCTAGAAATTGGACTTTCAGACTATAGACCAGTCTTCTTGTCACTTGCTTATCCCCTCAGCCAGCTGTCCTCTGATGATTATAATTGATTTCAAATGGACTGTTCTGCAAAATATAGCTTGCATCTTGATGTATTTATTAATTTCATTCCTTCTCAAAATGCGGCCTTATGGGATCCAGTTCTTGATGGAAAATAGTAGAGCTTCTAACATTTCTTTCCTCAGTGATCAGTTGCTGTGTTTCACCTGCTTTGTGAAGAGGACTGAATTCAGGTTTTAATTATATTTGAGAACTAAAGTTATATATAGAAGGTCTCTTATCTGTACATAAAAGATGTAATACAGAAAAATGAAGTGCTATGTGTGTATATCTGTTAGTAACAAAATTTTATCTGTTTTTTTTTGTTAAGTTTTGTTCATCTAAAATTACTTCTTTTTTTTTTTATTATGTGGTGAAGTGCTGATGCAGAAAGAAATTGTAGTTTTCTTCTAGCCCTGCAATTTTAATTGCAAAATTCCTGGTGAAGTAATGGCTCTAATGCTAGCTGTGCTAAGACTCCTTACTCAGAGGGTCTAGGTTTAAAGACACATAAAAAGATATTGGGATATAGAAATCCTAATTGCAGTGGGTTTTGCTAATGAAGTATTAATAGTATTCTGAATTGGCTGTTCAGGCCAGGTTCAGATTATTCAATACTTTTTTCTTCTCTTTTTTATTTTGCAGGAGACACTGGATTTGAGTAGACTGTTATTTTTAAGATAGACAATGGTCTTTTTTTTGACATTGCCAAACTAAAATACTACCTTACATTACGCTGAAGACTAAGTCATGAGGAGAAGTCAGGGCCCAACTTTGAGAAAGTGGCACATGAACACTTAAATGTATCCAGTTTTTTCGCCCCTTCTTGTATGCCAATTCTAGTAAAAAAATTGCATCAGAGGTTAGTTGGTGATGTGCTGGAAACTGTTTTTTCTTATAGACCTCATATTGTGAACATTAATAACCTTTTGTAGTATAGCACTTTGTGTTGAAGAGGTCCAAATAAGCAACCCCTAAAGCCTTGGGTTTCTTCCAAAGGAGTTTTTTGGTTTTCTCTTTATAGTCATCTGTCCATCCATCAATTAGGTGCCAGACCTGTTGGATCAAATGTTTGTTCTGTGAGTAGTGAAGCCAAAACAGCTTCTTTGTTGCAGGTGTGTGCTCAGGGCCAACAACCCCTCTCTATACCACTGTGGCAGTCATTCCTCCCACCCATCTCTGTGAGGCTGCATCCCGCTGAGCTCTGTGTGTGGTGAAAGACAAAACTTTGGACCATCTTTTCCTCAGAGGCACTTATTTGTGCCTGTCTCAGCCAAGTCTACCTTGTAAAAGTCTTGTCTATAATTATCTCTTGTCTGAGATAATTATATTTCTATCAATCTTTCATCTAAATACAGATTTGAAACAAACTGGGCAGATAGGGACTGCTGGGCAAACTGTCTTCTTGTTTCCTTGAAAAACACATCAAAGAATGTTTTTTGGAAAATTAACTGGTGATTCTCTTATTTCTCTGGGCCACTACAGGGCTAAATATTTACTGTTGATTTTCCTCAAAACTGTGTGCACACAGTCTTGAAAGGTGAACAAATATGGCAGCTTGAAGTAAAGGCAAAAGAGTAATTTTGCCTTGTATTCACTTCAGACATTATAGCAAGTTGTAGAGGTCTAAGCCAACATGACATAACGTGACATGATCAGATTGTTCTCTGCTGTAACTCTTGGAAAACTTCTGTGGAAAAATGAAACTATTTCAGAATATAGAAAATATATTCTGCAGCTCAGACCCATGGCATATCTAGTTCTCTACTGTGTGTCTACCAGTGACAACAGCAAGTCCCCCATCATCTCTATTAAAGGTATATCCCAATCTGTTTTCTCTAGCATCTGCTGTGAACATATTTTTGAAGGCTTTGTCTAATCTCTTTTTAAACCTGCTGCTCCTGTTTGCTTTCACAGCCTCTGCTACATAAAAAAGTATTTTATCTTTATCTTTTAACTCCTAGAAGTTTCAGTAAACATCCCCTGTTTCTGATATTGTGGTACTTGGTGGATAATTTTACCATCACTATACCTGATATTCATGTGATGATGCTGTACCCCTTGGTCATATTTCTGCTCCTCTCCAAACTATGGATTCCTACCACTTTTTGCTTGTCTTCCTAATGTACTTTGCTCCAGCCTGTTAGGAATTTTGATTATTCTTTTTCCTGGTGGTTTCTCAGTTCTGGTATCTGTGCAACTCATTGCTCCTAGCTGCCAGTAGCTCTTTTCGCTTCTTTATTGAGCTTTAACCTATTTTTGTCAACATACTCCCCAAAGTGTCGAGAATGTTTTGAAATTTTAATTTAGTCTTCCAACTTGCTTTCAATTTGCACTACTTTGGTTTTGATTGAAAACTTAATGAGCACATTTGATTTCCAGTCCATAATTTAGATTGATAATGGAGATGAACAAAAACAGATACACAGCAGAATCCTCTGAATCTTTTCTAAAATGTCTTCCCTTTTTTTCAATGAGCATGATATTTCAACCGGCTTTACACCTCTCGTGTAATAATCTGGACATAGTTTCTGTGGTTTGTAAGAAAGTTTTCATTAGAGTTGTGGGTATATATTATTTTCAACTTCTCCAGCAAGATAATAGGGCTTGTGACTAGGAAAGATAGAAATCAAAATTGATTGGTGTGTCTTTTTCTTGACAAAACTTCTTACCTTCTAGGTGTCTACATATAATAGCTTCATTACTTGTTCAAGTATTTTCTAGAGACTGAAGTTAAAATAACTATTGTTTCTCAACTTCTACTTTCTGCCCAGCTTTTTTTAAAATATGGGCAATATGTTTGCTTTTTCCAGTCTTCTGATACTTCCCTCATGCTCGTGATTTGTCAGAGGTCAGTGCTAATGGTTAGTTTCTGTTAATTTCAGCCAGAGCCTTAAGTATCCAAGGATGAAGCTCACTAGGTCCAGCCAATTTGAAAAATATTTAACTTACCTTAGCACTCTTGGATCAGTTACTTCCTATTATTTTTAGTAGGATTTTAAGCGTTGATTGGCATGAATCATACTAGCTGGGAGGTTCAAGACTGCAGCAAAGATTATTATTGTACATGGATTCCAAATTAATGGAAAACAGTCTTTATAGTAACATTTTTTTCTAATAAACACACAAGAATGATTGCTAAATTCCTGAAGTCCAGTTCCTTGCTATCTTTGGCAGGTGTATTGTAGCATGCAGATGAATGCTATTGTTCTCACACTTGTGTTCAGACATGTTGCAGGAAAGAGCAGATCAGTGATATGACAGAAGATGTGAAAACCTGCCTTATTGGTTCTGATAAGCAGATATAAACTCTGTATTAGTGTGGTGCATAAGTATTACCTTCTTTAGTCTTTAAATAGGTATAAAAATGAAGCATTAGTTCAAAGCCATGACGTGTGTTGTTGTTATGTGCTTAGTTCTTCAGAAGATGCAGCATTGCAATTTCATGGTTCCTGTTTCAAGGAGAGAAGAACATTATTGTACTGTAATGGAGGAAGAATAAAGTTCTGATTAAATGTAGTGTGTCACAGAGATACCTATTGTTTGTGAAGAAACTGAAAGCTTTAAGGGCCATTGAGGCAGCTTAACAGCTTTTGAGCAATAGGAGTGCAGTAAAGATGGAGACCTTTCTCTAGCTCTCATTTTCAATTCTACTTGGGTATCACAGGCTCTGATGCAACCTTAATTGACATAGAGTATCCTTTTTCTTAATACTAAACAGTTAGGGTCCTTCTCAGATTAAACTTTAGTCTGAACAGTGCTATACTTCACACCCAATCTGCAGCTTTTGCTCTTTTTCTCATTCTCTACCTAGGGACACAATAGCATGAAAAATCCCCATGTGTTTTGGTGGATTTGTTTTAATGTAAATATTATTTAAGCTAGATGAGTCAGGTGAAAGAAACATTTTCCTTCAAGTATTTTTGATAGTCCTTCTTACTGCAGGAGTTTCTTTCCCAATCTTCCATAGCCTCTGAACAAATCTTTCTGTTACGCAACAGAATTTCTGGGCTTGCACATCAAGCTAGTACAGTACAAGTCAAGTAGGTACTAGGTACAGTCAAGCTAGTAGGTGCTCTGGGCCTAGGCCTCTTAGCGTCTGTAGCAGGCTTTAAATATGTGAAAGAGAGAGTGAAATGCTCTGTTTGCTGATTTCAGTGAGTATGGGAAGGAAAAAAAAAGAAATGTTACATCATAAGAGACTTATGTTAGGCATCAATATGGTGCTAAGATGTGGGATGGAGTTGCCTGAAGAGACTCTAGGATCTCTTTCAACTCGAGGTTTTTAGGGACAGGTCAACCAAATATCTGCTACAACTAAAATTTGTACAAATTAACCATATGTGTGGATAGATGGATTGCATAAGTTTTATAGATCCCTCACAACCCTGTATTCCATAATTAAGTGTCAAAGACTACAAGTTTGAACATAGAGAAGTTCAGGCATTTTCTGAAGGAAACAGGAGGATAGGTCTGATAAGCTAAGAAGGATCCCAGTTGCCAAGGGGATATGCAACAACATAGCATCAAGCAAACAGTCTGCCCAAACCCACAGACACAGGAGTCTGAAGAGCAGTCTGGGAGATTCCTTCTAGTCTGTCAATGGTGTGAGCTCTTTTATTTTGCATTATTTCACGAAGCCTGCTATGACTTACACATGCACACAGGTATGCATGGATGGTATAAGGGAACAATAATATAGTCTGTTATAATCTGTTTCAATTAGAGAAAGCTTGTTTGAAAATTGTCAGCTGTGTGGAAAAGTGCATGAAAATAAAGATTTATTACCATTGTCAAAAGATAGGCTCAGAACACTTGTTTGGTGCAAGTAGCTCTTTTTTATTCTTTCTTTTCTAATAAAAGTTTAATTTTAATCTAAGCAATTTCCAAATATTAATTTCTCATGTAGTATATAGATTTAAAAACAATCAAAAAACCACCACTCAGCAGGAGTAATTTCAAGATGAACTATAAAACTCTTCAAAATCCTCTTTACTATGTGCGTAAAGTTTTTTCAGTGGTCTTTACCTGACCCTTCAGACCTGTGGCTGAAAAGGTAGTTAGGAGATTCACAAAATTCAAATTTTTGCTTTATCTAATATTTTGTGCTATCCTTAGTTCAAAGAATAACTACTGTTGTCGCAGGAGTATTTCCTATGTGGATTTAAAAGGTTCCCTATGCTATTTGTAACCATACTGTTAAGCTTGTACTTAAGAAAAAGTGAAATAATTAATTTATTATAGTTTTCAAAGACAAATGCATAATATAAAGGATCTGTGAAAATAAGAGCAGTAATATAGGTTTGTGTGGTTCTGTCTTTATTTTAGTGCTGGTAGAATAGCAGCGGTCTTACTAGTGGTACTAACTTTTTGCTGCCTCCAGTGAGCAGCAGTCAGTCAAACTGCAGAGCTTGACAAGCTGTGCACATGCAGAACTGAAAGAACAGGGAATTAAACTTTATACAATTTTCACCTACAACAAGAAGACGGAAGTCTAGAAACATTGATTTGTTCCCAAAAGTTATGTGGAATGGGAATTAACACTAGATTAGGAAGATCCATTCAGAATTATTTTGTCCTCCCTTTTCCATATTCTTTTAACATTACCACCTAGAAGTTGCTACGATAAAATTTCCTCTCTTGGAACTACTGAACTTGAGGAGTCTGTTGCAGCTATGTATCCCTGTGTCTGTGTGTATCCCCCACCTTCTGGTGATACCATATAATTTTTGGTACACTGTAGATATTTCTATGGATTTTGGGCTTTAGGCAGGTTAAAAAAAATTCTAGAGCTGTTTTATGGCTTACGACAGGTGTTATAGAGGTACTGTGGCCACCTGGTAGTGAAGTATCTCTTGCTGTCTCCATCTGTGCTAGCCCAGCCTTCAAGGCTAATGTGGTCTCTTCTGGTCCAGTGCCCCCACCAATCTCTGTAGTCATTCTGCTGTTTGCATGGCGACACAACAAGAAGATGGGAGTTATTCCCTGGAACAACGGCATGAAGTCATTCATACTATGTGGTAGCTGGGATGCTTGTGCTATGAATTTACCCAAAGTATGGACTCTGAACCAGTCTCATGGAATAGAGTGGCTGCAGTTTCCTCCTTGTTTGGGAGGAAGAAGAACCTTATTGTTGCAAGCAGTACTGGGTCACATCCCCTGCTCTTAGGGGCTAGAGAACAAGCCCAAGCTCTGTTTGGCTTGCTGGCTATGGGAGTAGCTTTGCTATCTTGCTGCCATGGTGATATGCTCAGTGCGTGGAGGAAGATGCATCAAACCGTTTCTGTGAATGCATTTGCAGGATTGTTAAAAACTGCATGAGGCAATGGTCATCTTAACAGGAACATGAAACATCCTGATGACGAAATGGCATAAAGCAGTGTCCCATATCTTGCCAGGGTTGGACTGGGACTCGAGACAAACTTTGATCAATTGAAGGATCAGGAAACCAGAATGGCCCTGGATGTATCTNCTTCAGGCATTTTCTGAAGGAAACAGGAGGATAGGTCTGATAAGCTAAGAAGGATCCCAGTTGCCAAGGGGATATGCAACAACATAGCATCAAGCAAACAGTCTGCCCAAACCCACAGACACAGGAGTCTGAAGAGCAGTCTGGGAGATTCCTTCTAGTCTGTCAATGGTGTGAGCTCTTTTATTTTGCATTATTTCACGAAGCCTGCTATGACTTACACATGCACACAGGTATGCATGGATGGTATAAGGGAACAATAATATAGTCTGTTATAATCTGTTTCAATTAGAGAAAGCTTGTTTGAAAATTGCCAGCTGTGTGGAAAAGTGCATGAAAATAAAGATTTATTACCATTGTCAAAAGATAGGCTCAGAACACTTGTTTGGTGCAAGTAGCTCTTTTTTATTCTTTCTTTTCTAATAAAAGTTTAATTTTAATCTAAGCAATTTCCAAATATTAATTTCTCATGTAGTATATAGATTTAAAAACAATCAAAAAACCACCACTCAGCAGGAGTAATTTCAAGATGAACTATAAAACTCTTCAAAATCCTCTTTACTATGTGCGTAAAGTTTTTTCAGTGGTCTTTACCTGACCCTTCAGACCTGTGGCTGAAAAGGTAGTTAGGAGATTCACAAAATTCAAATTTTTGCTTTATCTAATATTTTGTGCTATCCTTAGTTCAAAGAATAACTACTGTTGTCGCAGGAGTATTTCCTATGTGGATTTAAAAGGTTCCCTATGCTATTTGTAACCATACTGTTAAGCTTGTACTTAAGAAAAAGTGAAATAATTAATTTATTATAGTTTTCAAAGACAAATGCATAATATAAAGGATCTGTGAAAATAAGAGCAGTAATATAGGTTTGTGTGGTTCTGTCTTTATTTTAGTGCTGGTAGAATAGCAGCGGTCTTACTAGTGGTACTAACTTTTTGCTGCCTCCAGTGAGCAGCAGTCAGTCAAACTGCAGAGCTTGACAAGCTGTGCACATGCAGAACTGAAAGAACAGGGAATTAAACTTTATACAATTTTCACCTACAACAAGAAGACGGAAGTCTAGAAACATTGATTTGTTCCCAAAAGTTATGTGGAATGGGAATTAACACTAGATTAGGAAGATCCATTCAGAATTATTTTGTCCTCCCTTTTCCATATTCTTTTAACATTACCACCTAGAAGTTGCTACGATAAAATTTCCTCTCTTGGAACTACTGAACTTGAGGAGTCTGTTGCAGCTATGTATCCCTGTGTCTGTGTGTATCCCCCACCTTCTGGTGATACCATATAATTTTTGGTACACTGTAGATATTTCTATGGATTTTGGGCTTTAGGCAGGTTAAAAAAAATTCTAGAGCTGTTTTATGGCTTACGACAGGTGTTATAGAGGTACTGTGGCCACCTGGTAGTGAAGTATCTCTTGCTGTCTCCATCTGTGCTAGCCCAGCCTTCAAGGCTAATGTGGTCTCTTCTGGTCCAGTGCCCCCACCAATCTCTGTAGTCATTCTGCTGTTTGCATGGCGACACAACAAGAAGATGGGAGTTATTCCCTGGAACAACGGCA
>VYXB01002609.1:70784-177333 GCA_013397135.1 Pachyramphus minor | reverse complement strand
GGACACCCAGATGGAGTAATTTCTAATTATTTTTGTATGTTGCCATGGTTTTACCTAGCAGCAGAAAAAAAAAGTTCCAAATTTTATATATTTCAGAAGTAGGCATTTTTATGGTTGACAAACATTTTCTTATGCTGCATTCTTGTAAGATTTTAGTTAATATATTAGAAACACAGATTTAAACACATATTTGAAATGTATAAAAGTGTCTAATATTATACTTAAAATATGCATATAACTTATACAGCACATTTGGTGTTACTGTTAAAGAAAAGGATACATTTGTCACTAAATTTCAGACAATTTTTTCCAGTTTGTCTAAAGAAGTTGTTTGCTGTGTTTTAGATTTTCACAGACCAAAATAAAATGTTTGCATCTTTGTTCTAAAATGTATAAGCATGTTTCTTCTGGAATATGCACTTGTTGGAAAGTTTNGTATTATACTTAAAATATGCATATAACTTATACAGCACATTTGGTGTTACTGTTAAAGAAAAGGATACATTTGTCACTAAATTTCAGACAATTTTTTCCAGTTTGTCTAAAGAAGTTGTTTGCTGTGTTTTAGATTTTCACAGACCAAAATAAAATGTTTGCATCTTTGTTCTAAAATGTATAAGCATGTTTCTTCTGGAATATGCACTTGTTGGAAAGTTTTGGAAGCCTATGTATCAGAAAATGTTCTTTTACTCTGGAACTTATTATCTCTTAAACAAAATGTCAGAAACAGTGGAAATTATATGAAGTTTGTTGTCAGCTGCAAGCATAATGTTGCTTCTTTTCCCATACACTTTTCCTGCTTTCCTGTGCACTTTCCCACTTTCATGTTCCTTCATGAAGCTTTTTTCTTTATGTGACATTTTAATTACAGGGCAATAATGAAAATTAAGAAAATAACTATGGCAACAGGAGTTAGACATTTATATTTTTTTGTATGTGTGGTTTTGTGCAAATTTACTTCAGTAGAAAAATGTACAATATTTTTTTTGAACGTTTGGTTTCAAAATACAATATACTTTATTTTTGCAACTATGTAAATTGCATGTCAGAAGACTTTCTATAGGAGGTTTCACATTTGTCTATGGCTCTGGCAGGTGTCCCTGGTTTATTACTACAAGATTTTGTAAGATAGTACTGTGCTATTAATATTTAGTCTGAGATGTGGAGGGCATTACCTATCATACTGAGCAACAGGCTCACATTGTTTCTTTGAATTCCATCTATCATCTGTGAATTTGTTTTCTTTATATTATGAATACTGTGGGGCAAGGACTTGTGGAAGTGTCTGAGTAGCTGTGACAATCATAGCGAGTCAGTTACTGTTTGTAGCAATAAGAAAAAAAAGACTTTGCTCTTCAGTCTTCTTGCAATGGCATGTTTTATTTCAACCAAACAATGAAACTTTTGAGTGCTATCCCAAGTGTGTACTTTACCTGTAAGGTACAATCAGAAAATATGTAGTTAATGTAGGAGTTATTATTTTAATGCATAATGCTTTCCTCGTGGTACAAACAGAAAGCAGTTTAAGTTATGAATATTATTTGTGACATGAATTATTTAACAGTGTCTGAGGGATTTAAAATACATCTCAAGGTGATACTAGAAGGACAATTTTGAGAGTGTTTTCATCCTGAGGTATGTTTCATGTTGACAGCTATGGCAGTAAAATCTTCAAAGAATTCTAGATCTTAAGTAAAACTTTTAGAGTCTCAAGTCATTGACTCGAATGTGCTCATGCCATTAAAACTTCTTTTAATCTTAATCTCTTTCAGTCCCAGCAAAGATGCATTGTGATCTTTGCACTGGTATGCTGCTTTGCAATTCTGGTTGCACTGATATTTTCGGCAGTGGATATTATGGGAGAAGATGAGGATGGACTCTCAGAAAAGAACTGTCAAAATAACTGTCGGTAAGAGGTAACAAACAAAACTTCTCTTTTGGGGTGGACAAGAATATATGTTTATTATAAGAGGGCATGAAGTAATTACAATAGTTCTGTGGTCTAATTGGGAAGGGTAGGTAACAGAGGAAGAAATGGTTTCTCATTTTTAATTTCTGGGTTTGGAGGTTAGTTTGAGGACAAAAAAGCACATTTTTTGAAGTTATTTTTGGTGGTGCGTTTTGAGCAAGACTCTCATGTTGGTTCAATTATTTTGTAAGCCTGGGTCAAACCCATTAAGTTTCAGTAATTGAGTACTGAGGTGACTCACATAGTTCCCAATTCTTTAATGTCTTTTCATGAAGAGCATTTCTTCCTTTCTCCATAAAGGTCACTGATCACTTTTGACCTAAGACTGCTGTCCCTTTTATGTAGAGGGAGCTTTTCCATGTTCCTGTTTATTGCACCCTCCTAATAGACATACTGGCTTGCCTGCAAACTGTGAAAAAAATTAGTGGTATGATCAGAAAGGCTGGAGTGCTGACAGTGTTGGATTAAGATTTGCCTCAGACACCTGCCATGGTTGTGTCTTTTAACTTTAGGTTTAAGTAGATGCGTAGGTTTTTTTGCCTTTTATTTCCAGACTGTGAATCTCATTTTGCTGCTCTTCACTATCAGCTTCCTCCAGGAATCTGTTCATTAGTGATGACCAGTGCTTTTCCTAGATGATATTGTCCAAAGTCCTCTTCTGTCGACCAAAAAGCTGATTTACCAATCATTTGTGGGTTTCATTCCCAGTTGTATTCTGTTTGGGTTCTTTTCAAGACTTTAGTTTTTATATAAAGTACCCTTTCTGATCCACTTTGTAAAAAAACAGTCATTGTTAAATAACTTCTTAGTAATCCATTCTAATCTGATCACGGAATTGCTGGAGAGGGAAGGGGGCCTCTGAGCATCCCGCAGTCCATCACCCTGCTCAGAACAGAGTCGGGTACAGCAGGTTGCTCAGGAACATGCACAGTCAGGCTTTGTGTAGCTCCAGGGATGGACTCCACAGCCTTTCTGGGCAATCTGCTCCACTGTTTGTGCAGAATCTACCCAGCTACCACTGGCTGGGTATAAAGCAACTAAGAGATAATTGAGATTTGTGTTTTAGAATAATTTAACAGAAGATTAATATTTATTTGAGCCTTTGATCCTTATTTCTGCTGTTCTTTGTTGATTTTGTGTAAAAACTCTTTCAGGACAGTGTCTTTCTATGCTGCACCTGTCACACTGCAGACAACACTAATTCAGAATCCAGAAAATTTGATTATGTTTTTGCAACTGTAATAGGTTTTAATAGTATTTTTTACATGCTGCTTAAGGGAAAAAAAAAGATTATTTAAATCTGTAGCTCCATTCCAATAGGATATACTTGCAGCATCAGTGACTTTGTCCTGAAACCAACCATTCTTCTGGCACTATTTTCCAGGATTGTATTTAGGTTTGGTTTTGTTCACTTCCTTGTATGCCTAGAGGTCTGGGCAGCTTTCTAATATCTTCTTTAAATCTTCTACTGTTCAGACAGCTTCTCTTTCCCCATCAAGCTCTTAGGTGTTCTTCATCGTGCCTTCCAAAATTTTGACTTCCAAAATTTTTGAAGATACTTCATGTGTCACCTCTACACCCACCATCTCCATGTGTGAATCTTTGACAGAACTAGGTCAGTTGAGGGGAAAGTCTTTCTGCTCATTGACTTCAGTGTACTGCACATGACTTCAGCACAGACAGAAACTACGGCACCATGTTTTCCTCTTAGTTGTATCAATTAATACATTATGCTCTCCTTTTGTTCTGGGCAGCTGCATAGGCCTAGCCGAGGAAGGACTTCACATTCTTCACTTTGTATTCTTCAAAGGGAAAAAAAATTCAGAATAACAGTGATGTACAGTGCTATGGAAAACCAGGATATTATTTTTTTTCCATGTGTGAGATTAACTGGTTTTGTCTCTTTGTATGGGTTATAGCAAACTGCCTTTCCAAAGTATATTTGCCTTTGCTCAGATTTTTTGTTGATTCACATGTGTCAGTCTTGTCCTCTCCTGGACAGTGTTAGAGAAGCCTGGGACTAAATTCAGCATATTCAGACTTTAAACATAAGAGTCAATTAAACTGCTCTGCATTTACAGGGATAAAAGTGATCTCAGACCCCAGCTCTATTTTAAGGTGCCTTTCACAGAGTATTTCAAGCGTATGATCTAGCTATTAATGCCTGAACCAGAAGGCATATAAGTGTTGTATGTATAAACTACCTAAACCATTTCTAATATCAGTATCCAAGTGCTGGCAGCTGCTACCTGCTAACATTAAATCCTTCTCTACATGATGAAACTGGAGTCCTTTATGTGTTAAATACATTGCAGACTTAAGTGAAGTGCTGCAAATCAGTTGCTGCCAATGGTATATATTTAGTACTTGGGGTAAGCACTTTTAATAAGTAAGACAAGAGTTATTGAATTCTTACATTTCTGCTGTGTGAGTATTTTCATTGAAATTCAGCAAGAGGTGCTTACATTTGCAGGATGTGCTGAGACAGAATGGCAGTAGATGGTCCTCTTTTTTTTTGTTGTTGTCATTGATGAAATGTTTGTCAAATACAAGTTTACATATATGATCCTAGAATTCTTTTTTGGTTTTAAAATACTGAATTTGTGAAGCAGATTGATGGGAAATGATGCTGTGGATTTGAGAAGAACTTCACTGATAGTTTATTAAGACTTCTGTCTTCAGAAAATTTCATTAGGTCTTTTTATTTTAAAGGAGAATACACCTGAAATAGTTCTTTGGCTAGAAATTTTTGGAGCCTGTGTCAAAAAATAGTGATAATTTTTAAGAGAGAGAAAGAAAAAGTAAGAGGAAGACATTTTCAGTCCTGAGCTTTTTATAGCCTGAGGGAGGAATCATTGAGGTATGTTGTATGTGGCATTTTTCAGTAAAGCTTACATCTTTTTTTTTGCTGTTGTAATTGTATTGTTCATGAATACGAATATGATCTTTCTGATCTACTTGTTATAATTCAACGTGAGGTTCCTCCCCTGTAAATCATTCAAAAAATTCTTATTACAGGAGGAGTACTTACTGCACATGTTCCCAAAATGACCTTACTGTTCATTGATGTAATTATTTCTGTTGGGGTCTTTGTAACCAAGACAAGTCAGGGAGTGGGAAAGCAGGCTGTTTTTCGTGTCTTCGCTAATTGCTGAAGGGATTGATGGGTGAAGGGTGCTTAGGAAACAGCACCTTTTTAAGAAATGGAAATGCATGTGAAAGTAAAATTATGGATTGGGATTTGTAGTCTTTGAGCTATTTGCTGAAAAACCCAGTCATCGATTGAGAGCTGATCTGACTCATGATTCAAACTCATTATTGAGAACTGAAAAGCATCTTGCCTTAGAGGTCCTTTGTGACTGCCACAATGTGGAACCAGATTGTTGGAGGCTGCTAACCATTTCCAATTTTGTTACAAAGGGAGAAGAACTTGATATTCGATACTATTGAGTCAAATATACAGCAGAAGCTTGAATATTTGGGATGTAACTAAGAAATTATTGAAATTAATTTTTTTGTCTTTTGACATGTAGATACAGAATTTTTTTTTTTATCCTGCTTTGCATGTTGTAATCTGAAAATACAAATAGATAAACTAAAAGAATTTACAACCCTTTCCTAGTAATGGAGGGCTAATATTAGAGCAAATAAATGTAATTATCAGGTTAAATACCAAACACTGCTGTAAAAATTACTGTGTCTTCTGCTGACATATGCAGTGCAATTCAAATAAAGAGACAGAGGAAGGTCTGTAAAATTTATCAGGCAGACAAATTCAGATTCCTGTTTCAGTTTTGAAGCCTGAACTCTACTGTCTGAAAACTGCACTGGTTTAGATGAAATAAGGCTGTTTGTGATTATTTGCACTGCCCCATATGACTTTCATGCTATGAATTATATGTGGAGAGGTTGGCTGACTGAAATTAGACTTTTTATTTTATTTTTTTACAATAGGACCATGTCTGCTAAGAGGCAGCTTTTCACTTCAGAGAGTGCTGTAAACTCTTGGCTTTGTTACATAAACTTTTATTTCACAATGCTGGACTTAAAACATACACATTATTTTTGACCCATGCTATTAAAAGGAATGTCAACTGATTGACATTTAAGGAATAAAAAAAGGGTTTTTTTGTGAAAAGTTGAGGCTTTGCAATTTGTGCTTGATATGTGATAGAAATAATTCTCTCGAGACATCCACATTAATGTTGTTAGGCAGCCCTGATGGATGAGACTGGTTAAGAAGATACGCTTAGCAGTCTGGGAATTTTGCCTGTCTTACTCTGGGTCCATTAGACACTGAATCTATAAAATTAGATTATTGTAATTTGAAAATAGTTCATTTTAATGGCTGATCTATTGTGAATAAATCTTGGCTAGCCTCTGGCGTAACATCAGTCAAGACTTATTCGGTTTTGTTGGAATTGGCCAGTAAACTCTAGAAATGGCAATTTGGGAAACAGAAGAAATCACAGCTATTAAGAGATGGTCTCTGTTTTTCCAAACTGTTTGAACCAAGGTCATTTTGATTTATTAGCAGTAATTTGAGCTCTTCAAGGCTCAGCTTGAGCCTCTTCTGGTTGTTGCTGCTGATAGTCATGCTAGGGTTCCTATAGAGCTTGCACATGCCCTTAATTATCCTTGTCTCACTAGCTTTTCCAATATCCATTGAAGCAGTTGTAGCAGCTGGCATAGCTCCTGTTTCTGGCTGTGGGTTTGGCCCTGTCTCTTGGGAGGGACTACAGAACAAGGTGGAAAAGGAAGCAGTGGTAGCTACCTTCTGTGCTTAGTGTGTATTAAAACTGTTGTTTTAGTATAACTTTTTTTTTCAATTTTTCCTTTCCCTGATGATAACTGGAAGGATTTCCTTGTTTTCTGTGTGTGTGTTTTTTCAAGGAAGATTCTGTCTTGCATTTTGTTCCAGTGACAATATTTTCATCATTTCTCTTCTCAGAGTAATATATAACAAAGGCACTTGTTCTTTTGTATTTGGATTTGTGTTGGAGGAATATGCTGTTCTGTATAACAGGAGAGGCAAAGCCTATTGAGTTAATTTCATGATTGTAGTGAGGCTTTGACCAATTCTGCACTATTACAAGTAGATGATGATGCTTGAGCAGTGTTTGTGTTTCCTTTAGGTATTGTTTGCATTGTTTTGGATAAGGATTTTTATCCTATATAATTTAGATGTCCTGGAGAGAAGCTGAATCTTCCTGTTGAAATGCTAAGCTTTAGAATAAAACAATACCCTGAAATGCCGAGTTCCAGAGAGTAAATCTAGTGGTATACAATTATTGTTTATACTGAACAATTATTGTGTGTTGCATGCATTGCTTTCAGTTTCATTAGATGGTTATTCTCCAGTTGTGAAAGAGGCCCCACAATTGGGGCCCATAATTGATTTTTTAATGTTACTTTATAGATCATTCTTTCAACTACTTTCTGCTATTTCCCCAAGTATGGTTTTGCAGCACTATTAAACAAGCATACTGCAGCACATGCTTACATTCGTTTACCTTGGAAGTGTTTTGCCCCAGGCTTATTGTGGGGGAGATTTTCTCTGCGCTGCGTGGGTTCTGAACATAGCAAGGTTTATATTGACTGATTTCTATTTAATAAACAAACTATGACAAGCATAATAGTTAAATGTCTAAACAGAACAAGATGCTCAGATTTTGAAAATAAGCCTGTTAAAGAGCAACTGAAGATTTCTATTTACAAAACAACTCTTCCACTTGGCATCAAAATGCCTTCTGTCAACATGATGGACAAGGGGATTGAGTGTACCTTCAGTCAATCTGCAGACAACATGAAGTTGGGTGGGAGTGTTGATTTGCTGAAGGGTGGGAAGGCTCTGCAGAAGGAACTGGATAGGCTGGATTCATGGACCAAGGCCAATGGTATGAGGTTCAATAAGATCGAGTGCTGGGTCCTACAGTGGGGTCACAACAACCCCATGCAGTGCACTATGGCCTTGAAGAAAAGTGGTTGGAAAGCCACCTGATGGAAAGAACCTGTAAGTGCTGGTCAACAGCAGCTGAACCTGAGCCAGCAGTGTGCCCAGGCGGCCAAGAAGGCCAATGACATCCTGGTTTGTATCAGCAATGCTGATATCCTGGTGGCCAGCAGCACCAGGGCAGACCAGAGTGTCCCTCTCTATTCAGCAGTGGTGAAGCCACACTTCATTACGAGAGNGCACCAGCAGACCAGGGTGTCCCTCTCTATTCAGCACTGGTGAGGGACACTGATGTGCTGGAGCATGTCCAGAAAAAGGCACAGGAGCTGGTGAAGGGTCTGGAGCACAAGTCTTATGATGAGCAGCTGAGGGAGCTGGAGTTCTTTAACCTGGAGAAAAGGAGGCTCAGGGGGAGACCTCATCACTGTCTACAAGCACCTGAAAAAGGCTGTAGCCAGGTGGGGGTCAGTCTCTTCTCCCAGGTAACAAGGGATAGAATTAGAGGAAATGGCCTCAAGTTGTGCCAGGGGAGGTTCAGGTGGGATATTAGGAAAAATTTCTTCACTGAAAGGGTTATCAAGCATTGAAACAAGGTGCCCAGGAGAGTGGTAGAATCACCATGCCTGGAGGCACTCAGGGACATGGTTTAGTGGTGAACACGGTGGTGCTAGATTAATGGTTGGACTTGCTGATCTTAAGGTCTTTTCCAGCCTCAACAATTCTATGGTGACTGGTTTCCCCTTGGTTTTGGGGTGATATAGAGAATGAACTATAAAACCACTTAGTTTTTTAGATGATCCCTATTTGCAGTCACTTTTATTTTTGTGTCAAAAGAAGGAATACACTTTCAATTGAAATTTCTAGGCTGGACACTGCAAAGACCTGGTGTACCTCCTACAAAGTCATTCAACATCCCAAGCCAGGAAGGGAAATCACTAATTCAACAAACTTGCACAAGAGGAAATTCTACCTATCCTACCTTTAATTTTTCATTTTTAAAAATGTGTTTTAATGGAAAGGGTATGTATTAAGAGTTCCTCAGTACCTGTACAAAGTACAATTTTTTTTCTTCCGTTTCTGCCCAAAAAAAAAAAAAAAGATAATTTTCTTTTCTTTCAGCTCTAAAGAATATGTTCAAAAGTTACAAAAAAGTTTATATCTTGTTCTGTCTGCGTTACTCCAAGTAGATAGTCCATCATTAATTACATTGTATTGAATAGATCTGGGTTTCTACTTATTTTGTTCAAATGCACAAATGTTTCTTTTTCTCCTGTTCTTTGCTCAGTTAATTATTTTCTCTGGCATTTAGGACAGAGGGCTTTAGAGTCTCCTTAAGGCAGCTTTTCCTGTTATGCTAAGTATTGTTTAGGATGTAATACAGAGACTAAGACTAACATATTTCGTGTTCTTGAAAGTTGTCTTTTAAGTATGTGTTTGTTTTTCCTTTTATGACTTAGAATTTATGTACTCAAATGAGAGAAAATGTTCCAAGCTAACAGTCAAATTCCAATTACTTTAGGGTTCCTAAGTAATGCAGGTGGGACAAAGGAGCAATTCATGTGTCAGAGTATCCTTTCTCCTGTGTAGTTTGCTGGAGCTTCTCTATGATTAAATCTTTTTCTTTCCTCTTTTTTTTAATGTCTTCTCTCCCTTCTCCCATTTTGGCTTAATGTGTTCTTTTCTCTTTTCAACTTAACATATTCAGAAAACTGAAATTATTTCATCCAAGCAGAACTTATAAGATTTCTGAGGTAATTTTCTATACCACATTGTAAGCTTATACTAGAAAGAGTTATTAAATCTAAAATTGCTGGTCATTCTGAAGATACTGAAGACTGATTTGTGATATTTCAGGGAGGTTTTTTATTCTGGCTGATGAATAGCAATACAACTTAATAAAGCTCCCTGATAAATCATTCTTCCTTTCCTTTGTCGGGAAGCCATTAAAAATAGCTAAAAATTTTAGCAGAATCTGTTTGAATTCATGCTCCATTTCAGGGTGACTTGTTCGTTCAGCCAGGGCTGACTTTGCATCAGATCCTACCAAGCACCTGTTCCAGTGACACCATTTATTTTTAATTGCTTCTCCACCCTCAGAGCACTATATGAAAAAGATACTCATTATCCTGTCAGATTACATTAGATATATTGAGTTCTGTGTCTAATCCTACTGCGGTACTGTGAGTGTCCTCTCTGGTGGCCTGATTTGATACATTTGAGTGCAATGTGCTCGATGCTGCCTTTGGTGACCTGCTGAGGTCAGTTGTGGTACCTGCTGAAGCCTAAAATGTCATGCAGAGCTGTTGGTCCTGTTTGCCAGGTGAGCTTGAGCTGACTACCTTTTCAGCCACATGCAGCTCACTCTGCTGTCATATCACTGAGGTTGCTGTCAGGCAGCAGTGGTTCTTGGTGTTAATGCCCTGCTGGGAGGAATGAGGGAGAACTGATGGTCGAGGTCTGTTAGAGCTGGTTTTTTTCCAGATACTCTGCACATGAACAGGAAGATGTATTTTGCTGAAATGTTTGGGTTTTTCTTTGTTATTCTGAAGATTTTCTTCCTGGTTTATTTTTCTCCGATTAATACATGAGTGAAATTTAGAGGCATCTCTCTGTGGTCTCTCATATGGTCTCCATATGTCCAAGTCTCTAGTTAGTCAGAGTATCGCTGTCTGCAAGTAATGCTTTAGGTATGAAGTACTCGTGTGTTGGGGAGCTGAATGTCAATGACCTTTGTAAATCAGGAAACTATGAGTTCGTTTCCTTTATTCAAATTACTCATATCCAATTGTCTTGACCAAGAGAAAAAAATGCACTAGAGAACAATTTGATTTCTATTTTTTTCTTTTTTCATGTTTTGTTTTAGGCTTTTTTTCCATAATCAGTTGGCTTCTTGACAACCTGACTGGAAAACAGAAAAATAATGAGCAAATACAATACTTGGCGCATGCCAGATGTGTCTTATCTGTCATGTATTCTCTATTTAATGACCAGTCCTTTCCAAAAAAGGTTATTGCAAAATTATTATACAGCTCAAAGGGAGTTTTCATGACTGACAGCATCATAATTTGGTAGGTTTAAATTGATTTCTTCCCAAGTGTTGAAATAACTCCTCTAAGAGCCATCAGTGATTTGCGTGCCTTCTCGTATGAGGGGGAGGATTCATCTTGCCTCAGACTAAACTTTTGATGGATATTTAATGGCACATTAGAAGTGTTGGCTTTGACTCTTTACTGTTTTTCTAGATTGGCTTGGAACAAATATGTTAACACTCATATGTATGACCACAGATGATATTTGATATCTTTTGTCAATTTGGCAGATACATTGTTATTTGATCTTTATTGATCTGTCAAAATATTTCTTTAACAGGGTTTTTCATTGTTGTCATTTATGGAATAGCTCCTGAAGTGAGCTGGACTTGAATACTAAAAATTTTTAGATCTCTACTTTTACTGGCTGAGTAGTGGAGAAAAATGCAGTTTTACCAGTAGTTTAGCAAAATATGAATATGTGTAAGCTTCATAACTAATCACAAAACTTTAAAGAAAGAATTAATATGTCACCAGCACGAGGAGGGCAGCCGCTTTTTGGTTTTTGTTCAAATGGTGTCAAAAATACAAGTCCTTTTTTTCACTCAGTTTTGGGTCACTTGAATCAGTTTGGCAGTCCTTTTTTTTTGTAGTTCATTGCAGTTCATGATGGAGAGCAGACAGATTTAGTGTTTAGTAAAGGCACTGGAGGATAGAAGGAGTGACATATTTTGGGCAATGGAGGCTGAAGTTCTGGACTAGTAGAAGTGTCTTGTCAAGCACACAGCCAGTGGCACTGGGATGGTGACAATCTCCAAGAACTGGCCCATCTGGTGTGTTTTATAGATGGCTCTGAGACACCTCAAAGATATCCTAAACACATTCAGCTTTGGACAAAGACAGGTTGCCACAACCTGGAGCCAGTCCATTGTCCACCAGCTTTGGGGAATGATATAGGGAAGCAGTAGATATGTAACCTCTGCATGACATCAGACAAACTATTCTTTTTCCTGGTGACACATTCATTTGCATGTGGAAATAGTTCTTCTGGATTGACCAGAGAGGAGAAAGAAGTGTTCTAAGTTACTCTTCCAAAGAGTCACACAAATACCTAGGATAAGCAGGCAAATGATTCTGTATCAAAGGTACTGCTCTGACCACAAGTACATGGTAGAATTTCTAGATAGAAATGTACTTCTAATATTTGAGGATTTTTTATGTTTTCAGGGGTTTTATGAGAGTCAGGATTTTCCTTTTAAAATATGTTCTACAGCGTAATTACCAATAACTCAGTTAATGCTTTTGGCTAAGGTCTGAAAAGGTGGGAGTTTTTTATTCTGTTCAAAATTGGTATGTTGTGGGGTTTTTTTTGGTGGTGGGTTTGGGTTTGGTGTTTCTTTTGGTGTTTTTTTTGGTTTTTTGAGGGGGTGGTTTTATTACTCTAATTGCATCAGACTAAATCATTCTTTTAGTATAAAAATAAATGTTACTTTATCAAGCTTCTTAACTTATGCCTGTTAGGGAGAGAGGTTTCATCAGTTTCTTCATCTTGGCCAGAATTTGCCCATCAGCTTTCCTTCCTCCTCCCACCTCCAGGTATTAACCTGGGCAGAAAAAGTTTTAACAGATGCAATTTTAATCAGATACAATTCTATATGGACCTAACTTAACCATTCAAAAAAATCCCAAACCCACACACTCCACAAACCAAAACCAAATTGAAACAAACAACAATAAAACAGAAATACAAATAGATACCTAAAACCAACATAAAATAGTTAAACCTATCTTAGTGCTCCTAAGGTATCCTGGAACATTTCCAAAGAACATTGCCTCTGTAATTTGAGTGCTGGCAATGCCCTTTGGGAATAGATACTTTAAGTACTTTATTCTGTTCATCTGTGGGTTTTTATTACCGTTCCTACCTTGACTATATCTGCTGAATTTGCAATGGTGATTTCAAATAGTTGCTGACTAAAGTTTTTACATTGAATTTTCCCTCATTGTTTTGCAAGGCCGTTTTCTTAGTTCTCGCAGGGCAGGAAGGACAAAAAGAAATGAAAGGAAATGAAACAAAATCAAATTGCTTGAATTGATATGCAATGATATGCAATTTTCAAAATGAAATGAAAAGTTGCAATTTAATTATATTTCATGGGATTGTTGGACTGTGTAAATGTCAACATCATAGAATATAATGTTGTTCCTATTCTGGGTAAGAGAGCTCTTACTTTGAAGATTCTCATTTTATTATTGTTAACACCATAAAATCATGTTTATTTGTGAGGAAAAATGATAGTTTCATTCTTGACTGGTTTCTACAACTGTAAGCTAATACATTTATCCATCCCAAGTCATACCAAGATAATCAAGGCCTTTTAGAAAGATGCACAGGCCAAGAGAAAAGAGGGTAGCAATCATATTCCCACTTATTGTATATTGAAATATAATTATTCAGACCAAATTAATGTTACTCTTTACAGTTATAAAGTTTTCATATAAGGAGATCGGGATTGTGTGGCAGGAAATAAAAAGACAACATATATTTTCTCATTTAAAAAAAAAAGGTCTAATTGTGCCTGTAATAATTTGCCATATCTAAGCTTAGAAAACACTTTTGTATGAACTTTCATGTTCACAAGCTGAATGTAGAAATAAAATAAAAACATCTGGCTATCTAATTAATATGTGGCAGTGAGTGGCTATTTATACAGTATTTGTTGCTCTTTTGAGAGGCTCATTAAAGTTGATGTGTTAGGGTATTTTAGTGTGTTTTACAGATGGGTGAACAGTGAATGGGTTGGTGCTCAAAAAAGCTGAATAGACATAACAACTGACAAGGGACTTGTGTGACTGCTCCACAGCTTTGCACAGGACTAACTGAATACCTCAGCTGTTGAATTTTATATAATTTGAAAATCATGGTAATGGTATTTACTCAAGACTTAAATTTGGTACAAAGAAAGGAAAGGGCTGAGATTCTTTTCAGTGACTAAACAGGTGCCTAGTGAGCACTTACTGTTGTGTTGGGAAGTCTCAGCTCCCAATTCCTGACCTGATGGATAATCAGGGTGTTCCCTGCAGTGTGCATGCCGTAAAACATAAGTGGGAAAATTGCAGGTTTAAATTTAAAAAGGCCATGTTAACACCAAGAACAGCATCTGGATTTCCTTATGCGTGACGGGGCAAAAACGGCTTCAACTAAGGAGGGCAGCATTGTCCGAGCTGTGTGTGCCTTACTGTCCTCATTCCCTGTTACAAAGGAAACTGCCTGCCACGGGCTGGGGGGGAGACCTTCTCCAGCTGCCATTTAGGTACATTACTTGGAGTGACTGTCAAGAAACAGGCACTTGATATGAAGCAAACTGTTGTGTGTTACTGTATTTGGAAGGTTTTTTTCTAACATTTATAGATAGTGAATCTTAAAAACATCAGATCAGAATTAAGAATGTATAAACAAGATGCTAAGAAAACAAACTCAGTAGGATTTTTTGTGTGTGTGGGTATAAATTGAGAATATAGTAGAACTGTGGCATCAAGCTGCAGTGGAGATATTTAGAAGAATAGAAATAAAAACTAGCCCAACCTTTGCATCTTCCTGGTGAGGGGGCAGAAATGTAACAGGCAAAAAGCAATTAAATAAAAACAAAATTTTCTGTGCTTTTCTCAAAACTAAGTAGAAAGTGAGAGGGATAATGTAGTACTTTTGAGAAGTAAAATCGGGGTTTAAAAAAACTTTCTGTTCTGATGGTGTCCTTGTCCTTTCATGTCTAGAGATTAAGCATGAGCTTTTGAAAGATGTAGACAACGCAATTGTGTGGTTTTGCGATAAGCATATCCTTGAGATCTTCAATTACAGTATAGTAGTGAACGGAGAAAACTAAATGATGTAGTGCAACTTGGTTAACAGTATATATGGCATTTTAGATAATAAACAGCAATGGCAGATAAATTTCTTATTCTAAATTCAACAGAATTGGGTCACACTGTTGGTCTTGGGTTTTTTCCCCCAGTGGAAACTTTGCCATATGTACCTTGTCTTCCTTCATTTTAATTCACCTTGGATCCTTAGGATCCTCATGTTTTTCTGTTTTACCCTTCAGTGTAGCATCTAGCTGCCTACAATGTGATAATGTGAGCTACAGATCTGCTCTTTACAAGGGGGAGGTTATAATTTTTTCAAGCAGTGAGTGATGTTAACACCTCAATGGCAGGAAAATGACAGAGGCACTGTGGCTATGTCACATAGGCAGGAAACTGGGAGGCCCTAATGTGGAGGATACCATTACTCTCAACTTCAAATCTGAGAAGTAAGCTAGATTTCAAGAACTTTCATTGTGAGTGTGGATGTTTTGAATAATGAATGGTGGTGTGTTAAATTGTTAATACGTTATCCACAAACTCTGACTTGAAGTAGTTCATGTTAACTGCTGGTGTTTGCTCTTGGCTTACACACTGATTAAATTTTGTCGTGCAATAAGGATGTTTCCTTTCTTGGTTTTACAGCTTTTTTAATTTCTTTTCCTTCCCCTTGACAGAAATCTATAACTTGTTTTCCTTCTCTCTTTCCTTACCTGGTCATTTGGATCTTGCTTTGTGAGATTCTGACAAAAGAATTGTTTTTCCCTTGGACTTTTCCTGACAGGCCTTTTAGTGCTCTTCCCCTAACCCCCAGTGGTTCAGAAAGTGGCATAAACTCCATTCCTTGGAAGATTTTCAGACTCCCTCCCACACACATGCGTGTTTCCTGCCTAGATGAGCCATCTCAAGTATATATTTGGAGGCAGTGTCTTAAGGATAAATGAGTTGGCCACAGTGCTGCAAATATCAAATGTATCCACAGTTTTAAGTATTGGGTTAAGACAAGAATTCAGCTAATTAGTTTTGGTGTAAGTATTGAAAGGCTGTGTCATAAGATAGTTAATTTAGTGAATATGCTTATGTGATCCCAGTTTTATTAGACTTGAAATCAAAATACATAAGCTGTTCTACTCCTGGGAAGGATTTTTTTTTTTTTTGAAAGCGGTTAGTAGGCTTTAATCCAGTATACTGAAACAGCAAGGTGGGCTCTTCTTGGGATGGCCAAGGGATGTCTTTTGTGGGGGAAATATTTGGGTTAGTATTTAATCAAGAGACACTATGGAGAAGGAATGCTTTTAGCAGAGGAAAATGCCCTTAACCCCTTACCTGGACTTGGATTCCTGAACTTAATTCACCCTTTGAAACTGGGCAACTAAATGCTAGATGACTTACCTGATGAAAGGCAGCTCCTGGTGTTGCAATCCTCTTCTGCCAGACACCTCAGCCTGAAGCTCTGTTCTAGAGAAGACTGCATGCGCTGACTGGTTCCTGATGTTGCTGCTACCTCTCACTCTGCCCCTTACTTGTACACTGAAGGGGCACTGATGTCCTTTGAGGAAGCACTTTTAAGTCAGCCATACTGCTGTCCCCATCCCCAGGTAGAAACCTGGGACCCAGTGGTTCTCTGATTTTGCTCTTGCTTGCAGTATTTACTGTGATCTCTGACTCAAAACCCATACGCTAGGTACAGCTTATGGGAGTTGGTGTTGCAATCAGCTATACTTTTGCTCTTTAATGGGTTCTTACAAAAAGCTGCTTATTTTGTTAAGATCAAGCAAAAAAAAAAATAAGGATTTTAACATTCTCTGCCATATAGAGCTCATGGATCAGGAAAGGCCTTTGTTTTGGCACACTCATTGGAAGTGAAAGGTGTTGTTTGAATTTTCTGTGGAGTGTGAAGACTGGTCAGGTCAGCTGGTTTCTCCTGCCTCAGCACCCTCAGGCACTTGTCTCCCAGCAGTCTGCCATAAGAATCCGCTGACCATCTCTCAATTCTCCCCACAGCTGCAAAACCCATTAGAATGTTTTAGTGCTGACAGGCAGAAATGCTGTAAAAATGCAAATTTTCTTCTGCTCAAGGGCAAGATGCCAAGAAATGCTTTTCAAAATGTTTCACTGCTGAATAAGGATTTAGGGGAGTTGATATAGCTGGAATGCTGAGTTTTCAGCAATGGGAGAGAAGCTTACTATCAGTAAGATCACTAGTATTTTAGTTCTTCAGTCACCTCAGGACCTTGGCTCAGTGTTTATTTTCTGTACTTTTTGGTTGTTTGTTTGTTCACAGAAAATAATGGGCTAAGAGGTGTGTTCTGCTCTGCTAAGGAACAAAGCTTCATAGGCTCCAAAAGGGCACCATCATCACCTGCCTAGATACAATACTTAGAAGCCCTATAGAAAAGTCTGGATTAGAAGGGTCAACCTTCTTCCAACAGATATTTTAACTACTTGTAGAAGTGTGGCCAAGTGAAATGCAGAAAGTGGTGCTCTCCACTCAGTCAGTAGAGTACTGAGCTGAAGAGATTGTTTTGTTTTTTCTTTCAAACCAAGAAGATTTAATTAAAATAATGATGTTTTCTGTTGGAAAATAAGTAGATGGTGAGTGCTTTGTCCAGATTGTAGAACAGGCTGTGACCTTTCATCAGAAAATTTTAAATTATTTTTCCTTCATCTCTCAGATGAAATAATATAATGGCTGCATAACAGCTGATATTCAAGACTGTTTTGAAGGATGCTATTTTCTTCCCTTAACCAGGATCTGAAGAAAGGGAGGAGCTGATTATATTGCTGCTTTTTCCCACTGTAATAATGTACTTTCTATAGAAACAATGCAATAATTTCCTCCTTTGCCCTGTATGAGCTATTAAGGCATAATGTGCATGATACATTCTCTGAAGTGCAGTCACCTGTATTGATGTGCTGTATTTGTATTACTGTATTTCATCTTAGATTTCAGTATTACATCAGATGATGCATAACAAGGACAGGTACAATTTGAAAAGGGCCATTTTGCAATTCAACAACTTAGTTTCTTTAAGGATTGTCACTGTCATCTTCAGAATGTCTTACACAAGTGTAAATAATAAGCCAAAATTATGTCTTTTCTGCATACTTTCTTATAACACTGTTGAAATGTTTTATGATTAATACTGAGTGTTTCATGAGCATTGCTTGATTCAGCCGTGTCAAGAAACTGTGTTCTCAACAGTACACAGATGTGGAATTAATACATATACTTCAATATTGTCTAATCTTAGTCTGAGTAGCTGGGAAAGTGCCATACAAATTTATTTGAGGATTCTCACAAGTTACTCTGAGAAAAATTCTGGGTCACACAGATCTGCCTGCAGTGTTCAACGCACAGCGTGGAAGTCCCGTTAATAGGAGCAAAATAGAAGACAGAAGAAATGGTACCCTCCCATAGAGGAATGAAACAAAAAAAAAAGGTTAAATGTGGGGCATTTAACACTGTTTGGGAGGCTCAAAAATGTTGGCACAAATGTACCACAAAGGTGTGCAGAAATTACAAAAGAATAGATTGGGTTTTTTTGATCTCAGCGACCACAAACTTGAATTTTCTTTGTAATCCTGTGGTAATCAAAGGCCTATCAGCTGGCTAATCTGTTTCTGTACCAAACTTATTTTTCCTTTAGCTTTATCTGGGAAACCATACTGCAAGATAGAGGGATTGTCAGTGGGGCTGAGTGAAGATTAGTTAGCTGTGTTATGTTGTTAAAGTTATCGGTATTATCTTCACTATTGCCCTGAATATTTGGAATATTTGTGTGTTACAATAAAAAACCCTTTCACTAAGTCTTCCTCTTGTCCTGATTATATTAACCTAGTATGATAACTAACACATGTATAGCAATTCTAAGAAAGAGATAGTTGTAGTTCTTTACAGAAAACTTAGGTTTTATTTGTTTCTATGATATCTTTCATCTGGAAATAAACTGGAACTGTCACATATAGACCTTAACTCATAAATTCTGACTTTTTTGCTTGTAGTTATAACCAAAATGAGTTTATTTGAAAAATCTACCAAAGATGATAAAAGTTTTGAATCAAATTCAAAGATTTATCCACAAACAATAAATGGTTTGCTTTTAATTTCTTCAGGAAGCATAGAGATGAGGTGTTTAATCAGTAACAAAAATCAAAGAGTAAACACTCATTTTCTTTTTAAATAGAAGTAAATTATTTCATATTGGAAGTAAATTGTTGTCATAACAATCTTTTTGTTGTTGTTGTTGCATCTTCTCTTTTCCTCTCCTTTGCTCTCTAGATCCAGCAATCCATCATGATGATGGTATGTACCTTTTTTTCCCCTCTTCCAGGTTTAAGGTAATATGAATTCTTTGAACTCATACTGTTGCTAATGATGTGGCAGTGAAGATGGACATTTGTTTGACATATTACTCAAGGTTAATGGACTTGAAATGCATCTCGCCATCTATGCTGATTGGCCGTTTATTAGTAATTAGTCTGTAATGTGGGACACTCTTCCTAGACGTTAGTGACAAGTGAGGAGTACCAGATAGCTGGAGTTAAAGTGGAAAAACAACTAACCTTCAGTTATTCTTCCCCAGTCCCCAGGAAATATTCTGTGTTTGGTTTTTCTCAAGGTCAAAAGTAGTGGCAAAGCTTTGAGCTCTCCTATCCGTGTCTAAATATTGTTCTACTGTTCAGTGCCAATGTTTTAGAAAGCAAATGCATGCTGGAAGGTCATCACATTGCATGCACAGTGGCCAGCCTTGAAATTTTGCAGAATACCTGATTACATGAGATATAGCTAAATGAAAATTACCCACCTCTATATCAGAAAGAGGAAAGGATAAAGAAAGGATCTTTGCTTATTTTCTAAGGAACATATTTCTAGCACTTTTTTTAAATTATTAGTAGTAGTAGTAGTTAAGAATCCAAGAAAGCTCTTTTCTGTTGGTTAAGCAGCTGCAAGTTAACAGTTCTAAAGGCAAACACTGCTCACCCCACTCTGGCTTGGTGTGATGTTGGACCCATATTGGTATTGGATATAAATAGAAAGGATAACGATCAACAAGGGCAGAACACAGAGATGGAGTAACTGAATTTTCTATCACATTGCTAATGAAACCATCATGATTGTTTATGTTCCTCTTGTGCCTTTTAATTTTACTGCCAGACATTTTGCTTCTTTATAAAACTATCGTTGTCTCTTTCCTAAAGTACTCCCCCTCCGTAGCGTGCCATGGGCAGGAGGGGAGTGTGGCTGTAGCCAGGCAAATGCTCTGTGATCACTGCTCAGATCAGCAAAGAGTTGGGGCACCACATCTCCATCTGCACCCTCTGGGTGCTTATTACTTGTCTTTGAGTCTCTCTGTTGGAGTATTGCTAACTATCTGAATCTTGAATTACCATGTTTGAATGCAGTAACTACTGAGTTGAAAGTTGAAATTACTGCTGCAAGTTATACTGGAAAAAAGAGTTTCTGCTTGGTGTCTCTCATTTGGAGAGAGATTCTACCTCACAAACTATTTCCAGATTAGTCTAAAACACACCCCTACCCCCGTAAGTGTTTTGATTGTTTAAAGAGTTAATATGTTAAATTTACTTTTTTTCCACCAACTTTACCACATTTTAAATAGTTATCTACATATCTAATATGACAGTGAAAAGAAGATTTTTAGTAACAATATTTATCTCATCAAGAACAAAATTCAGTTTAATCTAAAATTTATTTTATGTGCAAAGTATTTTTAATAAATTCAAGACTGCTTGGAAATGTGTATTTTTGCATGGCACTGAAGGAGAGCAACAGTGACACAGATTATCCCATTTCATTAGCCATTCAGTGTGTTTTAAAAAACATGTCCCATTTCCAGTGAAAAAGAACCAATTTGAAACAACAGAAAGCACTTTCAAGCTGCTGAAACTTTGCATTTGAAGACAACATTGAAACCAGTGGTTTTCATTACAAATGCCTTTTTTTTGTGTATGACTATTAATTAGAAGCAAAAAGCTTCTGCTAATGCTTATCAATATCTTGCTAAAAATTTGCAGTAGTTTTCTTGCATTGATGTGGGCTCATTCATGATTTCGTTGTTTCTTGTAGCACAATAGAAAGCTCAGATTTCAAGTAGTTAATAATTCCAACTAGTCAGTTCTTGGGTGTTGTAAAAGAAAGTGCTTTGTTTGTGTGGCTTTTTGATTTGGGGCCTTGGTGGTTTTTGATAGAATAGTTGATACCTTCTGTATAAATTAGGGAATGGAGATATTTTTTTTTTTTTTGGTGTTCACACAGTTTAATTCTGAGTTGGTGAGACATTAAGACTATATTGGGCTACATTCCTTAATATCTACAGAGCTTGTTGTTTTGAGGGTTGGGTACGTGAGGGAGTGTTCAGCATAGTTTACTATGCCAGCAAAGCCTCTTAGTTTTCTGGTTTGGGGTTTTGTTGTTACAGCAAGCTACTAATTGTTCTAATCTTCATTTTAACTCTTTGTGTCTTTTAGTTATTTGACTTGTAGTAGAAAGCATGCAATCACGTGTATTTGATTTTCATAAACCGTCCCATCCTCATGGGACAGTCTGTTTATGTGCTGTGGAGAAGACAGTAATGCATTCTTTTGGCTTTCCTATGCTTTGAAGCTGAAGTAATTTCCTTCTCATGAGATCATATTGTTATGGCTCAGTGATATATTTCATATCTACGCTATAAGTTATGTGGCTCTTGCTTCCTATTTTTAGTAGCTGAATTGACAAAATATAATAATGAGTAAATTTTTCATGTTGCCATATTTTAACAAAGATGAATTTCCTGTAGCGATGTGATTTTCATGTATTCCAGTTCAGAGACTCAAAGGCCAAAAACTTGAGTAAAACTTCCCTCTACATTATGAGATGTGAAAGATACATTGTTTTAATTAATGAATTTATGACTTCTTCCACCAAACTCTCAAAATTACAATTGCAATGCAGATATTAAATACTGCATTAAAATTCAGCAATAATGAAGGAGATAAGGAAGAACTGTCTAGAAGATACAACGAGTGCATAAATGTAAAATAGTGTTACAAAAAAACTACTGAAAATTATTATTTTATATTGGGAGCAGGGAAATAATTCATTAAAATGTAAACCCAAAATAAATTAAAAAAAAACACAAAACCCAAAATGCTTTACATGTTTTTTTTTTATTTCATTGTAATTTGCCACAAACACTACACTTAACTTCTTCTTGGTTAGGTGTTATATGTTTTAAAAAAATCAAACAATATCCTGGAATATTTGGAATTAATTTGCTTAAATTATCTAAAATCCTTCTTTATTTTCATGCATGAGACCTACAGAAAATCTTACTAAGCACTCCACGTTTTCTTTGCATCAAAGGGTAAAATTATTGAGATTTCTTTTAATGTTGGCAAACTAGTAATGAATTACATACATAGCAAAATTAATTTTAAATTATCTCTAAACTGTTTTATTCTGTTTATTCTGAGGTTGTGTAGTATTATATTATACTCTTAAGTTTTATGTTTGATACAACACAGATGTGCTGTTCCATTTTGGGGTATATCATTGTGAGTTTACTTATGGGAATCTGAGAAAGTTTAGGGATGTCCATATCTGTGCCAAGCTGTTGTGGTTCTCTCCTAAGATCATCAGACAGTTGTGTCTAGAAGACAGAAGATGACTTTCATGTTACTGAAGAACATTTTTTTTTCCTGGTGTCTATTTGCTGTTGAAAGAGTACTTTTTTTTTTTTTTTTTTAAACATTTTTGGACAAAATGTACTCCACTGTATCACACTTTTCACAATTCTATTATCTTGAGTCTGTTCTCTGCTTTTAGCTTGTTCACATTAATACTGCAGGGAAGAGAGTAACAGGAATAAGCCAAATCCATTTCCAAGTACCTAAAAAGTCTGTTTTAAACGTGAAAGCTTGAATGTACCATGGCAATTCAGAGTGAACCTCTGGATTTTTATGCATTGATAATGGGTTGGGGGGGTTATTTGTGGGGGAATAGAAAGGTGGTGGTGGTGTTTGTTTAAGGTCTGAACTGCTTGCCCTGTTTTCTGGTTCGGTAACCTCCAGCAGAATTTATTATTTTGTACTTTTGTTTTCATTGACCTTCTTGAACAGACATAACGCTTGGTGAACCCTTTTGAGCTTCATATTTAGTTTCAGTTTGTTCTTCCAGGAATCAAAGTAGTTTCCCAAAGATTTGGTTATTTTCCAGACACACAATTCATAGACTGATATCTATTTTATTGTGTAGGTTTGTAAGGTGTAAAAAACCCTTTCTGTTTTAAATAGCCTTGTTGCAAAAATCGTATTTTTTCTCTTTGTATATTTCTCATTGTATTTGAGCTACTGGCAAATAAACCAGTGATTTTATTAATCTAGTTATTCTTTGAAACCAGACAGAAGGAAAAGATTATAAAGAGTATAAAATAAGAATTATTTAAATTGTTTACTTCTATGTAATCTAAGTCACAGTAAGGATTGTCTTGTTATCCAAGAGCACTTTTTGTCCAGAATAGATTTCCAGAATGAGCTTTCCAAAACCTGGATAAACAAATAAAGCAGTGAAGATGTGCCAACATAAATTTCTGAAGTTGGATTGGTGACTTAATATATATTTGGAAGTCTGTCAACCAAGACCTGAAGGATTAAGGCAAACTGGGAAAGGAAGTCCTGTTGCAACATACTTTGGGGGGGTGGGGGAAGCCGAAATGATTAATTATCAGAGAGATGTAACTTCATACTAAAATAATTCTTTTAGGAAAGCATTGTAAAGTAAATGAATTATTGGCAAGTGGTGAATTGAGGCAGAAAACAGCTAATGGGGTAGGTTGTGGTCAGTTCATCACACATTATCTGTCACACATAATCTGCCATTATCTGGCACTTGTTCTTCCTCAGGGGGAGAACTCCTCACACTCTTCCCCTGCTCCAGCACAGGTCTCTCCCACATGGCGCAGTCTTTTAGGAATAGGCTGCTACAATGTGATTTCCCTGCAGGGGTCACAAGTCCTGCCAGAAAACCTGCTCAAGCATGGGGCAGGTTCCTCTTTNTTGGTGTCTGCAGGGCTGTTTCTCTCACATATTCTCACTCCTCTCTCTGCCAGCAGTAATTCTTCCGCTTCTTAACTATATTATCCTCAAGGCGCTACCACAATTGCTGAGGGGCTTGGCCTTGGCCAGTGGTGGATCTGTCTTGCAGCTGGCTGACGTTGGCTTCATTGGACATAGGGGAAACTTCTAGCAGCTTCTCACAGAAGCCACCCCAGTAGCCCCCTGCTACAAAACCTTGCCATGCAAACCCAATATTGTTATAGCAGCATTATGTTGGTCTTAAAATTAATTTGAGAACTCTAAGTGGCTTGTGATAGTTCTGTCCTCTCACTTTGGCATTTGCTAGAAATGGCCTCCTTTGAAACTCACGTAGGTATCCCAAACCACACCTTGTATACTGAAATAAAAATCTTACAGAAATTAAGAGCTGAAGTTCAGAACATAATCCATTAGAATTACTTTTTAAAAAAATCTCTTAAAAAATTACTCCAATAAAAAATATACCCCAACCAGGCAAGGTTTCCTCTATTCTGCATTTCTAACACTGCTACCTTTTTAGCAGAATTCCGCATCTCATCTTTCAGCAAAATTGGGTTTCACAATTAAAGTGTTCCTCTGGGTAATTACTGATCTGGGAAATATGCTCAGACAGAACCAAGCAGACCTTGCACCTTAGCAGATGAGGATGTTGGTGCCTCTCTTTATAGAGACAGCAGTAGATGGAAAGCAGAAGAGCTGAGCTGTAAGCTTTTCCTTGCTCCTTCCCTTTCAGACGAGTGTCTTAATCAGCGTATCAGGGACATTGCCAGCTGTGTGTGTGGTGGTTTTTGTGCTGTCTGTGAAAACTGTGGGTAGGAAATAATGTAGAGTTCATAAGACCCATAGAATGAGCAACTGTGTAAAGAGAAAGCATGTGATTTATTAAATTTTGTGTGTGTACCCACTGATGAGGCTAGTTCCAATAGATACTGCCCCTTACATCAGATATTAAACAACCTCAAATGGCTTTTTTTGTACAATACTTTTGATCATCAGTAACCATTTAAACTAGGCTGTTAAAAGCATTCACTTGCAATTTTCATGCCTTGCAAATTAACATTTGTGATCCTTCTACATGCTAATTATTTATTCTTTTTTTATATGCATAAACTCTTGAGGCACATAAAATTACTGGGCCAGAATTAACTAAACTTGAGTATTAATGAGATCAAACAGACAGTTAATGGGTTTAAAATGTAAACTGTGGTAGAATCCCTTATGTGCAGTCTTTTTTGGAGGTTATTTAAAATGAATAAGTTAGATCTAAGTTCCGTTCCAACTGAAGTGTTAGGAATTTTGTTATTCACTTTAGGGAGTCTGGATTTTAATTTGTTTTGCTTCACTACAGTGCACCATCTGCCTCCTCAGGTGACGGACACATGAGGAATCTGTGAACAGTTTCCATAAACAGTTGGCTTGCACCTGGGAGGTCAAGAGGAAATTATCAATTTTGTGAGAAGTTTTTGCTTGCCAGTGGACAAATATGGGAGGCAAAGAGCTGATACTTTGTTGCTGCTTTTCCTTCTCACATCACAGTTACTATGAACCTTTTTAGAGTCTCTTGTTCTCTGTAGCTTTGTCTCCATTTCTCTGTTTAGAGCATCAATAGGGAGGAGCTTGGTTTTGAAGCTGCTGTGCAGCTCATCAGTCATTTGTTTTATTTATTGTGAAGCACTTGGGCCAAGGGATGGAGACATACTTTAAGATGTTTTTTGTGCCACAGCATCTCCATTGATACGCATAGTTTGGTTAAAAAAAAAAAAAGTCCTCAGAATTCTTCCTTCAGGAGAAATATTATTAAAACATTAAAACATTATTAAAACTAAAGTACCAGTCCACAGAAACAAACTCCTCCACTCCTTCTTATCCCTGAGGTTTCTCTGGTTTTTGAAACAGAGGTGTGGAATCTTCAGATCAATATCCTCCTGTAGCAGTAGACCAGGGAATTGGTTTTGAAAGATTGTGTGGTGGGAAAGAAGGTGGTAGGATTCCACATTGAGTTGTAGGTTATTTGTCGATGGTCCAGGTGTTTCTACCGGTAAGGATTAGGAACGATAAATTAATCCAACGGTAGTAATCCAACGGTTTTATCTGTCCTTGCATCTATCTATCTTCACATAATCCTAATATGATCTGTAATATATCATTGTCCAGAATATCACAGAATTACAGAGTAGTTAGGGATGGATGGAACCTCTGGAGATCTTCTAGAATATGTTAGATGTTGCACAAAAACTAGAGATGACACAATCTGTACCCTAAAGAACTTAGTCTTGAACCTGTAAGATTGTCAGTTGTAATAAGCTTTCATTATGTATCTAAAGTATCCATCAGAGGAATTACACTAAAGTGGGTGGAGTTTCTGAGAAGATTGGCATGGGGCAAGGCAATTTGTATTTTAAAGTGTTGAGTTCTTATAAGATGTTTCTATTTTGCAGTGGGAAAATAGAATTTCATCAATGTAGGCTTGTCAGTCCTTATTCTCAGAGTAAACATGGATAAATTGTTTAACATAAGATGCATGGAACACAGTTTATGGTAAGTATTAGAAACAGAATAAAAAAAGAATGAGTGGTAGTTTAGCCTATATGGGTACTGCAGGCAGTCCCAATGAACTTACCTTTAGTTATGTTAACTTAGAAACTGTAGGTCCAGAAAATACTGGATATGGCAAAATGAAATACTGAGGGTTTTTTTCAAAGGGAAAAGGAATAGCCTGAGTAATGTGTAACCAATAAATGTGGGGGCTTTTTCCTTTTTTGGGTCAAGACAAGATGGCTTCATATCCAATTGCTTAGTATAAGGTAATAGGACGTTTTGTGTTTCTCTCTCCTTGGATCTATTTTTATGTAGAGATTTCTAGATGTAAATGTCCAAATTAATTTATAAACACAGCTGCTGAACTGGAGTACATTAGGGAATATTTCTGCTTTGCTACCTAGTGTTCCTATTGAAGTTCCTTTGAAATAAGCTAAATTTTTGGTTTTATGTGTGTACCTTTCTTGTCTTACAGTTGTTTTTTTCTCTAATAATTTAACTAATCATTTTTATATCTCTCATATACTGTAGCAAGTGAATTTTCCATATCCCATCTGTATTGCTTTAATTTACTGATTATAGTTTGCTCATTAGAAATTAAGATTCAGTCAATAAAAATTCTTTTCATCTGTTATGATGAAAGTCTGGTCCCTTTGGAATAGGTTACTTGAAGTTTTATGCTTTCCCAGATTGGCCATTTAAGCTGACGTACCGTCTGCTTAAAAAAGAAAGATCTCAGCCTGTAAATCTTTCTTCAATGTAACACAATACTTTAGCACAGAGATGTTGGAAAGAGTGATAAATATTTCCCTTGATTTTGTAAAAAATAGCTTGTACCAGACTAACGTATTTCCATTTCCACTGATCATGTAATTGACTACTTAAGCAATATAAACCAATAAATTTACTCTGTATCAGTCTGAGCAAACCATTTGTTGGATGAGAAATTACACAAAGGAAAGGCAGCAGTGGGTACTGTAAAATCATAAAAGGGAGTGTACAGCAGTATTGTTTGAGAATCACTGATCCTCAAGATCAATGCCATTTGTATTCTAACTATAGTATTTTGTGCTCAAAAACTGGTTTGAGAAATATCGTGACTATTAAGAAGAACATGGGAATTCTGAAAAAAAATAGGGTAATATCATACGAGACAAAAGGTGATTTTATAGTCTGAAGTTACAGAAATGTTGCTTAATACTGCAAAGCACAAAATCATTCATTTACAGATGGAAAGCAAGAATGGGTGCTACAAATGAAGAACTGAAAGAGTATGGATATTAGAGCAGGGCATCTTACTATTGCTGGCATCTTACTATATTACTATTGGCCTAGACTCTTTGACTTTTCATAATATAGGACTAAATGAAAAGCTTTATTATATTTCTCAGGTTCCTGTTCATTCAAAATAGGTGTAAAACATCACTGACCTTTATCAATGTATCAATCACTCGGTTGTGAGTGTGGTCAAATATCACAATAGGCACCCAGAGATGATTGTATAGTCTCCATCCTTGGAGATACTCAAAACTTAACCAGACAAAGTGCTGAGCAACCTGATCTAAGTGGACTTGTTTTGAGCAGCTTAGACTAGATGACCTCTGGGGTATCATCTAAGCTGAATTATTTGATAATACTGAATTCTGTTTTGTTTGCTGGAATGCCAGTTGGAGGTCCTTATTCCCTTCTGCGGTGGTGCTCTTCCTTGTAGTCATGTGAGCTTTTTATGTCCACTTCTCAAAGGGGTGTCTGCCTTCCCTAGGATTCAGTATGACACAGGTGATTCTGGCAGTCACTTATCTCCTTGCTAAGGGTTAGTCCTCTATCTTTCAGTAGAATTTCTTCCATTTTTTTTTCTGCAGATCCCACCATGCAATTTTTATAAGGTTTAACACCTCAAAATTGTACTTTGCAGACTTTCTGTATTTTCACCTTCATTTTGTCGTCTCTGCTTAATATTTCTCATGTTTCATTTTTCATGGAGTTTATCTCTCCTAATATTCTGCAGTAACTCTGATCTTGAATTAGTTGAAAGTAATAACACAACATCCTCAGAAACAACTTTGACAGAAATAAAGCTACTTCAACTGTTGGCTGTTTTGTTGGAACGTGTTGCTTAGAGTTGTAGACAAGTGTTGTAAAAAGGTTTTTTTCTTATGGACATTACATGTTTCAGCAGTCATCTGGCTTTTAATTAGTCTGTTTCTTTAGTCTTGGTATCTTTTTACTTTGTTTTGCTCTTTGAATTTCACAAATTACAGCAGTAATACAGAGGAAGGGAATGAGAGAGGTCTGGTTTAGTCAGTTTTCTGACAAATACATGACAAAAGTAACAGCTGACTGTAGAGCCTCCTAAAGGTACACTTCCCTACAGAGATCATTAGAATTAAATTTGAATAAGAAGATATATGATCTGCAGGCAGAAAATAGTTCAGTGATCAAAAAAATACCCTTTCCTCAACCTGAGAATGGAAAAACACTTCTTAAAATTTGTGAGGCTATAATGAATCTTAAATGTATCTTTTGGTTTCTCATGGGGATAGAAGTATTATTTTGGTACCAGTTTGATTTTTGTCACTCCCAGGCATTAGTCCAACTGCAATTTTGCTAGATTTTTCATCTTTATACTCTTTAAGGGAAACAATTCCTTAGGGAAACTAACAAAAGGAGACAGAATTGCTGCAATGTTATTTACATCAGGCAAGATGTAACTAGAAGTGCCAAATATTTAATGCCACCTTGAAAGGCATTGATAAGTTTTAATCTGTTACATATGTAACTGACCATCAGTAATCAAGAAGGTTGAACTTGTGCTTAGTAGGAGAAGGTTTTAGGAATGAAGAGTCGCTATAATAAAAAAGACACTTTAGGCACTTGGCTGTGCAGGGTGAAAGCTAAAAAGGGAAATTATTGTCATCCATGAAAATACAACAGGAGAGAGAAATTATAGGGTGGAAACTGGGTTATTGAGGATAAAGGATAGAGCAGGTAAAAGGATATCAAAAGAAGCAGGTTTCTGCCTATGAAAGCAGCAGGATAAAAAATATTCTGGTATGACAAGTGGTGGTAAAATCCCTTCCTTGTCCTAGTATCTTTTACTTATCTGGATAATGTAAGAATAAAAGCATCTGAAACATTGTCTGAAGTAGCAAGGAGAGAGAGACTTGATCACCCAGGAAACCTTTTCCGTTTGAGTTTGGAACTTCTGCTTACACTGTTCATGGCTTAGATTTTTAAAGCAATATATCTGGTTTTCTATTTACTGCAGCTGAAGGTAAGCTGCAACAAACTTTCAAAGAGTTGTCATTAGAAATAGTACTTAGAAATCTTAGTTGTCACTGCTGTGTCTCTTTTTATTAGGAAGGTGACAAAGTATCTGTCACCTAAAAAACTAAACCAACCAACCAAACAAACAAAACCACAAAAAAGTCCCAACCAAACAAAACAAAAACCACCAACCACCAAAAAAATTCGTATACAAAAAACCTCTCACCCAAAGCAGTAAGCCAAATTAGATTTGCATGAGGCCTCTGATGTAAAAAGTTTGAATGATGACAATTTAGGCACCAGTACTTAAAAGTATGTCCCTGGAAATTTTGTATTGTCAGCCCACGCTGCTTCCGAAAAACTTGATGCTGTTTAATGCAGTAATTCCTAGGAATTTACCAAAGGTGAATCCTACTGTGTTTGTCACTACTGCTTGACTAACAAGAAGTGCCACTAATTAAGAGCTTTCAGTCTACCTGGACAAAATCAGGTATGGTGGAGGAACAGGATGGAATGCACAGAACTGTGTCTTGAAGATTTAATAACAGTACTATGCTTTCTGCCAATTAAGTAATTCTGCCAATCAACTTGGAAGAAATTTGTTGAGAGGAAGATTAACCAGAAGGAGCAAAACAAAAGAGGTCATCTAAGATGTAATGCACAGAAGAGGGAGACAAGGGAAGGAGGAGCCAGGGAAATAGAAGAATTCAAATTAGGGAATAACAAGAGCAAAAGGTGGTGAAAAGAAAATAGCACATGGTTGGAGCAAACTTTTCTGATGCAGAAAATGCCCAGGAATAAAATTCAGGAGTAGGCCTGTTGTCTTTAGACAGCCCAATGACCCCCACAGAAGGATGCTGCTGATTCTACTCTGGCTTCTTAGTATTTCTTTTCTCAAGAGCAAAAAGAAAGAAAATCTCAGAAGAATCAACTGTTCATTCAATAATATATATTTTGAGCACTTACCGGCAAAGTTTAAATTTCATTATATAAAACGTCATCACGGTGGAGGGTAACCATGAGAGAAATTGTTCCCTATCACAAAGTGCTCCACAATAGGCTGGAATGAGTGAATAAACATCTGGAAAAAAAAATAGGGAAGTGATGAGAAATAAGAGAACTGAAAGATGAAGTTGTGATGGTTATAGAGAATCTTGTTATGCTACTTCAAGACTGACAGAGCAGATATGAGCTCCTGCAGTGCTGTTGTGACTCGAAATAAATTTCAGTCGTCTACAAATGTTGATACAACATTCTTCTTTGCCGATGTATTTTTTTAATAAGATCAAAATGCAAGCTGTTTTCCCTCTGTTCTTTTTAAACACTATTGTGAAATCACAGAATAAAGGGAAGTTATTTTGGCGCATGATAAGGTGCTGAAAAATTTTGTAGCATGTTTTAACCATGATGAGGACAGAGGTGTATGTACCACAGATAAATTTTAGAGGTTCTTATCGTGATTTGTCATACCCTAACAATAGCCTAATGGGAACGTCTTACAGAAATATATATGAGGAACAGATGGCAGTTTCTGTTCTTAGTCTGTGCCCATTAAATATATTTCACACATATCCCCAAAGCTTATGTATGTTGTGCATAAAGAGAGCCAGGAGCAGAACACTGCAACATTTAACCTCTGTATTGTGCCTTCTTGTATGTGAAATTCAGCTACAGCATGCTCTGAAATAAATGATGCTTAATGTCTAGAGATACTTTTGCTTTCTTTGATATAAAAGTGCCTCAGGGTTATATTTGAGAAAAACTCTTGAGTATTTCAATCAAGTGATTGTTCAGTGAAATAAGATTTATTTGAACCCTAAGAAATTTTTTTCTGATCAAAATACAGGAATTATTCCATTTAAAAAGGGTACAAATCAGAGCTTTGACATCAAGCAAAGAATTGCAAGAATCTAGAAATGTGGTATATAATGCCTTTTATATTGATTAGGAATTTTGAAATGTCAACTTCCATCAGAACATGGGGAGAGTCAGATGATGAATGTGCCAATTTGGTTCTAATAATGTCTTTTTGACATCTCTAGTGGTCTTATCAAACAATCCAGGCACATTTTTGCGTTACAATGTTTAGTAAATGTATTTATCTCAGTGCTGAACTTTTAGGTATAGTGTGAAAGTTGCAATATGAATCAGTTCTGATTAGTGATTAGACAGCATGGGGGGCTTCAAGAGCTGCTGACACAGGCTGAATTTAGATATTGATGATCAGATGCTCATCAGTTCTTGCAAGATTTCACCTGAAATTACACAATGAAATAAGACACCTGACTGTTTCCTAAAATGAAACTCCATTCTGTCTCTTGGGAATCCAGATGTGGGTGTCACTATTGCAGCCCTTTCCTCTAGCAAATAATTCTTTCCTCATGGAATAAGGCACTAATTCTGATAGATGAAGATGGGAAAGCTGGGACCATAAAGCATAGGGTTTTCTTTGGAATAGTGTAGTGGTTTTCTGGTCAAAGCAGCCTTGATTAAATCTATGGTTAATCTGTTGTTAATATCAGGTATTTAGTTGGGTACTTCTTTCTTCATGTACTGAATTCATGTAAAAATTTGAATTTAAGAGTAGCACAAGACCTCTATTATAAAGATTTTAACTTTGTTATATTTTTACACTTGTCTTTTTTAAATGTAGGCATCCTTGTTTCTATGTTGATAGCTTGGCTGCTCAGCTTCATAATGTATTTTTCCTTAGCTGGTATCAAAAAAATTCTATCCCAATCATGAACGATGAGATATTTAGAATATTTAGAATTACTCCTATAATTATTCTGTAAAGCATTTATGTGTTCTGACATACTAGGTCTTTATCGGTTTGGTCTGTATGTATATAAGTGGTTACAAAAGGTATAAAAAAGGGGATAAATTGTTCTGAGTATTTAGGAACTGTGACTTTACTGGGATTTATGATATGATTGTGAAGCAGAAAGTTACGGTAAAATGTTTCATTTTATTTACACTCAGTGTTTGCATTTAAATATGGAAGAATTAGATTTGTACGTTCAGGACCTGTGAAATATCTTCTTTGCTGAATTGCTGAGAAATGCCAGACTGAAGTCTAGAGGATCCACATCCTGTCTGTTCAGTAAATTACAGTCAATTCAGTAAATTAAAGATTTCTTTGGTCCTGTGCATTCTTATGATGATAATTCTACCAGATAGAGAGAGATTTCAGAGTCTCAGCTGATGATGCCTGTTAGTGATTACTAGTTCTGAGCTTTATTTTGCTTATACATGTAGACTTTAGTAATCAGTCAAATTATTTTTCTTCTGAAATAGTTTAAAAATATCTAAGTTATCTAGGTATTTTCAAACGTGTGCTAGTGTAATGATTCAGGCATAACATAACAGAGCTAGAAACCTGAAGCAAAGCACCTGAAGCAAACCTTATATTATCCCAAAAGGGCCTTTACACGTATTTTGTCTGTCCCCTTCAATTAGATTCTAATTAGTTTTATTCTTTTATGAGAGATTTGTCATTAAGTCCTAACGACACTAAACAGTTTTATACAATGGAATCAACGATCTTCATTTCAGCATCCAATTTAGGGAACAGGGACAGTCGATAAGGATAATTTTCATATGTGCCTGGATACATAAAAGTGTAGGGAAAAGATCATTTTTGAGCTGGACTGACCTGCATAATTCACGAAAAATGCTAAGTCTGCATAAAGCATGTGAGAATTCCTAAGAAAATCAATAAGGCTACTTAAAGGCTCAGAGCTCATTGCACTTTATTTATGTGGTTTTTTGAACTGAGGCAAATATCAGTCATGTCAGTAAAATAAATGAAGATCTTTAGTGTTTGCTAATTATTCTTCCTTGTGCTCCTTTATCATTTGATTCTTTATATGTCTGCTGTCTTGGTTCCAGTACTGAAAAGACCCTGACAGGCTAGATTGAATTTATGATTAAGGTTCAGATTTTCTTTGGCACCAGGGAAATAGCGTCCCTGGCAGGGTGAAGTGACATTATGAAACATCTGGGCAGGTTTTTTCCCTCTTTTGAATGCAGTTTTGCCTTTGAGAACTAAAAGCTGCATCTGGAATGTAACTAAGAAAGCTTCATTTTATCACCTGAAATATATTTAATTAGAGGTTTAAATAAACCTTAGATGACTTGTGAATTTGTATAGTGGGTTCTTCTTTTGAAATTGATGTGCTTATGGTATGTTACAACACAAACATCTTTCTGAGCATGATGGTATGAGACGGGGAGAGGGATCATCTTTTTCTTGCCTAAGAATCCATGGGGCAGTCTGAAGAGAAGAGGTAGTCCTGGAGCGCTTCTAGCTATTTATTCTAAAGTCCTAGAGAATCGAGTCTAATCTTGAACTGGCAAAAAACAATATTGTTCCACTGACATAGGCGCTGACTGAAAATCTTATTTTTTTATATTGTACCAACCAGGAATCTGGCACATGAAATCTGCCAAGCTTAATGGAGGCACTGTGCATGTCTGAATGCTGTATTTGGCTTGTAGACATCGTGATGAGTGGGCACAAAAACCCTTATGTGGGCACAGTAATTTCCAAGTTGATTATGGAAAATGTAAAAAGGCCTAAGTGGTGAGGAGTTAATATGTTTCGGAATACAGCTAGCATACTTTCATTTTTTCTGTGGACTAATAAGAAAAAAATGAAAGGATACTAAATGCAAAGAGGCAGCCATAGAAGTGGGAGGTTGAAAGGCAGTTCCTAGTTACAGGCATTAGCTGAAGAACTTAAGGCTGGAGTTCAGTGAACACTAGAAGTTCTCAGGGCTTTTTATTCTCACTCTTGTGCCACAATCACCTTCTGCAGCTGCATATTAAACAAGATAAGGCCACTCATTTGGCTGAAGGGACCTGTGTCTTCTGAGTCCAGTCAGAGATGGCATTCACAGAATTTAGGCCACTTTTTAGGAGGTCTGTCAAAATGTTTGAAGTAGGTCCAGGCCAGCTTGACTGACTCTAGCTACACGTTACTTAGCAAAGCATCTGCATCTCTTGCATTTGTAATGTAAACTGCTGTGACCCTTTCTTATGGCAGAGTGCCCTAGTGCCACACTGACCCACATGAGCAGTGTGAGTGAGGAATCAGTAGCTGGCTCCTGTGATGATGAGCAGAAACCCAGGACAAGTATGTCCTCCTCAGCTTAAGGAAGCACAGCTAGAAGGAATGCTGCCTTGCTGTACCCTCTAGCCATAGCTCTGTTTCATTGTAGGCTCCAACACAACGGTCTGCTAGTCCCATACACATTCGTATTACCAACTCTGTTAAATAATTCCCCTTTTACCCCATACTTTGCAGCTCACATGTCCAGGAACAGGGAATTCAGGAAACTTGGTTAAGACTAGTTGGGCTTCCTGTACAACAGGTTTTTAAATTTTTACCCTTCTATCTCATGACTGGTTACCAGATTATGAATATAAAGACAATCAAGAAATGAAGAAACTTCCTTCAAAACAGAGACTGGTGCTATGGGTCTCTAAAATTTCAGCACAGTTTGATTTCTCAAAATAATTAGTGTTAATATGCTCATTGCAGTGTTTTATCATCGAGTGCATGGAACCATCTTGAAAATATGTATTCATTATGGAGGCACTGAGAGCGGCCTTTAATTTTAAACATCACATTACTCTGCTCTACCACATATTTAGAAACATTCCAATAAAGCTCTGTACTTCACATGGCTGCAGAAAAATATATTTTAATATCAAAAATCTGAATTTATCTACATTCACTGCAGATCTAATTCAAAGAATAATCTTGAACCAAGTATTCAGCATCCCCAGATTTTGCCTCTACACATCTCTAGACTAAAATTCAAAAAGCAGACAAGTAAATGTCATTTAAGAGCTTTCATAGTGTGCATATACTCAGGAATGTGTGCATGTACAAACACACATATCCATGTCTCACTAGTTGAGACTGTCAGTGTTAGAGGGCTGTTATAGAACTTGTGCTACATTCTCAGGTGCTAATAATCTAGGTCCTTTTGAGTACTAAGTTTGATCTTATGGTCCATTTTAAGTTCAGTCATATCTGCTTTGCATTTCACTGTCCACTCGAGTTCTGTCTTGAATTTACTTTAATGGGTGAAGCGTAATTATGTGATAGCTAGCAGATTTTGTAACTTCTTATACAAAGAATTAGATATAATTAATTACAGAGTAAATATTACATATAATGCACAGTTCAATTTTTCTTAATCCCTTTCAGAAACAAGAACTGGGGCTGTGGTTCTGTTGAGAAGCTAAAGTGTTCTTGGTCAGCATGACAGCTAATGAGTGGATCCAGGGAGAAGAGTGGTAGGAGTGATGTGATGTAGAAAGATGTGGAGGGCTTGAAGGTGAGATGGTGAAAGCCTTAATTGAAATTGAATGTCAAAGGCTTTGCTTGTCTTTTGTTTCTTCATTTTACTCATACAAATCATTATAATGTTTTCTTACCACATTTCTTCCCTTTAATAGTGAGTAAATTCAGATGATGTAGAGATGCTTAAGTACATATTACCTGGGTTTTCTTTAGTGGATAACTCTGGATTGAGACAAACTGGAGTGAGTAATGTTCCACAGTTTATCATTTTAATATGGCGTGAAGTATGAACCATCAAAAAAGCTTTCCTTTTATATGATTATGATCATTACAGCTTAATTTTCAACAGAGCTATAAATTTTTGCCAATAGCCCCAAGTTTGTTCAAGAGACACATATAGAGAGGGCCTATTTTCACTGTCCTAGCCCTTTTTCTGCTCTAATTGACCTATATGCTAGGTTAAGAGTCTCTGTTTCCTTCAGAGAATGAAATTGGTGTGAGATCAGAAACAAATCTTCTTGCTTTCTGGCCAAAGAACTGTCAAAGATGAAGAAGAACCCTTAACTGGGTACAGAATTCACTTGGAATTGCTAAATGCATGTCTTGTAGCTGAGCTCACAAGAGTCCTATTATTGAGGTCATGGTCTATTCTTTGGTAAGCGTTAAATACCATTCTATTTGCCACATATCTGTTAGCTAAGAAGAGCTTGAATCTCAGCTCTGACCCTTGTCTATCTCCCTCTAACTTCACAGAAATTGTGTGACATCACTTTCAGGTTTCTCAGTCTCTGTGAGGTAGTTTTGAGAATATTCAGCCGTGAAACTGAATAGACTAGCCTATGTTGCATTATCAGATGAAACAGAGTACCAGGAAATCAGAGAAGGGAAGGACATCTCATTCAACAGGTGTAAGATTATCTGCCACTGATTTTGAGGATAGAAGAAACCTGTTTTAATCACCATGGTGCATTTGTTCTGTTTTACTTAGTTAATATGCCATTTTTGCAGAATAAATTATGTCACCATGTCTAACTTTCCTCAAGGTCTGTGAACGACCTTCTCTCCTGAAAGTTTTTATAATACTAAATTTGGAAAACCTCTTTGTGGGTCATATTGGAACAAAAATGAAAGCTAAAATTAGCCTTTCGTGATGAAACTGGGGCTTGCAAACTCAAATTTTTGCACAGAAGTTTTAACAAAACTCATCTTGACTAAGCACTGGAACTTTGCTATTGTGTCAAGAGAAAAGGGAATATTATAAAGGCAAAATCACTTTGTGTAAAACCTTGGTACTTGACATTTTTTTATAACTTCTGAGCTTGATGTTGAGTTTTGATTGGGTAAGGGAACATATTGGAAGTTTTTGGCAGAATCAGTTAATTTTTAAAGGTATGTCTAAACTCTGAATGCAACTTTTTAACTAGTGCCCAGCCAGATTATATGTGGGTGGGGTTTTTTTTGGTTGTGGGGTTTTTTTGTTTGGTTGGTTGGTTTTTTTGTTTTGTGGTTTGTTGTTTGTTTGGGGTTTTTTTTCTGCTAAAGAACACAAAGTAGAATCATAGAATATGCTGAATTGGAAGGGACCAACAAGGTTCATCGAATCCAACTCCTGGCCTTGCGCAGGGCACCCCAAGAATCTCTCCATGGGCCTGAGAGCCGTTTTCCAAATGCTTCTTGAACTTGGACAGGCTTTGTGCCAGGCCCACTTCCCTTTGTTTACTATTTGGTTAAACAGAAGATTAAGAAATATATTACCAGATAATATCTCTTCTAAATTACAGTTTTGCTAACTGGAATGCATTTGGCTTCTACTGGATAATCAAACCCAAATTATAAAATTGCAAGAGCTGTGTAGTCACATGCCTTATTTAGAGCTGGTGCTGTAGCCTACTGAATGCTATGCAGATTTAAAAGTTGGGAGCTGTTCTCCTAGTGAAGAGCAAGTTCATTCCAGTAGTCAGCATAACCTTCCTTATCAAGAGGCACTTCGTCCTTGTCAAGGGGCCTTTTAAGAGGAAGTTGAATTCCTTTTGGCCCAGTAAATTAGCCTTGCTACTTTCTTTGAATAAGTAAATGGTTTTAACTCATGAAATAGGAGGAAAAGCCCAACTTTTTTGCATATCTAGATGACATCTGTACCAAAATGTATCTATAGAGCAATGTCCCACAATTACAGCTCTTCCTGCATTACAGTTTAAGGTGTAGATTCCCGTGACTTCTGGAATCAGCATTATAATATATAGATACAGCATTTTCCCCTACTTCAGACCTAATAATGTGAAGTTAGAAATGAACATGCATGTGTTTGGCTGGATCAGGTCCCTAATCTCAAATATGGTGGGGTTGGAACTTGGAGATGTACAGAAACCTGACTGGACAGTGTCCTGATCAAACTGCTGTCATTGACCTTCCTTTGACAAGCAGGGTTGAACTACATTATCTCCAGATCCTCTCAGCCCTTTTGTGACAGTGTTACTTTTTTGGCAGCTTTCAACTTGCCAAAGATAGAGATAGGAAAAATAGAAGTTAAGCTAATGCTTTCCAGTGAGACACCAGTTCAGTAGGAAACTGCCCATAGGAAACACGACTGAAAGCCACTGGAAATGACTGTGGCAGATTCAGTCCTACCAGTTATTTTGTGGGCTCCTGTGTATTCGAGTAGGTTTCATGGGAAAATACTGTGCCATGTCAGACAATATTCTAATGTTGACAAATTTTGGTCAGAACTTGTGTCAAGGGAGTGACGTACACTTTTAAATTTTAGCTATGTCAGAACTACATTTAACAGATTATTTTGGTTTTGTACAATTATTGGATATGAAGAATGTCTGTGAGGAATATTCAGAAAAACTCTTTCCTCCTTCTACACGATTGGGTAGTGGATGGAAGATGTCAGAATGATGTGGATTCGTGTCTCATCTTTGCCATGGATTATTGAGGGTGTTTTTATGTCCTTGTAGAGATCACTTTATCTTCTGAGCTTCAATTTCTTGCTCTTTGAAGGTGGCGATCCTACAACTCTCCATAAAATTCTTCTGGAAACATTGGACATGCTAAGAGCTGAAATATGATTAGTAATGTTAACTATTGAAAAAGAACTAGCCAGGCTCTCAAGGGATCTAACAAAAGTCTTACTAAGTTCTGTAACAGGATTATATGTAGCAGAAATAAGCCTTAAACTTTGAGTGTTAGAGTAAAATAGTTTATTTTTAATGAGTTAATAAGTCACTAAATTTTTAGAGCACTAGTTATTTCAAAAAGTTTGTAAAAAATGTAGGTAGGATAATTCTAAAAAATGTTTTAGAATAAAATATACTTTCAAGACATTAAAAAAATCTAGTGTGTTTTTAACATTTTGCAGTTTATTTGCTGGTGTTATATCTCCATTACTGTAACGTAGAGAAGTTTAATGTTAAAAAATAGAATAGAGTGTTCATAGTAAGTTGTGGAGAACATCACTGGTAATTGCAGCTTAGTGTCACATATGTTGTTTGACAGATTTTAGGGAATAAGAGAACATACTTTAACATTTAATGAAAGGAAGAGCTGTGCCTGTTCTAGTTTGACAGGGGATTTTTTGCCAGGCCAGGAGATCAAGATTACTATAATGACCACAGGTTTACTTACTCACAATTCTTGCTGCGTTTTCCTTACATGGTTTAAGAGTGCTAATTTTCAGTCTTTTAATGGGTTCACTTTACAAACATGCTTGATAATCTGAAATAGTTGCAAAAGTTCTGATGTAAACCCTTTGGGGTCCACTGGGTTAATAGAAGATACTGCATTAATCTGTTTTTCCAAGAGTCAAAACATGTACAATTCTCTTTTACACTAGAATTTTGCAATAATGATTTACTTACAGTTTGCAAATTATATTCCTGTTGTTGGAGTTGATAATTAACACTATTAACAAGCACAAAAACAGTGTGGAAAGGCTTGATGTACTTGTGTGCAATGAAGAGGATTATTCTCCAAGTTCCTATTACAGCTTTCCTACATCTGGTTTGTATGATTCACAGTAAAAGTGGCAGATGTTGGGGACACTTATAGAAGTGTTGCTTGGATAAGCTGAAAATTTAATATCTTTACCTAAAGAGAGAATTGGGGAACTTGTTTGAATTGCATTTAATTTTAAAATTCCTCTATTGAGTGTAGAGAGAAGCTTTACCTGCTGCAATTTAAGGAAATCTAGTGGTGGAGCATTATGCTGAATGAAACATCATTTCCCTGAAGCAGAGGAGCATATTTTGAACTGTCAGTTTACTACAATGTTTGTTTCACTTCTTGGATGTGCTTGTATCCATATGAATTTATGTAATCTCTTTTACAAATGTTTTGAGTACTATAGGCAGTTAGATCAAAGAGCCTTTCAGGAAAAACAGGAAATTAGAAGGACATAGTTCTTTTTTAACTGCTGGATCCCAGGTAGAACTTTACACAGGTAAAAGCAGAAAATATAGGTAGCTTAGAACAACTGGAAAGGGAGAGTTCGTATATAGTGACTGCAATGTAATAAAATGTCAGCTAGAAAAGCAAAACTAAGAGAATGCCAAGGAGTTTACATCTTGCCATGTTCCTTAGAGAGAAGAAACTAAATGCAGAGATGAGAGTGCAAAGCAAAAAATGATTGTTTCATTTTTCCCATCCTTGCTTTAGGACTGATTTCCACTTACTGTGTTGAAAGAAGTAAGCTTTTCTATGTTTAAGCTAATTTTGCAGAGCTTCAAAAGCTTAATTGGCTTTGCTGCATTACCAGTAGGTCACTTTATTGTTTTGGGAAGTGTGGAGCATGACAGTCAGCAACTTCAGAGTGAGCTGTGGGTGGCACATTGCTGAAAACTTCTGGGGGCAGATGTTGAACAACAGGCCCAAAACCTGACATTCTTTAAAATTTGGAATTTTTTAATAAAGAAAAGTGCTTTTGTTAAGTGGTTATTTTTTCCTTATCTATTCTCAGGGTTGCTCTTGTGGAAAATATTCCTGAAGGGATCAACTATTCAGACAGTGCACCATCCCATTTGTCTCTTTTCCAAGGCTGGATGAATTTGCTTAATATGGCTGAAAAGTCTGTTGACATAGTATCTTCCCAGTGGGACCTCAATCACAGTCATCCATCAGCATGCCAGGTATGTTCTAGCCTAACAAAAGAGTGGGACTTTAACAGTCAGTTCTTGTTGTTACACTATTAATTTTATAGAACGACAACTCTTCCCTGTAGCAGACCTATTTGTTTGGGTAATCTAAAAAATCATTTTCTTATGGGGATCTTCCTACCACTACAGTAGTTTTCTTAGAGTGGTGGTATGCTTGGACTAGATAACATGCTCATATCACTTCCATCTTAGGAAAGGATATAATTGTGTAATCTTAAGAAAGCTGCCAAATTGTACCTATATTAGCGCATCATCCATAATTTAGGAATATTCATAGATCTATAGAGTTATTTTCTACTTAATGCAACTGATGAAATAAAAGGGCAAGCATGTGGATTAATTCTGCAGCCAAATAGATGGATAGTAACTGTAACGGCCAGACTTCGCGAACGAAGATCTGAGGAAGGTCTTTGTACGCCTTCCAGCCTGCGCATTGGATTTATTTTAGGTGGGACACAGTGCGCGCAGAACTGAGCCCACCCTTTAATCCTAAGGTTCATCTGCCGGGGCCAAGCGAGCTTGGACAGTGGCAGCGAGGTCCTCAGGACGTAGGTGGATTGCCTTACAGGGCTAACGGGCTCCACCTACCCGGGGAGTTTCCCCGACCGGGAATCGAACCCGGGCCTCGGCAGTTACAGTGCCGTATCCTTAACCACTAGACCACCAGGGGCTCCCAGATGGATAGAATTCACTTATAAAGAACAATATAGTATCAGATGATTCATAGCTTTTCAAAATTAATCTTGGGAGGGACTGGTGTTCAAGATTCCTGCAATTAAGAACAATAGGAAAAATCATAAATCATAGTGAATAAGACAGACATGCATTGCAATGATGCTATGCTAACAAAAACTTAATTCTTGAGAGCAATCCTCTTAGAAATATGGTTAGGGCAGGTTTCCATTTAGTATCACTTGTGAAACTAAGATATCAAAGAATTGATAGGCTGTGAGAATATCTCCTCTTTTCCACTAAATAGATTCTTAGCTGAAAGAAGCAGCTCAGCTGACACGAAATGGGGTTAAAATGGCAGCCAGGTAACTGTAATGAATCAACTCTATTATACTATGCCATAAACTCTCGGCTTTCCTCTCTAGTTCTGTTGATGCCATGCAGTAAAAAAATGCCTTTTGGTAGATAACAAACAAAGCCTGGTATTTTGAGCAACTTAATTCTACTTCTTTTGAGAGACGCTGTAGCCTAATTCCACAGTATACATTAACTTTTCCTCAGAATAAATTTGCTGCATGTCCATTTAAAATGGTGCAAATCTAAGGCGAGCAGACAAATAGAAAATTTAATGCAAACCCTTCCTTTTAGAATGCTTATAAATGTTGGAGTGTGGTTTGTGAATAAATTATGGAATATCAAAGTATTTGCTTCTTCACAATGTAATTATGCAGCTAAACTTTATTTAAATTTATTGCCTAAGTATCTTCAAAAACCATGTACTGTCATTCAAGCAGATGTATTCAAAGACACAGTGCCTCAGATGTTTCAAGGGTGTACATGAATTGATATGTGCATGAATCCTTTAAAAGTGTTTTGTCTGGAAAAAAATTCACCGTGTCATTTGCCTCAAAACCAGCAGAGCCTAACAAATCCCAAACAAAGGACAAAAAATAGGAAACTATAAGTTGGGATTTCAATAGTTAAGTATCAAATCTGTTCACTGTTCCACATTCGCATGCAAAGTAAAAATTGGAAGATATTATTTAGCTGGGAAAGAAAGAAGAGATATCTGAGAAGTGGATTTGTCCTTTCATCCTCAAATACACAGTTAAAGCCAGAAAAATGGAACATTTTTCATAATATTCTATTCTAGTTATCTATTTCTGTCTGCTAGTAGTCTTACAAAAGTGAGTAATTACTTCTGTTTAAAGGCAATTAATATTCCAGTCATCTCCTCATTTGTACAGCAATGTGGGCTGAACAGCTGATAGATTTTTCTGTCAGGCTTGTCTATTCATGCTAAAACACTATATTGTTATTGGCTGCTCTGATTGCCAAGAGTCAGTGTTTCTTACCAAATCGCTGCCTCAGAGAATATACACAAAGCTTAGTCTGTGAAAGGGAAGGGAGAAAACTTGTATCGTTACATCTGCTTTCTCCACTTGTGAAATGAAAGTGGAATTTCAGAGGAGCTTCAATAACTGTAATCTAGTAATTGTCTGAATAATAAGTCCAATGTCCTCAAGTCTTTACAATTTGATTTTGGGAAAATTTGCCCCAAAATAGCAGAAACGTTATGAAAGGTAAGGGTGTAGTACAGTGCTTAGTGACTAAGTTTTTGTTCCTTGAATTATTCTCATTTTTTAGAAACTTAAGACATAATCATTTTCCATATGGACATACACCCTGCTCTGTAACTAGCAATTTCCATTTTATGAATATTCAAGGCATACTGCAAAGCAAGGTTCTCCACAAGAACACTTGAACAGACATGGATTTTTGAAGGAGAAAAGCAGAGTAGGCTAGATTGCTTTTTCTCAATTAGTTACAAGGTTTAACTATATTCTCTATATATCCTTGTATAGTCAAATACATACATACGTATATATGTCCAGTATACATCTTGAAGAAAAATACAGCAGGAAATTCTGCAACTTTATATACCCACCTACATACATACGCTCAATATACATATCATCCTTATGTATACGTATTGTTCATCTTGTCTAAATTGGACATATATATATAGGACATATGTATATATGTATACATCTGCATATATGAAATTGCAGCATTTCCTGCTCTATATTTCTTAATTTTTGTTTATGAGTATGTTACCTAGTATCCTTGACTCTTGCCTGTCCACATTTTATTGCTATAAATCCAAATAAACATTCATTTCTTATTGAGCTGTCCAGGTCACCACACCGTGCTCAGTCATCTGAGATCATGAGTCTTGCTAAATTGGATTCCCTAAAACCAGACACATGGTGATACAGTATTTCTATGCTTCTACAGCTTAAGTCGTCAAGTAAAAAAAAATTTGTTTGGCAAAAAAGTCAGTAGGCTTTCTGCACTTACCTTTCTCATTCAAAAAAAACCCATGTATCTCGGCAACTTTATGTTGTCATATCTGTGTTTTCAAGATAACAGGGCAGTTGTCATGTAGAAGCATTGAGGATTTTGTGGAATGTGGATGTGTGGCTCTTCCTGTGGCAATCTGATGTTTAGAGATATTAGAGGACAACCAAAACAATTTTTTGAGGGTTGCTTTTAAATTCATTTGTAGTGAAAAGAGAGAGGTGAATGCAAGATCATGCCAGTTTCATGATTTTCACAGTTCATTTCCTCTGGCTCCCATGTTTAGAAACTTTAATTTAGAATGACCTTTTAGATTTCCAGCAAGTCCTCCACAAACTTTGGTTTATTTTTCATAAATAAGAATTAATGCCATTGTGGCTTATTGGTACTGCCATGAATATCACACAGTTCTTCCTGGATGGCTATTTGGATGAACATAAGATGATCGAACAGTGGATCTGCATCTGAGTTTTACAATTATCACGTAAAAAGTGGATGTTTCTAACTTTATTTACCTACTGGCTGTGCATCTCCCAAATGGTTCGACGGGAAAAGTCTTCCCCTCCATCTGGTAGTCTGCCTCATGTGAGCCAGCTGTGCATCTTTGTAATGAATGTCTGATGACAAGTCATGTGTCACTCATGTGTGCATTGGCTATGGATCTTAAGTGATTTGTTTGGTAAAACAAATGTTAGTGCAAGAGCTTAAGTTCCCTTCCTTGGTAATTATATATAAAAAAAAAAAACACAACAAAATAAATACCAAGAAGGGCACACCTTCAAACCTAGCATGTACCAGCAGAAATTTGCTGCCATCAGCTACAGAGATTGTAGTGTATTTTCTTTTCCATAAGCCCATCTTTACATAAACATCTCTCCTCTTCAGGTGGTGGCATTTCCCTGGTGCAGCTGGTACAGGCTGAGGCATAGAAAATAAATTAAAAAATAAGATGTTTTAAAATGAAAGCACGTTCCCTCCCTTTGCATTAGCTGTTTCACTAGAAGAATTTGAGGAGAGCATTTAATTTTCTCTGTTCTGTATTAAACAGAAGCATTTAATAAATCAAGGATTTCTTGATTTATTTTCTCTATTGGTTTCTGCCATCAGACTATGATTTTTAGTGATGTTTTTAAATATACCCACAGGCTTGATTATAGAGAAACTTTTTAAAAATATTAGTAGAACTATAGAGAAAAACCTGAGAAGAAAAGTCTATGAACTAACCAGGTATATTTCCATGGAAAGAAAAAGCTAGACATTGTTTAAACTGTACGAATCTAAGTTACTGAAGAACACAATAATTCGGTTTTAGAGTACTTCAATAGATACAGCGTTTTTGTGTTTGTGTCTCCCCATGTTATTTCTAATAAGGAATGCATGCTGATAGAGACAACAGCAGGCAAGGGAAATCAGCCAGGCTAGAATCAGACTGTCTTGAGACTGCCAATAAATTGCTTTGGGGGCAATTTCAGGGCCTTTTGGTAATGACAACTTCCTCTTTTTTAAAGAGAAAAAGAGTTTGCTGTGGCAGGTACAGTTGGGATTGATGTTTGAGATATATAGTAATTTACAGCTACCTTGTTTGTTCATGTTATAAATACATTTTACATCCTATTTTGTCACTTTTGGTAGGTTTTTTGAAAGAACCCAGTGAAAAGTGTATGAGAATATTTTCCCAGGAGAAGCAGATTTCTGGCGGTAATGTTTGTTAAAATGCAGATATGCTGTAAGGTAGCATGCCAGTTTCATAGCAGTTGGCTGCTACTATTTCTCACAAGCTGGGTATATAGAAATGATTCTGATCATTGTCACGTAGTTGTGCAGCAGCCTGGTATTGTCTCGCAAAGGGAATGTGGTCTGAATGACAGCATGAGGGTTTGTATTCAACAGAAGCATTTCAAATGTGCTGACAGCAGTGACAAAACTCTTTAGACCTTCCATCCCTTCTTTTTTCCTTTTCATAGGAAAAAACAGTAACATTGCAAGTAAACATGTCAGAAAGTACAGAAACTGAGTTTCAAATTAATATTAATAGGGATGAAGACCAGATTCTTCAGCAATGAAGGAAGAACTGTAGTGTGTACAGATTTTTAAAGCAAGTTGTGAATTTTTCATAGTTTTCAGAGTGTCTAGATTAAACTTTGGTGAGGAAATGAATGCCTACTGAGAGATGATGGAGTGAGAGATGAGACGGAGGGAATGCTTTCCAATTCTGTCACTGGGTGGTGGTTTTTTGTGTACCTGCATAAACACAAATATTTGTGGTGTGTGCAATCCTAGTCTTAATGATAACTACTTTTAAATACTTTGGCTGTTGAAGCAATTTTGAGGTTTTATCCTTTATGAACATAATTGGGGAAAAAAAAAGAATTATATAAATTATTAGCTTGTAGTGTCAGTGGTGGAGAAATAGATGTATTTTCAGAGAAGATGGCTTCATTGGAATGCAGAGCTGCACTCCAAGTGATATATTCACCCATAGGATGGGCTCTTCATCAGGCAGCATGGCCTGTAAGAGACAGCTATGTTAGTCACATCAGGGCATACTAAGATCAGGTAAAGCTTAGGAAGAGGTGCAGGAAGAGACACTTGTTTATCAGAGAGAGGCTTGTTTATCAACGCTTTTGTAAATCATATGTAAATATATTCTTATGCAGGTAGAAGGGACAATAATGTCCAGAAATAATTACCATAGGGAAAAACCAGTAAGAACCATCCCCTGAAGCAATTAATTTTATCAGATTGAGATGTAAACTTTCTAAATATTTCTTCAGCAGAGCAGTTAATGAATTAATTTGTATTGATAATGCTAATCACTTTCCCTCAAAGTTATGAATGCATTTTCGATGGGGTTTTTTTATATGCTAGAGCTTTCTACCATGCTTCTAGACAAAATCAGTTTTTACAGATCACCTAAACAAAAATAATGTTTATCTTTCTACTTAGTAAATTAAATAAACAAAGAGTACCTTTCTGATGAACTGTTTCTACCTGTATGTATATTAATTAATTTCCACAATGGAAGCCTTTTAGTCCTTAATTTTCCCAACTCACCTTTGCAAAGATATAACTAAGGAAAATCAAAACTGCTGGTTTCTCCAGTCGGGGGACCCATATGTTTGTCCAAAGGCTGGCTGAGCTCTGCCATGCCAGGAGGCTCTCGTTCTGGAGGATGGGGCATGGAGTGGGAATTCGTCAGATGAGAGGGCAATGATTGCTGTTCGCAGATTTTGTTAGAGCCTAGCAGTGCCAGACTGTAGCAATTGCAGGAGAAACACTCTTGGAGGGAGCAGGACACCCAGAAGTACTGGCCTGTGCACCTCTGCTTCCCCAGAATCATGCTGGAGCCGCTGCTTAACTCTATGTACAGCATCCATCTCCTCCATGCTATTATCTTATTAATTCTTACATTTTCTATTAACATCTGCCCTTCTTTTTAAAAAGACCAAACACAGCCTGTGGCATGAGAATTAATGATTCTTTTAGCTTCATGAGGTATGTGAGGGAAAGCCACTTGACTTGCACAGCAACTCAGTAACGCCTTTTGGATGTGTGAGTTAAAATCATGGATGTCATTTCTTACATATTGAAACGTCTAGTCACCTTAAGAAATGCTGAATCTAAGAAACATTTGGAACTTCATGCAAATAATGTTTTTGTTTTCCCGATCTCTTAGCTATTCTCTAATGCTTTCATTATGGCAGCATTCTGTTAAGTGCAAAGTTCTTGTGATCCCTGGGATGAGCAGGGAGCTATACTATGGATGTGAGTAAGCAAGCAGGCACACAAGAGTAAAACATAAACAGTAGTTCTGTTTCCACTACAGCCTCTGGCTGCTTGGTAATTTTGAGAAAGCTCTTTTTTAGGACGATGGGTATTCTTATTTTGCAGTGTACATTCAAAATATGTGAACATTAAAAAATAGGTCTGTACTGAAGACAGGGGAAGTATTAATTATTATTAATTATTACTAGTAGTATTCAAGAAGGATATTNAGTAAGACAAGAGGGCATGGTCTGGAGCTCTGCAAGGGGAGGTTTAGGTTAGATATTAGGAAGAAATTATTTACAGAGAGGGTGGTCAGGCACTGGAATGGGCTACCTAGGGAAGTGGTGGATTCTCCATCCCTGGAGGTACTCAAGAAGAGACTGGATGTGACACTTAGTGCCATAGTCTAGTAACCGCAGTGGTAGTGGATCAAGGGTTGGACTTGATGATCTCACAGGTCCTGTCCAACCCATCTGATTCTATGATTCTATGATAATCTGTGTGGGCAATGACAAGCCAAAGGATGGCTTTCCACTGTCTGCTACTTATGTTTTTTCAATGTGTGGAGAGGGCCTTTGTGTGGTGTCTTGTTGGTCCATGCTATGTCATATTGCATCATCCCAAACTGCTTTGGTTTGGTCATTTTGTTAAATAGGTGCTGTAAAGAGCTTTACCTTCTACCTGTTTGTTTGAAAGTTGACATGGGACTGTTGCTTTTTTTGGTTTTGCTTTACATTCAGACCAGCATTACATTGAATCTGAAGTGAATCTAAAGGCAGGGCAGGCACTTTGTCAGCTGCATAAACCCAAAGTCCTTGTGTATTGGACTGCTAATTGAAAGTAGTGTCTGCTGTAGTGAGCTAGAATGACAGCAAGGAAATGAGATCTGACTGTGACTGTAGTAACAGCATAGGACTGATACACTGGAGAGTTTATTTTTGACATTATCTAGTTAAATGTTTGTGACTAAACTTTTTTATTTAATTTAAAATATTGACTCTAAAAATTAAGCATTTACAGTGTGATCAGAAGTTCTGCTTGTTCTTTGTTTCTTGGATATGGAAAAATTGGACAATTTAAAATTTTATTTTTTGTGTGAAACAAATATCTTGATTTTCTGTTTTGACATATATCTAGCTTAGTATGAGATTCATTTTTTTGTTCTGTGTTAGAAATAAGACTTAAATAGTAAAGTTTTATAGCAGTGTAAAAAGGAAAAGCATATAAAATATCTGTAGATTATTGTTTTCCTTCCTGGTATAACTCATCTAAAGTTGGGTATGCAACCACTTGAAAATGTTGTGTACTATGGTTAGAAACACTTACAAAAATATCATTCAACACAGAATAAGTGTAATCAACTATTTTCCTTGAACTTTTTGTCCTAAGTCAACAGAATGTGATTTGTTAGAAGAAAGTTAATGTCAAAATATGCTTATGCAGCATAAAAACCCTGGACACTTCCTTCCACCTGGCACCTGTCATGAATAGTGTTGTGCAATCTTGGAAAAGGAAGAAACCATTTTGGCCTTCAGAACAGCATTTCTCCAAGAAAAATTTTTAAGTTGCTAACCTTTAGGGTAGCTTTAATCATATCTAGGAACATATTTACTCAGCTGGTCCATGTAATGCTTTCATTTTCACATACCTCTTTAATTTGTTGATATGCAGTTTGAACAATTCTGTGTCTTACAACTTCTGCTTTCCATTAATGTTCTTCCCAGGGGCAACGCCTTTTTGAAAAGTTGCTTGAACTGGCATCCCGGAATATTGAGATAAAGCTAGTGAGTGATATACTGCCCATGGAATCAAAGGTATTAAACGACTTGAAAACAAAGGGTAAGACCAAGGTCTTTATGTTGTTACACCATTGACTGCTACAGAATGTTGCTTTTACTTAAAATGCAGACTCAAATGATCATTAAATGTACCTATTGGTATTATAGTATTACCCTGTAATCCTTCAGCTTTCTCTGGTTCATGGTTGTTTGATACTCTGTTACTGTAGTTGATGTTTGCAGTTTGCAAGCAATTACAAAGGTGTTTAAATGCACAACAGCCATTTTTAACCGTAGGCAATGTGACCTGAGGGACTGCTGTAATGCCTTGAGGGACAAGATCATTTTCTCCTTTGGGGAATATCAAAACAAGTTAATAAAGCAACATGTCTATGGTATTGATTATTCTGAAGCACTGGAAAATAGACTATTGGTCGGATTTAGCCAGTTGACAAGGTTTTCTGTGCTATGTGTGTTTCTTTGGTGTCTGGTTTCCTAATCATCGTTTTTAAGGTTCAAAAATCCCTATTGAAAGAGGGATTGCACACTGGAAATACATGAATAGACTTGTTTTATATAAAACCGTGTGGAAAAATAGTAAAGAGAATTTAAGAAATGCTGAAAGAAATTAAACTCAGTATGAGTTTTAGCAATCTCATGCACATTTCTTCTGAATATGTTAGTTATCTATATAATCGGATAAAAGCATGGGTTTAAGGCTAGGATACACTTTTCAAAGGGCAAAAAGAACCTCTATATTTTGATGGTGATAGTTTTTGACACAGATAACTATATGGATCACAAAGGGAACTCTCAAAAAATAGACTAAGCAAAGTGTGTAATGGCACCCTAACATAACACATCTGTTTATGCTAAAAAATAAAGAACACCCTCTTCTAACAAATATCAATCTGTATTTGTTTAAATTCCTTGTAACTTCCTCTATGACAGGAAATTTTACAATATTCAAATGAAATTATCAACATACTTGTGTTTTGAGCTACAAAGAATCAGAGAAAGTCGCTTTTATATAGTAATTCTTGTGAGTTTTGCTGTCATCATCTTTGAACCCTGAAATTGTAGATATCATTGTATACTAATGAACTTTTGCAAAGATCAATATTACAACTTCTTGATTTTCTCACTATGATTTTATTTTCTCATTCCATGTTTTGATTTGCTTATTTCTTCAAGTTCTGGTATTTTTATTAGAATGTCTGATATTTTATTAGAATATGACGTGCTGATTGCCAGCTCTGTTGCAAGTCTTTAGGTTTGTTGTTTGGTTTTTATCTCCATGAAAGCCAAATAAACCTTTATTTGGCTCTGTATTCCTTAAAAGAAGTAAGTTAGTTTTAAATTCTATCAGATTTAGTTGTCTCAATTTTATGGCAGGCACAGCAGACCTTTTGTGAACAGTTCATGGTATGTCCTGATCATGTCAAATAGAAGCTAAGTGGTAGGCTAGCTTAAAAAAAAATAGAAAATTGTCATCAAGCTTTGCTATGCTATCCTGGAAGATCTATCTACTAAAATTATTATTCTCTTTGCTTTTGAGGTGATAGCCACCTGCATCCTCAGAAATCAATCATAACTGATCATTGAACTTATTCATGAAGATAACTTTTTTCCTGCAACTGTCAGATCTATCTGTAAAGAAAGCAGTAAATATATCAATAGTTCAGCCAAGCTGTGTAACATCTCAAGATGGAGAACCAAAATGTATTTGTCTGAACAGGCTCAAACCCCCAGTTGGGGTGTCTGTCAGAATTAGGCAGAGGAGAGTCCAAGCACTACTCTGTGGTCCCTCAGCTTATTAAACTAAGCTGATTGATCCTAAGCAGCAAGTATACTTGGCATCCGAGCATGTGCAGTAGTATGGACAGAAAGCACACACATAACCAGTGGAGCTCTGGCAGTTCAATGCATTCCTGAGTCTGCCTTCACCTTCCTAGGTGGGCAGGGGATAGGCTCTTCTTTCCAAGGCAAATTTTATGCAGGAGTTGAACTGTCTCCACATAGTGGGCTGTCCTACTAAATACAAGAATGAGTTGCTATTGCACAGACAGGGTGGAAGAGCCTTGCCTTTCTTTTCAGCAGACTGGATGATCAGAACCCCTGAACTATGCCCTCATGTGGTACAGACTGGTTCCAAGGGTCTGGATGAGGAATAATTTTGCTGTCAGCCTCAGGAGATACATGTTAATATGCTGATCAGGAACCTTAAAAAGATGCTGCACTTCCTCAGCCACTGATTACCTACCTCATGCTGCATCTTCAGGTAGCATGTCCTTTCTGACTTACGTGGCCTCAACAAAATAGCATGGGTTTACTGGGGTCACTTGAGGAACTGTACTTGGGCATTCATATTGTCTCATGCAGTGTTGGTTTTTTTGAACAAGGAACCAAAAGGATACAAGGATAGGCTACTGTACTGCTTCATCTCAGCACAGATGTTGAGACTACTTCTGCCAGCCAAATTACTCTAGCACATCTTTCATTTTCTGGACAGCCATGCCTGGAGACCTCTTGCCTCTTCTCCCCATTTCTGAAGTACTGTAGAAAGCAGTTTTGATAAAACTAAGGGTTGGAAGAGTCTTCTCTACACATCTTTCCTCTCCAGCTGATTAACTCTCTCCTTACTGAGGAGAAGGTTGAAAACTGACTTCAGATTTGAGCTGATGGGGTAAGATAAAGCATAACTTATGTTAGTGGGAGAGCAGAACTGAACTGACGTAGAGTAAAATAAAATCAGTAATCTGCATTTGCAATGTTAGTACAGACATCTGAGCTAACTGTGAACCTCCAGGTCTGTCATTACTCTGATGCCTTTTTTTTGTCCTACCTGTGCTATCCTGACTCACTTGAGCTGGCTGTAAAGCAGGGGAGCTTGATTACAGCAGTCCAGCAACTGCAGTGTGAAAGATTGATTGATTGATTTACTGTGTGAACATATACCACACCGAGAGCTGTGGTGACAGGAGACTCAGAGTACTCAAATAATGTACATTTATTAATAATTGCTAACTGTGGGAGTGTTATTTAGTTGCAAAATTAAGCATGTGGAAATGAGGAAATACTGGTACCAAAACTTACATTTATGATAAACTTTAATTACATTATCAGATTCTATATTTTGCATAGAATACCTGGCTGGTACTTGTTACAACCTTACCATATTAATCAGAGGTTTTTTCCCTTGCGTGGAATGAAAATACATCAAACATTTAATGCCTGATACAATTGATGCTCATTCAGGGGATATTATTTCTGCTGGTAATGGCTAGAATCTTTTTTTATCTTCATATTTAATGTATGTCTCCAGGCTTTCTTCATTGCATATCTGCCAGATCCTGCACTGAATGCAAAATGATTAATTTCCTCATAGGTTTTTCCATGCTGCTTCTCACTGTGGTATCTGAGTGCCCTGCAAATACAGTATTAATGAATTTCTTTTTACAACATCACTGTTACGTGACATTGCTTGCTGTTTCTGTCTCTTGGGGACAACCAGTGATTATTAATGGCAGCATAGGCACCAGAACCCAGACCTGAGCATTTGTTTTCTGTAGTCACAATGAAAAAGAAAAAGTGTATAATAATTTAAAAAAAGCAACCACATGTAAGTTCTCCCAGCTCGTATTGTTACAATCCTTACTAAACAGACTATAAAGTATGATGTTATTTTTATAGGAAGTATGTATATGAGTCTCTTGTGAAAGGTAGGTCTGTCTGTAGGCAAAATTTGGCTCATTGTGTAAACAGACATGTTCTTCTTTATCCTCTTTGTGCTGTGACAGTAGATTATTAATGCTTGTTTTCAGGGTTATTGTTTTAGCCTTTTCTCAGCTGTGGCTCAGTCTACTAGATTGAAACATTTCTTGTAACCCTCCCCCTCCTTACACATAATTATGTACCAGTCTTTGTTCCTCAGTAACATTTGAATAGTATTGTCTCCAATTAGCAGGTTGTTGTATCGTTTCTTATGTATACAGAATCTAAATCCCTTACTAATTACCATCTTGTTTTAGCTGACAGTGTTCATACATTTTAAGACATACCGGTGGATTTTCCCTCTTCAATTTGCATTGCATTCTTCATGAAGCATTTTTGATATATTTGCAAGGAATGTTTTCTGTTTTGTCAGTGCTGGCTGAAGTAGATATAAAAAGAGAAGTCTGTCCACGTCACAATATGATTTAAAGAAAAAAAAAATCATTTAACTAATAGTTATTGAACGTTGGCAATGAAACTAGATAATAATAGAAAGTCATTGTCATAGGGCAGGATTGAATAATTAGATCACATGTGCAGCTGTTATTTACTAAGCGGTTTGTGTACATTTGCCCAGGATTACACTCTCTCTTAACCAGATACAACCAAAACAGAGAAACTAAAAAGTTATATTATTGCAGGGTGACAAATAAATGAATAGAAAATGAAGCTCTAGCAACTTTTTGTATAAAACTAAGGGTTGTTTAGATTGCAAACACTAACAGATACCATCTCATGACAAATTAAATCAGATTATGTCTGGGCAGCTGCACAAGCCCAGCCTCCTCTTTGCTCTCCCCACTCTGTGTTGTCCCTGCCTTCTTTACACCAGTGACCATGTGGTAACTCAAGTCAAGGGGCTGATTTGGCTACAAACTGCTTTCTTTTTTTTTTTTTTTTTGACTAACTTAATTGTCATTTGTGTTAGATTTCTGCATTACTCAGCATATATTCTCACAGGCATAAAGGCTGGGGGCAACACAGAGACATAAAACACATAACCAGGGTTGACAAGGGAGGTAGGATCACTGGAACCTGGTTCAGGTAGGTTTAATCTGCTATGGCACCAGAAAGATCAGAATTCACATCATGCCAAGGAACTTCTAGAAGTTTCTGGGGGTTTCCTGTACTTTCCTGTATTGTTTTAATGTAGATATAGCACAATGGACAGCAATAGTGAATATTATTTATGTATCAGATGATTTATGTCCATATTCTGTCTGCTTCTGTTGGTGCACTTAAGGTGCTGTATAGTTTTAGAGGTGCGATGCTTCTGAGATAAATTTTTACCTTTGCTCACAATCAAGTTCCCTTTCCCTGTCTACCTGTAGGGGAATGGGAAAATTATGTCATTTTTAACATATTGTAGAAGAACTGAAAGGGATTTGTTTCACCACAGAAAGATGGAGATCACCTGGGAACATCAGAGCAGTTTCTCCTTATGAAACCAGCTAAAAGTTGAGCACTTTTTTTTGACCTAGGGCCCTTTGTATACTGCAAACCCTGGGAATCTGGAGTTGACCATTTGGGAGAAACTGCCATTTTCTCTGGAAAAGATAAAGCTATAGGAGTAAGAGAGGGCATTTCATAGTAAGTTTAAGTTCAGACTAAGAAATGTTTGGGTTTTGGGCAACTTGGGTTTTTGTGAAAGTGATAGGAGGGTAAACCATGAGGGCATTGATTTACATTCAGCCTAGAATACTTGGTTTCAGTATTGGTGAAAATTAAAGTGCACTGTAAACATATTAGAAACAAGCTATCACTGACAATTTTAAGAAGAAAGTGGACAAGCCCCTGTGAAGAGTGGCCTTGTAGCTCTGGTGCTTCGCAAAAGTCTATTTTGGTTTCAAAGACGGATTTAAACTCTTCTGCTTGAGTACATTCCTTTCAACGTAAGAAAAAAAGACTTTTTTTTACAGTAAGAACACTCACTGGTACAGCCATCCTCAGGTAGAGTCCTCATCTCTGGAGATTTCCAACGTGTGACTAGACTGGGTGCTGGATAATGTCATATAGACTCCCTTTTCCGCAAAACACTGGGCCAGGTCATCTTCTGAGGGCCAGATGATCTAACTTGGGTTTTCCCATGATTCCTATTAAGCCTTTAATTCCACTTCAAGAGAAGATAATGTTGAGAGTCAATGTAAAAACACTGCAAAGATTAAAGAGAAAATACACTCCATTCACCTAATGGGAAACTAGAATTCTGAAGCTGGATCTTGAAGAGATTTCTGCCCGTCCAGATGGCCAGTTTCTGCACAATGTATCATAAAAACAATATTATCTGATTATGTTTCACTGGAGTGTAAAGAGTGCTCTTGACAGCGGAAGTTCAGCTGTTGGTTTTATATAAGGCATTGAGTGGAGTTGTAGCTCCATTGCTTTCTTCATCACTTTCCTAGGCTGGATTTTCGAATTCTGTGAGAGGGAAGAGTGTTGAAGATGGAATAAGTTCCTGCAGCAACACCAAAAATAGACTATTTTTTCCCTATGGTTTTTCAGAAGCAAGTAAGAGGGATACTTTGAGAGGACCTATAGACTAAGGGTGAGTCCTCCTAAAATAATCAAGTAATTTGGATCTAATTTTCATAGAGTTAAAGGTGAATGGGAACAGAAGGGGAGAAATCTTTTCTATTCCTTTCAGATTTTAAGTGTTGATGTTTTTCTAAAACTCTCCCTAAGTCACACTCAAAAACATGAGATGTATATGAATATCAGCCAGTGAAAATTCCACTGGAAAGGCTTTTGGCATCTGATTTTAAATTCATTTTTATGTTTTGATTTATTATGAATCAGGCCTTGTTCCTTTTTTATTATTATTTTATATTCTTGGGTACCCATAACAGAGCAGGTGCATGATTTGGTTTAGTTTTTATTAGTTGCTGCTGAAGGATGTTACCTGATATTTTCTCAACAATTTTAAGCCAATCTTATAGCCAATTCCAAGATGGAAGAGCTCATTATGTTCTTTGCCTCTTAGAATGCATAGTAACTTCATCAGAATTCTGCATAATGGGAATTACCGAGCTGAATTTCCAAAAATAGTTACATCCCATCTTTAAAGAAAGAAGTAGGTACCAGCTTTGCATCAGAGATTCAAGCATTCAGGTAGCTACCTAACATCTAGGCAACACCAACATGCAGAAACTGCTGCTGGGTTTTTCTTTTCGAGAAACATCTTTCTGTTTAGACTTCTGAGCTGTCGTACCTCAGTTTATATTGCAGCGTGCATGCATCCATTAGCACCTTGATAGCAAGGAAATGCTCAGCATTGGTTTTATGCCTAATTCTCATGAGAACTTACATGGTGATAATCCGGTTGTTAATGTCGATTCTACAGGAAACTAGATGCCTAATATGGGAATAAAATTTCCACTAGATACACAAATATCTCTGTATTAAACACCATAACCAATTACAGTGTGAAACAGCTTATTTTCTCCTATGAGTCTGAAGTGCACTAACTTTGAAAAGATTTAGGCATGGCCTGCCTTGCATAAGAGAATTAGCAGTATGAGGCTGTCACATCCATAGCCAATAGAGGGAAAAAAAACCAAACCAAAACAGCCCTCACTATAATTTAAATTCTGAAGGCAGCCAGGGCCTTGGGTTGCACTGGCCTGTTTTGCAAAGAGGGAAAGGGAAAAAAGTTCACTTAAGCCAGAACTTCTGTGTCTATTAGAGCAAGATACACAAGCAATAAATTCTAATTCTAAGCTCTACAGCATCTGTGTCTGTAGATTTAGAAATTAATGCCTTTGCTGAGAGGAATATCTGTGTACCCAAATACAGAACCTTCCAGCTGATAATGTGTACTTTTGCATTATGAAATATTGGTCACATGCTTTTCACTATCTGTAGTCACTTTTACAAAGATGCTAAGTTAAAAAATAATACATTTTTTTCCTCATGAATTCAAGCTAGAAGTACTGTTAGGCATGTTTAAAATGCTAGGTGTTTAGTAGAAACAATATCCTAATTCTTCAGCTTTGAAATTTGTAATAGAAAAGGTCTTTCATGGTAGATTGATCAGTATTTAAGTAGATAATTTCAGTTTGCAAATGTCATTTCACTCAAGTCTGTTACTAATGTGTGTGGATTCATGGATTTGGCAGAAATGGGCACTTTTGTATTTAATAAGCTCCAGCACAACTAGGGGTGTTTGTAATCCAGCCATCTTGTGAACAGCCACAGTGCTCTTGTCTGGTAGTGACTTGTCAGGTCCAGCATAGCAGGTTAGTACCACAGGGATCATCTCCAAATCTTGCTTGACTGTTTACACACTGGAATGGATTTTTCCTGTGTGGCAGTAGTTGGTGTGAGTTGCTGACGGTGTTTTTAGTACAGAGAAACCAATAACGGATGGCATTAGCAGAAATTAGTTGTGACATTTTTAAAACAGATGGATAGTATGAAAGTTTCTACCTACAGTTACTGAAAGAGCTGGTAAGAGCTGCCGGGGCCATCTGAGCTCAGAAAGCATTTGTTAGACAGCTGTGCTCCCTTTGCAGAAATTTTGGCACGTTATGCTTTCTCCTGTATGCAAAAGCACTAACATTATCTCATCCTGAAAAGCAAAGAATGGTCCTACAAAGGAGTCCAGGGAAAGCAGGTTAATTTATTTTAGGTCAATTTTGTTTTGTCAGTTCATGGGATTTCCACATATTTCATATCCACTTTAAGCCTGACTGTCTTCCTAGTGCTATGCCTTGGTCAGTCACCACACTCTTGCTGGTATGATTTGGTATATTTTTCACTGCTACTGTTTTCCAAGCAGGCTTCAGCCTTCTCAGTGATGCTGAGTGTTTTGTCTCTCACCTTGTTTAAGTTTTTTATGTCATCTAGACTGAAGTATAACTTCAAACCTGGGCAGCCCTGAGAAGACCATTATCTGAAGTGACACGGCATGGACACTCGGATTAGATTCTTTAAGCTTCTTCACTGCTTAGGTCAATCAATATAATATTTCTGCTTCAAACCTGTGATTAAATTATTGTGGGCTCAAAGTTTTATAAGAAGTTTCCAAAAGCATTTAAGGGCATTAAGAAACGTCCAAACCAAACTGACACTCCTTGAGTGACGCCATTTGGTTTTCATTTGATGAACACTTTGGAAAGGCTACTCAACTGTGCCTACTCTTGGGTTCTTGCATACAACACAGTTGTAGCATTAAGTAAACTCATGTGATCAAATCTTGCTGGTTTATACAACATCAGTTACCAAGTGTGATCTTTCTAACAAGGATTTGCCACTAATCTTTCTGGTAATCACTTATAGCAGTTTTCCAATTAACCTTAAGCTTGTACAGCACTTTGATGTGCTAAGAATTTTTACACAGGCTAGTGGTTAGAAAGCTTAATTTAGGCTTCTTCTAAAGGAATTCAACTGGAAGCGAAGTTCCTGCATTGATATCTCTGCGTTACTCTCCATCATTTCCATCTCTTACTGTATGCCCTTATAGATCCATTCTTTCTAATGCTTATGCCTGAGAACAGTGTGCATTCAGCCTTTTTTCCTTCCTTTGGACAGAATATTAACTATATCCAGTGTGTAAATATTAGTAATTATGTAGTGCAGAAATTGACAGTGATTTCACTGACTCAAAACAGATCCCTGCTTTTGATGCTTTTAATCTCAGTAGTCTTGTTTGCATAAAGTGGTGGAGAAAAGTGTCAGCAGAGTTATAGGACTACATACTGTACTAAGCTTCAGAATCATGTTGAAAGAACACTATGATAGTTGTAATTAGAAACTTTTAAAAATAACAGTTCCTAAGCAAAGGATCATAGAGCAGCTGTTCTCAGCCAAAAGACAAGGGATTGTCACAAAGTCCATGATGTGATTACTGGGACTTGAAGTGCATGTGCTGCCTTCTGGTCTCTCTTTCATTGAGATCTCAGTGGGCAACTGCCAGCAGTCCAGTTACACAGCCTCTGTCCTTTACCTGCTGGCATCCCAGATGGCTCTCAACTGGTCTGTCTCTGTCTCTTGTCATCCTTTAACTAATTTTGTCTGTCCTGTGTGGTTTGGAGAAGACAAAGAAGTCCTGCAGACCTGGTTCTCCATGAGTTCAAAATGTCAGAGGGGAATAATATACCTATATTCCTGTCCTTCACAGATAGTTGCTGATATTGCTCTGGAGAAAGGAGATAATATTTGTGGTCTAGTCCCTCTGGAACACTAAAATCCTCTGTTATTTCAGTGTGCTGTCACTTTTATTGACTGTATATTGTGTGTGTCTTTCACCTAGCTAATAACATAGCATCTGTGAAGTTGTGACTTCCTTTTATTTTGCTTTCTACATTTCAAATAGGCTGTTTGGAGGAAAGTCAATTTGTGTTAAAAAACTGCTAACTGACAAGGTACTTGTATCCCGTATGTATTTCCTCAAATCAAAGCATTTTTTTCCTCATGTACTTTTTATTTTTTCTCAAAAAATCCACTGGATTTTTTCAGAAAAAATAAATAGAAAGTGAAATAAAAAATAAAAAAATAAATAGAATTAAACAAAAAATAAATAGTGAAATCCACTGTGTGGATTTTTCTGCTTTTGACATCAGACCATGTCCATTTGTCTCCTTAAAATGCCTCCATTTTTATGTATGAAGTATCTGAGTGACCAAGCCAGAATGCTGAAGCCCTCAAAAATGCATCTGACAGGCTGGTCAGAACAATAGTGAATCAAGTGTGAGACTTTTCAGTGTGCTACAGCAGAGCTGTAGTGTCTATTCCACATGCTTACTTTGATAAGAGCCTGTAGAAGTGTCTTGTTTTTTCAAGAACCTTAGACCCATGGTAACAAAGAAAAAACTCAGCTTCATTTGTTGTTTGGAGTAGGAAAGCAAGAAGAAATTCCCAGAGTCCCAATCTGCAACAACCCTCAGCAGTCTTTGTCTGCTTTTGGTATGTATATCATGATTTAATACCTGCAGAAGTTCTAGCACGTGCTAAATAAAATTAAATTGGGGCAAATCTGGGTATCCCAAAACTGTGGTTAGCCTTAAAATTCTTAAGAAAATAAATTTTTTCTTCACACAAATTTATTTGTAAAGGCTTAGAGAATATATCATATTGCTTATGTAGTTAGAAAATAAAATATGTTCCTCAAGTAACTGGAGAGTGGGGGATTGAATGAATAACCGAATGAATATATATGACAAATGAAATAATGAATGAGTAGGCAAGGGCAAGAGTAAAATTATGAACTGAGGATGAAGTGGAAGAGAGTGAAAGAGAGGGAAGAAGAATGATGCCAAGGGAAAGTAGTGGGGAAAGTGAAATAGAAGGGAGTAATGAATCAGATGGAAGAGAAGGGCAGAAACTGAAAACTGAGTAATTAATTTAGGAAAAGATCAGAACAGGGTGTTGTCAAAAGGTGAAGCATGTTCTTCATGGGTTTGTGACAACATAGGTGGGGAGAAAAATAATTGGAATTGAGATAGGAATGAGCTGAAAAAAAATAGAAAAGTCAAAGGCCAACTTGCCAGGATAACAAGATAGAATCAAAGGAAAGAGGTAAGAAAAGATGCTGGAGAGAAGGCAGAATAAGTAGTAAAAGCAAATGACTGCTCCACTGGCAGACCCAGGTTACTTCTGGCTATGCCTCTCTTTTTCTTGTATGGCCATGGTGAGGTCAGCCAGTGCTCTTGGCTTTTGGTAGCCTGCAGATAATAGTCTAGGGCTGCTTGGAGAAGCAACTAAAGAAAAGTGCAGAAAAAAATATATTATGTTATGAAGATATTGTAAAAATTAAAAGCAGTAGTCATCTGAGGAGGTATACTCCATCCTCACCTTTTTCTCTGCCCTGCAGTATGCTTTCTTACCTTCTAGAATTGAGGTTTCTCCTTCAGGGGAAGGAAACCAACAGCACCCAAAGCAGAGCTCCAAATGTCTGAGGACCACATTTAGATAATGATGCACAAGTGTTGTAATATGCTAGTCAGCACATTTAGAAATGAATATTGCCAATACTGATGGTTTTAGAATATATAAATATCAGAATGAAATCATATTTCTAAGTTAAAAAGAGAGATTGGGATAAATAGTCACTGCATTTTTCTTGGTAGGGATTTAGCCTTGTTCATTCATAGAAGGTTGTGATTCTAATTCCTCATATTTTAGGATGAAAAAATGTCCCTGAATTCTTGGATGTTTCATCTAAAAATTATATAAATAAATGTAGTGTTTCATAATGCTAATCGAAGTAAAGAAAAGGGTCTTTGAAGGGAGGTGGAGTAAGCCATGTGCAAGTCTACAAATCTCTCTGTTATATTTAAAATAGCTTTCTTTTATAGTAAAAACTTATGTAATTATAATTAGGCAAAGAAAGAAGGCCACAACCCAGCTTTATTAATGCTTTTCCTGACTGTATTATAGTCTTCCTTTAAGCAGTAATATCCTTTGTCGCCTGAATCAACTAAGTCAGAAAATTACTTTTCCCCATCTCTGAAGCAATCACTTTTATAGCTTTTCCTAGTAAATGAGAAACCTACTCTCCAAAAATGAAGGGGGAAAAAAAGATGTGGAAAATTTTTTTTAATACTCCATCAAACTTTGTTGTACATTAGTTCTCTTACAGACTGTATCGAATCATCAGACTCTCGAAACAGATTTGTACTCAGAAAAGACTATTTAGAGGAGTGCTGAGTTCTGCTAATGGGAAAGAATTGAACTGATCATCAGTGCTCTCATTATTCAAAATTTTATTCAAAATAATCTATGACTATTGATATGCAATACCTCAAATAGCTCAAAAAGAAGTAAAAATTTTGTTGAAAAATACTGATATCAGTGTCAAAGCAGTATAAAATGAGGATTTTTCACAGGTTTGCTACATCAGGCAGCAACACTTGTTAAAAGAGGAAGGAAATGTTTGGTACTTTCAATAAAATTATTAGAAGGAAAGGAAAACCTGTTTGGAGCTTTTTAATTTACACTAAATTCTTGTGCACAGACTCAATTGTTTTGTTTTTAAAGACAGGCTAAAATGGGAGTCCTAAACTTTGGCCCAAACAGTAAGGGATGCTATAGCAAATATAGTACGGAAATCACTAACTTCAGAGGCCAAATCTAGGTGGGAAAGTGTAGAGTTGAAGCATGTCTGCTTTCCTCTCTTCTTCTGCGTAGTGAGCTGTAGTGTTGGCTGCTCGCATTTTCTACTGGTGGCAGCATGTACCTCTTAAGGACAATGTGATGCCTTGGAGTTTCATCTTTGGAAGGACCAGAGATCTGTAGTCGTATGAGTTTATTCCTTGTTTGCAGTCTAAAATTCTGTCCAGATGAAAAAACATACCCACACAACTATGAGGGTGGTGAGACACTGGAACAGGTTGCCCAGAGAAGTTGTGGATGCTCCAGCGCTGGAAGTGTTCACAGCCAGGTTGGATGAAGCTCGGAGCAACCTGGTCTAGCAGGAGGTGTCCCTGCCCACAGCCGGGGGATTGGAACTAGATGACCTTTAACTTCTCTTTCAACCCAAACCATTCTATGAATCCATTCACAGAGAAGCTCAAGTAGAGTGTCCCTGTGTTGTATCTATTCTGTGAGTAAAGAGAAGCCTTTTTAGTTCTGTGCTGTTGAATTTAGGATTGACCCTTGGCATTTTGCCAGGGAATCAGTAATGAGATGTAGTTGGGTGGGTACTAAAAAGAAACATTGTCAGACCTCTCTTTTGTCTCACCTCTGAGATGGGGTGGGAAGCACTTTGGTTATATTTCTGGGGGTTTTCTCTGCTCAGTAAATGAAATGGGCCCAGCAGGCAGCACAAAATGCATTCACATGGGTGAGAGCTACAACATTCCTGTGCTGAACTCCAACTACGGCTGGGTACTTAGCTGAGAAATCGGGACTAGCAAAGAAGGCCAGCATTTGACACCTTCAAAGCCACTGTAAGAGAGTATTTAGATAAATGTTACTTTGGGAACCAACTAGCTCCCAAGATGTCACTGAAGTTAAACAAGCAATTGGAAGAAATTAATTCCAACCTTTCCTTTGTTCTCAAAAATTTGCCATTCTGCATTCAGTGAGCAAACTCTGCACACACGAGGGTCCTCTGATGGTTTTTTCTGGATCTTCTGTGTCAGTGTGGACTCCTTTTTAAGCACGTGGGAAATGTCATTCCAAGTAAATGCCAGCATTGCCCTCCTATATGCTTTGTTTGCACGAAGCAAATGGTTATACAAGATAGAAGGTGACCAAATACTGGAGCTTGCCACCTGGAATTTCTGAGGCCTGATTTTGAGATGAATGGAGGCTGAGAGTACATGGGTGTACCTTTAAATGGCAGCACCAGTATAAGCAGTTCCTGCATCTTGTTGCACCCAGCCACAGCCGTTCATTCACACATGCTGTACCTTCAGTTTTGTTGGAAAAATTGTTTACTGCCACGTGGTGAGCAGGACTAGTGAATTGTTCTACATTTGAAACAACCTAGTTATTTTTATTGATTTTTAACCTGTATCAATTTTCTGATCTAGCTCTTCCCTGGACTCTGAAAAAGGTACTTTGGCATGGCTGAGGAGGTGGTGGAGGGAAGGAAAGGGTTGCTGAAGATGAAATCTGTTCATCTGATCACTTGGGGGGAGGGGTTCATGTTGTGGTTTTAGTTTTGTGGTTTGTTTGGGTTTTTCCCCTTTTTTAAACTTGCTAGTTGTAATTCTGTAATACTTCAGTTTCAATCAGAGAGCTGGGTTTTTAAATGCTTATTTTATCCTATTTCTTCCTGCTCTTTCCTCTCCCCATACTCAGCTCTTGGCTTCCACAGCTGAGTGGATAGAGCAGTTTCTGGGGCTGTACTGCCTCACAAAAATTATTTTAATCTACTGAATGAGTTAAAAACGGGGCAAAAAAACAATAGTTGAGTGCAGAGAGTATTTGTTCCCCCCTGATCCTGCAGGGCAGAGCCGAGCCCAACAGTGTGTTTACAGTCTGCTGGGGAGGGAAGGGAGCCAGGCAAGAAGCTGGCTCTGTGCCTGGAGAGGGGGCTGGGAAGTCAGCCGGCAGTGATGGAGACCTCTCTCTTCTCACATCCTCAGCTCCACAGGGAGATCCTTAACTGCAGCCTGTCTGCTTAGGGGAGCTCTCTTGTAGCAGGTTTTCTTCCAAGCTCTAGCCAGACATGGACACGTGAGCTGGCTGGGGATCGTGCCAGTGGAGATGAGGGGTGGCAGCACGTAGGAGGCAGAGAGTGACTGCTTGTTGTCCCTGAACCACCCACGCCACAGCCCCAAGCATGTGAGCCCATCAATTGCAATTCCAGTGGGTGCTGCAGGCACCTGTGTCTTTACACAGAGAGACCAGAGGGACTCATGGAGCTTCAGATTCCTCTCCTGGGTATTGATTTCCTCAAAATTATCTTTGTGTGAGCGACCTCAGTTGCTGTAAAATAAGACAATAAACATTACAGTAAATTTTAATGAAAAATAACTACATGAGAAACAGCCCACTTTTCCTAAAGACAGCATTAACTTTTGGGGGCCAGTGCTATTTTGAGAAGCTGCATGTGCACATAGCTAATGGCTGATTGTACATTGGGAGTGAGTGCTTGTCATGCAGGTAGTTTGAATGCAACAGTTTAAGGCAGGCTAAGGTGATATGAATGTAAATTGTATTGCAAAAGCTTTCCGGGGATTACTTGGACTTCTGCTAAAATGTAATCTCTTTGAGTAAGTATAATTTCATTTTTTGCATGTGTGACAGTTGAATATCGAGCTGCTGAAGAAAAAGTAGCAAGGTTTTTATTCCACGCTGGTTTTTTTTTTAAATTACTGTAGCCTTATACTGATGAATAGCACACATTCCCAGAGTGGCAGGATTCAGTCCTGGTAGTTTTTAAAAAGGACAGGAGTGTGTGTGTGTGAGAAGCAGAGAGTAATGTAAACAAAACAGCTGATTCAAAGTTAAGGTATTACCATCAAAGATTTCCCTAAAAGTCCTTGAGTATTCTCTCTTTAAAATAAGTCTAAATCGTTAATCTTTCTGGGGCCAGGCAGACTTTTAAATTGTCTTTCAGACCCAATATTCCATAAAGAGCACAGAAATAATAAATAGTCTAGTTTGTCTTTTAATCATTTGGAGACTTAGTAAAAATAACTTTGTCAAGTTGTGCATTCCTCTGTTTTGTACTTGTCCTCCTCTGAGTGCTGACAGGTCACAGTAATGGGGATTCTGGAACAACTCCATACTTTTTCCAATCAGTTGAGAAAAAAGCATGAAAATTCATGGGCAGATATCCTCTGCCTGGGTCACTCGTGTCTGCCCTGAATGAGACAAGCTCCTTTGCTGCTTGTGAACACGTGTTGAAAACTCTGGATCTCTGTCTCAGTGGAATAAAAATTATTTTTATTCATGGGTGTGCTTTTTGCTAAGGCTTGTTATCAAAAGCAAATGAATAAAATGAAATTGTATATTGCAAAATGTAGGGAAGGAGCCATTCACTTTATGTATCTATATGTGGACACATACATATCCTAATGAGCAAATTGTATCTTAAAAAATAAGCTTGGGACCTAAGGGCAATAAAGGATCTTTTGTTGAACTTGCTGAGTAAGCACATGGTGATTAACTGCAACTGAAAATGCAATTTAGCTGAAAGAATATGGCACAATGGCAAGTGTTGCACGTGCTGCCTCCCACCCATGTGGTAGCCCCCCAGAGAGGCCATGAAAGGTGTCATGCAGGCTGCTTGAGCACTGGCTGTTCTCAAGTGGGCATGAGCTCGGTATGGACTAGTTAAATCTGCTCTTGACTCTGACTTCAGGCTGCCCTCCAAAATATAGATAAAAATATCTATCTATGTATGCCAAGTGACTGTCAGCAGTGGGGTGAAACAAAGAGGCCACAGCTCACATTCTCAAACTCCTTTTCAAAGGTCTTGTTACTTGGAGTATTTGCTTGGGAACACACAGAATTAGGAGGGGGGCGGAAATTATGCTTTGAGCAAAGTGTACAGACATGAGGGGATGACAAGAATGGGGTCAGCAGGGGAGGGCAGCTTTTTCTACGGTGACCAGTTTTGTGGTGACATGGGAAAAAGTGTCTGGAAGATGCACAGTGGATTGGATGTGCAGGTGCATTTGTTAGGTTCAAACTGCAAATATATGAGAGCTGTAAGCAGTGATGCTTTCACTGGCCAGACTCATTTCATATGAGAGCTTTCTTGTACCCTGCTGTCCCTTCTCCTTTGTGATCCCTCTACAACTGTCCCTTCTCCTTTGTGATCCCTCTACAACCTTCCCACTCCCCCATCCTAGTTTCCCCTGCCCCAATGTGTTCACCTCCCTTGTCTGCTGTACCTCTGAAGTCTGTACTTCACAAGCTCTGTTTTCACAAAACAGGGAAGGAGAGACATTCAAAAGCCCCTGTTCTTGTCTTTCACCTTTACAACTTTCCTGTTCCTAGCAGGAGGTAGCAGAGCCTTGCTTGGCTCCATGGCCTTTCCCCTAGGGCTCTGCACAATACACTCCCAACATGTGCCATCAGATGATGTATCTCCATCTCCCTCCACCCTCTTTTCTGCTGCAGCACTGTTTCCTACTGTCAGGGCTAATGAGGTCAGGGCTCTCAGTGCTTTTCTCATCCTTGCTCTGCCAGTTGTGTGTTGCCCATCACTGTTGCTGCAACTTCCTGGATAACTCTGGCTCTTCTTTCACTCCTTGAGTTCTTCCCCTTATTTTTCTTTCTCTCTGGTTTCAAAAAAGCTATAGTGAAAGTAAGAAAGTTGTGAAGACAGAAGACCAATTTTAGCTGTGGTAAAAGCAAATGCAGCTTCTGTTTCTTGGGCGTTATGTTTGCTAACTCCAGAGTGAGTTTAGCCTGTAACTGGTGCTGTTTAAAACTGTGGCAGGCAGAATTTGCATGTTTGCTTTCAAAGCAGCTGTGATAATAGCAGCCTAAACAGTTGCTCTTTCTGGGTCTTCTTTGCAAAAATGCTTTAGTGTATCCATCAGAGAGGTGATTTGGCACAATGATGTTGCCCCTGTATAAGGACAATATTGTATGTTGCTCACAGGTGTTGGATCCAAAGCCTCATGGTGTGCCTTCTACAGACTGTTTCATAAACTCAGATGTGGAGGCCAAGTGGCAGCCCTGTGCATTCTAGCCTCCTGCAGTCTCCCATGAAGGAGAGTCTCCCAGTTGGTGTAGCTGCCTGGTGACTTTGCTTGAGCAGCAGTAAAATCCACAGCTACTTTATGCCACAACACTAGTGTGCCAAGAATGTGTCTTGATGACATACAGTTTTTCATGACAGTGTGTATGTAATGAGCTCCTAATTAAAGGCTCCTGCTAACAGCTTAGTGCTTAGACTCAAATATGTAAAAAAAGTCCTAGCCTTAGGTTCACAGAATCACAGAATGGCTTGGGTCTCAAGGGACCTTAAAGATCATCTAGTTCCAATCTCCCTGCTGTGGGCAGGGACACCTTTCACTAGAACACGTTGCTCAGAACCTCATCCAACCTGGCCTTGAACACTTTCAGAAATGGGGCAGCCTGTTTCAGTAAACAGTTTCTCCTAATATCTAATCTAAACCTACTCTCTTTCAGTCTGAAGCCATTCCTCCTCGTCCTTCTCCCTTTCCAACATGCCCTTGGAAAAAGTCACTCTCCATCTTTCTTGTAGGCTCCCTTCAAGCACTGGAAGGCCATGATTAGGTTATCCTGAAACCTTCTCTTCTCCAGACTGAACAATCCCAGTTCTCTTCAAGCTCCTATTCTTGAAGTCAAGCTTACCCTGTAGCTTTCATGACACTGTTAGTGAAGTATCTGAGAGCAGGCAGCTAGACCAAACAGGACGTTGAAAGGCTAGAAATAGTAAATAGCATTTGCTTGTGCCATCCTTCTTCTTTGAGATTACTATGGGAATTGGATTTTTTTTTTTTTAATGGATGAAAAGTCAGTCTTTTTTTGCAGTACTACTGATATCTTGTTTTCTTTCTCCATTATAAGACAAAGCATAGTCCAAGTGGTAGCCTGGCTCTTCCTAGGGGCTGTGTTCACATGTGTTCATGGAGAAGGTCCAGGCTGTCAGTGGCAGGGTCCCCTCTGTGCATCCCAGACTGCATCAGTTATCTCCTTTATACAGTGTGCAAAACCTCTCCACCTAGAAGAAAAAGTACACAGATATATGTCTGTAACTTAAAACATCCCTGCAGTGGTCTTTTTTTTTTTTTTTTCCCCTGCAGAAAATGTATAATCTGTCCCAACCTTTAGAATGCACAATTTTATGGGATAGACAAATCTACTTGAGTTTTAAGTGACAGCAATGGTTTTTCTCTAAGTTTTCACCCTGCATTTTAACCTTCAGTGAAACAAAATAGTTAGCTTTATTTGGCATGTTTATAAGCAATTGAGCCTACCAATGTGCCTTCTGTTTGAACTCAGTAGACCCCCAGCTTTGTGTAATTGGGACTGCAGCATGATAGAGAGTTCTGTTATGACTTCACATATTGATCGGTCCAATTTAATTTCCTCATGGGACCTGGACCACGCTAGGGATGGTGGATTGTGTTGAAGGCTTGATAAGCCAATTTTAACAAAGCATCTCAAAGGCTTCTGGAGCAAAAGCAATTATCAATACTGATACATGTTTCCTTTCATCAAAAGGTAAGGGCTCATTAATAGGCTGCACAACAGCTGCTGTTTGCAACCCATGACTTTTTTTTTAATTAACTTGGAGATATTGCTTCCTCAGACTTACCAGTTTTCCGAAAGAAAAGAAATTGGGTTGCAGGTTTTAATTTTAGTGGTATATGTGATAGCAGTATCTTCTACATTTCTATATTCACTATATTGGTAATTGAAGCCTAGATTATATTTTAGAGAGATGGTTCCATTCCACTGCTTATACCCATGTCTGAATGAACCACGCCAACAAATTCTGGTGTTTTGCGACTTTTGAATTGTGTGTCAAGTTATGATGATGTCTGCTATTTTTACCATTAGTATTATTGGTTAAATAGTCTCCTGTTATAACTTTGGAAATTAGCATTCTTGTTTGTCATTGGATATTTCAAAAATGTTTTAAAATTGTGTTTACTTTAGGCTCTCAGTTATGAGAAGGAAGTTCATTGTTGCTTCCCACTGTTTTATCTTTCCTATGCAAAAATCCTAACATTTTATTTATAACCTATTGGTTGTAGGTGTGTTGTGGGTGTTAAATTCATACTGCTATTTAATGTTGCAAATTGGATGTATGGAAAGAAAACACCATCAAGGCAAACTGCTATGTTAAACTTGATTTTAAACACAGTTTTTTGATAAGTAGCTAGAAGTTTAGTGCCTTACACAATGGTTATCCTTAGCTAATATCAGTTGCTTTTGTTTTGCTTATTCACCAGAAAACAATTTAAACCATTTAACACCTGCTATAGTGTTTTCTGATTTCTTAATCGTTTCACACACATTATCTCAATAATTAGCATGGTTCTGCTCATTAATGCATGGATTGAAAGTAGCAGCAGTACATTCCAAGGAAATTGGAAAAAAAATCTTTGTTGCTAAGCATAGATGAGTGTGGATGGGTGAAACAGGAGAAAAAGGGAAAGGTAGCTGGATTACACCAAGTGTAATTGACCAATGAACCAAATTTTGTAACATGCTCAAAATCCTATGTTGCTTGTTTGGTGGGTCATGATAAGTGGCACCTTACCTGATTTTTCTTCTTTTCTTGATGTCTAAACTTCTAGAATCATTTGTTCAAGGGGAAATTAGAGTTTTCATGACAAAATTGAACTATTTAGCACTGGTAACCATTGCCTAAAATTGCAAGTGTTTCTTAGGAGGTCAGAAATAGGAAGTTAGATGAAAAGAAATACATTTTAGTTCTTTGTGTATTCTAGATTTCATTTGAAGTTGTGACTCAACCTTTACTGGAACTCATGGTACTGAAGATCCCATGAATGTTTAATGGGAAATGACTGAAACCATTACTCCCCCGCAGGCTACTGTTTAGTCTCACTTCTCTTCCCCAGTTAGTCATGACTGAAGGGTGAAGATGAGTGGGTAAATTACCTTCAGCAATGATTAATTCAGATTAATTATCTAATTTTGCAAACAGTAGAGCAACGAAAAAACAAAAAAGGTGTGACAGATACCCTGAACTTACCTAATATTAGGTATATTCTGGATTTAGTTACTGATGGGGTCAATTCAGACACCCTTTGATTTCAGTGGCCTATAATCCTTATCAAAACTGTGCGGTTCAAAGTGATAGTTCAATGTCCCAGATTAGGGGGATTAAGAGGAGTTTCAGCATACTTTAGGCCTTTGCTTACTTCCTTGCTCCTTAATTCTCCAACCATATTCTTCTTGTCGGGTCTGTTCCATGCAACAGCCACTGTAGCTACCTGCTCAAACCATTGCACAGGGCAAAGGAGCAGAGGCTGCTTTTTAGGAAGGGGTTTTACTTACATTCGTATTTTAAAGGTCATTATTGCAATATGTAGTTGGTTTGTGCTACAGAACAGATATTTTAAAATGAACTATTTTTAGGAACATACAGTGCTGGGAAAGTATGGAAAAAATGATGTGAAAAAAATCAATTATTTGATTCTAAAATGGAAGAAAGATAAATATTATAATGCAAGGGAATGTTCCCTAAACATGGAACATGTGTTAATTAAATATTTGTTGTGTAACTGGAATATATGTTATTTAAATTCTTAAATAGTGGGACAGTAAAACTGTTCATCATTGATTTTTATACCTTAATGGTATGTTAAATTACATCCCTCACTAGTTTTGGAAACTGAGGTCATGAAATGTGAAGTTGTTTCTTTTTGTAATAATGTAAATTACCTAATGCTATTTGTTATTTTATCCTTAAATCTCTAGGTGCTGAGGTGTTGTATATGAACATGTCAGCATATAACGAAGGTCGGCTTCAGTCGTCTTTCTGGATTGTTGATAAACAGCACGTATACATTGGAAGTGCCAGCCTAGATTGGAGATCGTTGGGACAGGTAATTTAATTGAAAAAGTAATCCTATACCCTTGGAGGGTATAATGAAGGAAAAAAAAAAAAAAAAGTAATGTTTGGAAGCCACTTGGATAGCTCTGTTTTCTGAGAGTTTACTGGCAAAGGTGCCAGCATCAAAAACTGTATTGCCACAGTTTTGATGACTCTTCTGTGTTGGTAAAAGCATATTACTATAAATTTTGCTTCTTGTCATTGTGACAGCTATCTTCCATGGTTATGCTTAGATTTTAAAAATTTGATTGATTTTATCAATTTCTATGATGGTTATTGTAAGTTCCAGTTTACTTATTTTATTTTTTTAAAAAAAATTAAAATTGAGCAAACCTTCTGGTAAACAAACCACTACAGAAACTCTATGGTCATATAGAATCGTAGAATCATAGAATCAGATGGGTTGGAAAGGAGATCATCTGAAATCATCAAGTCCAACCCTTGATCCACTACCACCGCAGTTACTAGACTATGGCACTCAGTGTCACATCCAGTCTCTTCTTAAAAATCTCCAGGGACGGAGAACCCACCACCTCCCTGGGCAGCCCATTCTAGTGCCTGACTACCCTCTCTGTAAAGGATTCCTTCCTAATATCTAATCCAAACCTCCCCTGCTTGAGACCGTGCTCTCTCGTCTTACTGTTGGTTGCCTGGGAGAAGAGACCAACCCCCACCTGGCTACAACTTCCTCTCAGGTAGTTGTAGAGAGTGATGAGGTCTNCTATTTTTGATACAGGCCAGGATACCATTGGCCTTTTTGGCCACCTGGGCACACTGCTGGCTCATGTTCAGCTTCCCATCGATCCAAACTCCAAGGTCCTTTTCTACCTGGCTGCTCTCCAGCCACTCTGTCCCCAGCCAGAGTGAATATCACATCGTGTGAATGACCTCATTCCTCTGATCTACCATTTAAAAAAGCAAAAACAGCGTTTGGAAAGACTTCCACATAGATAGTGGGTATTGTCCTGGAATATCCACTACCTTTGGAGAGGGAGGAATTCATGGCTACAGAAATTCAAATAGTGTAGTATTTTTCAAGGCTGCATGTGTTAGAGAGAATTCCATATTTTTATTCCTGATAAACATGAGAGTTGAAGGCCTCTGCCAACAACCAGTGCTAAGAATTCTCTGTAGTCTTGCAACCATTTTGAAGAAGTACTTCATCAGTCATGCAGGTTATTTTGCTTTTTGTAGGTATCCATGCATTTTTTCTTTCTTCAGCAGTCTCAGGGTCATTAACAGCTGTCATGTTCATTTATGCTATACCACTGACTGTGTGAGGCTGCTGTCAGTCACATTTATGGAGTGAAACCTGTGCTTTTAGGTCTCAGTAACTGAAATGCACAACAGAGAGGGGAAAGAAGTGGTCCTAGGTAGTTATTAGTTGCAGTAAAAATGCTTACTTTCTAAACACGAGCAGACTCTCAGGAGCACAGGAATAACTGTGAGCATAGATTCTAATGACTTTGTAAAGAAGAATGTGTGTGCTGGTTGTGTTGAATTTGTTTTGAGCTAAGAGACTGAATCAAAACAAATCTGTCATTTTAGTAAAGAAAGAGTGGACAAATGCATTTTTGCTGTTCCTATGATATTAATTTATTTAAAAGGTAACCTTTTGAATGTTTACAAAGGAATCTGGAATATTGGTAGAAAAAATTATATTGTTAGCAAACCAGAGAAAGCCTTGGCCGAGAGGATGTTGTATTTTCAGTCAATGTAAGAACATACAGTTTGGGCTTTTGGACAGTTTAGAAAATGTTTGTAAATTGTTGGTAACTCATGAGCTAACCTGTTCTTGTGTCATAACAAAATAGCTTCTCACAGGATTTATTTAGCTTATAAATATTTTAGCTTTGAAGCCTCTTCTAATTAGGGGTTTGAGTACTGGTGAACATAATAAATGTGGAGAAAAAAAACACATCTAACACACAGATTATTATTTATATACTTATGATCTTTATTAGAGATGCTACAATTCCATATAGAATTGGTCTTCTCATGCTGAAGTAAATCTTAAACCTTGTAATGTACCTACGTTAAACTTTGATGCCAGTTACTTGTGGGCCAGTGTTTGAAATGCGATTCCTCACTGGTAATTTTATCAGATTTATCTGCATGCGTGTTTTTTAATCTTGTCATGTAACGGTATATTTTTATATGTAGTTGTAAGATGAAGCCCAGAAGAATGTTTGGTAAGAGCAAAAAGAAATCTCTCTGAATTACAGTAAAAGAGAATCTGCTTTCAATTAGTTGAGAAATGTATGCTGGGGTTTCAGAAGAGCCTAAGGAAATTAGATGCTTGGCTGCTGTTGACGTTAGATATGAGTATCCAATTCCCTTACTGCAGAGTTACAAGTTAACCTGTCAAAGAGATCTGATATGCTTTCCTAAAATAATAATCTGTCTTGAACTGTTCACATAAGAAGCAAATAAGTTTAGAACTATTGTCATTTTATCCTGAGTGCTTTCCTTAAGCAAAATGCTTTGCACAGGCATGGGACCTAATCTTAAAACCTACGGTGAGCTGAGCCCTCACTGGGGAAAACACACCTCCCAAGGGTTCTCATTACCAGAGTCCCAGTGTAGCTGCAAATGAGGGAACCAGGTCCCTCAAAGCATCCTAAATGAGTAACTAAATGAGTAAGGATTGAATACCTGGTAAATGGAAGAGCAGATAGTGCCTGTCCTGACCCATGTCCTTGCAGATGCCCTGCCTGCAGTAGTGGCAAGTGCAAGGGCTTCTCCAGTTTTGCAGCAAGAGGTAGGGGACTCACTGCAGATGCCACTGCATGTTTCCCATTACATCCTATTTTTCCTGCAGAGAATGGACCATGAAAAGACAGCCCGGGCTGTTGATTAGTTGCATATGGTCTCTTCATCAGACTTGCAGAGTATCAGAACTGGTGATTGTTGAATGAGCAAGCCACTTTAGCCAGTATTAGTAGATCTTGACAGCAGAAACAGAACAAAGTAGGTCTCTCCTATTCTAGAAACATATGGTATTTTGGCCTGTCAAGCACAGCAGTTGTCTTCTCACTCAACAAAATATCCAATGTGAGTCAGTCACCTTGTAGCTAACAGTGTCTCATTATTTAGCAGCACAGTTCCAGTGTAAATTATGTGAGTGCATCCATTTTCACATCTAATAATATATAAAGTGTAATGAAAAGCTTCAGATTTTAACTGTACGTGGCTGTCATGTCTTTTCACATTCCTTCCCCTGTATTTTCTGCATGTACTTCTTCCTCTGTGCTGAAGCTTTGCATAATTCAGGCCAGTACACTGCGTAATTCATACAGGAGTACCTACCTGCTTTGCTGGTGTAGCAGCCACACTAAAGATGCAGCAGGTCTCTATGGTACCTCACCCTAAGCTATAGTTCCAGAATAGACCTATGTCTTGCTTGCTAAGGGCCTAAGATGTAGAAATTCTTCTGTGACAGGGCAGTACAGAGCATTTGATATATGAGCGTGCTAGAGAGTATTTACACAAAGTTACTGCAGGAGATATGACTGGGGTTTATTGCAAATTTGTCCCTTTACCTGGGACTAAAAAAAATAAGTCTGTTAGCATAATTTGTCTCTTATGAGGCTAGATCTAAAGCTCAAACAGTGATTTAACTTATAACAGCTCCTTGGAAAACAATATCAGGACTTACATGCTTTGGTTTTGCAATATTTGTGAGAATTCTTCACTGTGTTTATAAGCTGGATGCTGGAAATCAATCTTATATGAAGCTTATTGAGTTTTGTTGCCATTTTCTTGCCTTGCCAGCACTGAGAAGAAGCAATACGAGTATTTTCTTTAAAACTAAATTTTCCACATCAAGGAGAGATTTTCATATGCTGCATATATTACTTAGGAATAACCTTAAAAGTTGCATATATTCTTGTGCCTCCACTGTCAAAGTTTTAATACTTTCCAGACTCTCAGCTTTGAAACTATGGGCAAGGCTGAGAATACATCCTCACTTTTCAAGTAAAACTGTGTTTCCGTTAGATTGCCAGTTTGTCAAAACTAATAATTCTGGGTGAAATCATGTATGCCAGCTATCTGCTTCAGTTTGAAATCAAAGCCCACAGGCTATGGGGTTTAGAGTCCCTGAAAACAGGATTTTACAAGAACTGGGTGTTTTTTCATTCATAGTGAAATATTTTAATCTTTTCTTCAAACAGGTCTAAATTTTATGTCAGGGATGCATCTTTATCTGTTGTTATCAATATAGCCAAATATTGCCCAGTCACATAATCAGTTGAAAACCGATGATTATGAACAACCAGAGTTTTTACCCCTTTCTTAGGTCTAGTAAGCTATGTAATATTTTACCAGTGAAATAGTCTAGTTTCTTGCTGGTAAATTTTTATAAACTGATAAAATGGTGCAAAATTTGTACAAACAATGTGTCTTACAAGTTTCCCAGCTTGATGAAGGACATGTAGAGAGATGGTCTCTTGTTCTTTGCAGTGCCATTTTGGATTTAAAAATGTCATTTATAAGGGGCACTAGAAGAGAAAAATTATTAAGATAACATTTTAAATTACACTTTGAACTTTTTATTTCACGTAGGAGATCTATGTGATCAACTGTACAACTTTCATCTTGCATTTCACTGACATGTATTTGGTAATAGATGCAATTAATAAAGTATTTTCCCAGAGTTCCCAGACTCTTACTGACTGCATTGTTTTTATGACCATTGAACAAGCCAAGGAACATCTTTGGGCCACTGCAGTGCAACCTATTTAAGTATGTATTTAAGATAACCTCATGTTGAAGTCTTTGGGGTTTTTTCCTGCAAAACCTATGTTAAAATGTTTGGCTGAAAAATGAGGTCACTCAAAACATGCCTAAAATTGGGTATGTATACTGATTAATTTTTGCCTGTGGCTCAAACTAATAGCAATGGAGAGAGCTATGGTGCTATATTGTAGTTACTAGTTCCTGGACCAGGTAGCTTATTAATATACTTAATAAAAGAAAATTGTTATATAACAATTTTTATAATCTGTAATATTAATGCAGCACAATAGTTAACAAAAATGTTCATATATTTCTTTTGTTCCTTGACTCCCTCCCATAGTTCCAGCAAAGCTTGAAAATGCATTTCACTCCTTAATTCGGTTGACAAGCATGAGGTTTGTAACACATACCCAGTTTTAATCAGCTCAGGAAACACTTCTGAAACTCTTTATACTAACAACATTTTTGGAAAAGTTTTATTCACACATGAATAATCGAATTCAGTGGGCAAAAAACTGTAATGGATTAGTTGAACCACTTCAGAAAAATGCATTTATGTGCAACAAATAATCAGCTCTTGGAAAATTCTACTACTGAAAATTACTGAAACAAGTAAAAGTAATCCGATTGTCTTCACTTGAAGTGAAATCAGGCTAATATTAACTTGTAGGTAAAAAAAAATAAAAATCTTAAATCATAAATACTAACAGGTACCAGGTGGTTGAGTGTATATGTGGAGGTTAGTGATCAAATTTGAATGTTGAAGGTCTCGAGTAGAAGCTTGCAGATTGCTCCTTGGAAGTGTGGTGTCTGACTGTAAACACACGGACTGAATGAAAGTGGCATATCAGGAGTCCTCCAGTTCCTGAAGAAACATGAGAGAGAACCACAGAGTTAAGAAGCTGCTCAGGCCTTGTACTTATGCGTGGAAACTGTTTAGATTGTGGGATGAGTCTTGGGGTGCCAGAAAGAAGTGGTCTTGAAGCAAAGAAGGGGACCCAAACAGAAGAAGGTGAAGTTCCTGGCTGCAGGAAAAATCCTTGAAATGGGAGAGATCCTGGAGATTAGAGAGCTATGGGGAAGATGGAAGCCTGGGGATGCAAAAAAAGCTTTGGCTGGTGATGGCTGAGACAGGTAACAGTGAGCAGCTGTGCAGCAGGGACAGACCCAACTTTCTGCTCAGTATCTGGGGCCAGCAGCCAATCAGGCTAATATTAAGAAGGTACGGATAGAAAGTGTGAAATATAATCAAGTAGTTGCCAAAGCTCCCATCTTGTTGGTTCTTAAACAACCTCGATATCCAGATTCACTGCAGCTGGTCATTTACTCTATCTTGCCTGGGACGTCTTAAAGCATTATCTCAAAAATTTCTGCTTAAATTTTGGCTCATCTGATATTGAGGAAAAGTTCCTAAACAAATGCATGTTTTTTTCTTCTTAGCTGTGTAGAAACTGCTATCTGAGGATTTTTAAGATGCTTATAAAGTCCATAAATTTTCTGGATTGTTCATTCTTCTAATTGGTTTAAATTCAAATCAGTTTAAGCTGAATGGCTTTAAGATGTAATTTTTTTATGGATAAAAAAACCCCAACCAGGTTGTAAAAATTATGATTTTTTTAAAGGACAGAAAAACAACCAGGCTGTAAAACATACATTTTTAAGGACAAAAAAAAATAACCATGGGTGCTTGTTCTCATTTTCCCATTAATTTTATGTCTCTCTTGGATTCTTTGTGTGAAAACTAAGGCTTCAAAAAGGCATTTGATTTCTCTTTGTCTTAAAAAATATGTCAGAAGGAAGACTGGAAAAATAATACCTGATGTATTCACTTATGTATTTATTTATGAAGACATGTTAATTCTTGGTAAATAAGGCTTGGTCTTATTAGTAGAATTTTTTGACCTTCATGAAATGAATTAGTAGAAGCTTATCTAATCATCTCTGTTGCAAAGGATCAATGCTTTGTTCCTGCTGACACTCAGCAGTGCCTTGGAGCACTTTCTAAAGTGTCCCATGTGACAGTTGGGCATCTGACAGGACTACTAAACAACAGTATTTCCTTTTCAGGCAGTTTCCATCCTCTGACTCTCTTGTTGTTACAAGTTAGAAACTACCAATTGTATCTGCATAATTTAAGGAAATTAGAAAATTAGATAAACTGTCCCAACACTTTTTATCAGGTTGGAAACAGAGACCTGCTTTGTCTGAGGTGATAGGTTTTTACTTGATGGACCTAAGATGTTAAATAAATTCACAAAAGGGTCAAAATACTGTAGAAGGTGAGACATCTGACAGTGCATGAATGAGAAACTCTCTGTGAAGTATTTGTTCATTATGGTTGTTAGTATTTAAAATGTACTTGTCTCTTTAGGATTTAACAGGACATGGAAGTTGTAGCAATTATGAATTATCAATTACATTTGAAGAATAAGGAATAAGTTGCCTGATTCATTTATTCTGTTAATAATTCAGTTTAATAAACAGTCAAATTGGCTGAGATGGAGAGTTATGACAATTATTCAAAAAGATTTATTAAGCATCTGTAGATACAATAGATAAACAAAGTTCTACTCTTAATGGTAACTAGTGCATATTTATAGTGAAATTATATTAGATTCTGAATAATTTTCTGGAATTAATAACCCTATAGTCATGGTGGGGGAAAGGGAGGGGAAGAAAAGGGAAAAAAATCCAAAGCCTTAGTGGGTCAAAAGACACGCTTTTTTGTGTATGTCAATTTTAAGTAAAAACTGATGAGCCACTATTTAATTTGTTCAGTATGAATCAGTTTTTTGAACTTAGCTGTAGGAAGGCTTGCAGCAGGATGTCTCCAGGAGTGCTTGAAATGTTGCTGTGTGTCTTGCCTGTTATCGCCATGCAGGACAGAAGTCACTTGAGAAATAATGGGTCTTTCAATCTAGTTGTTCAGACTCTCCTCCTTTTAACACAGAAAAAAGGAGACAAAGGAAATGTCTGAATTCGTCCATACCAGCTTCCCCTCCTCTTGTCTTTTGTGACAAAAGGACTGATAAAACCTAAACTCCTTGTCTTCCTACTCTGAGATGACAAAAGTTGCTAGATGATGGTATTTCAGGTATTAAGAAGTACATCTAAAAGGTCAGGTTTGGGGCAATTTAGGATTGTGGAAATATTGGAGGAGCAACCCTTTGATTGCTTGTGGTGGATAAAATCAATTGGAAACAATCCACATGGTTCTTTACTCAGAAGTCTCATCCGGCTTACTTTGAGGAGTCCTCATGTGAAGTGTGCTCAAAGGCACACTTATGAGTGACAAAACTCATCCCAGAATTATCCCTTCTTCTCTTGGCCTTCAATTCTGGAGATATAGATCCTAATAAAAACTTCTCCAAAATTCAATTTTTTCTGGAATGCTGCCAGGAGCAAATGAAACCTGTGTTTCTTTTTATGGATCTTTCTCAGGAAAAGGGGAATGATGATTTACTCAAATTACATCCTTGAACGCTGTATTTTCTATTTATTTGTGTGATCAAAATTGTCCTCCTATAAAACCAGTATGTAATAAGTACTGGATTTCTATATGTCTCACACTACATCATGATTATCTTAGTTGTTTCCAGTTTCCCCAAAATCTTGCTATAGTGGAGCCACTTCTCAAAACTGATCACTGAGACAGGATCTGCACATTTGCAGTTTCTGTTGACGACAGTTGCATCCCCTCTTTACAGAACTGCATAGAGCAAAAGCACACTATAATCAGTCATTTTTTTTTAAACTTTTATCTAAATGAGTCTCTTGAAGTTATGTAATGACACATCTGGTCCTTTTGAGATAAGATGCTTTGTCTGACAGTGGAATTACATCTTTTCATTCAAGCAAAACTTCTACTGAGAGTTTCCATTTCATACAATGTTCTTCTGGTTTGATTTGTCCCTACTGTGCTCTTTGTCAGTCTTTGCCATCTTCTTCTAATAATGTGCTTAATTGTCTTACTATTCCAGTGGTGTTCACTATCATATCACCATTAGTAAATTGAGCAGAGGCCTATAACATGACACAAGGCTCTTTCAGCTTCATTGTCCACCAAGGTTCAATCAATCTCAGATGGGTAAATACTAGTCTGAAATACAGGCAACATAATACCAGTATATTCTATCTAAATTTATATTTCTGGGTTAATAATTCTCTATTATATAAGATAGAGAATATCTGCTTCTAAAAATCTTTGATATGCTGTTATCCATGTGACCAATCCTTAAAAAAACCCAGACTTCATGTGATTTATTTCTATGGCATTATTTCCTGAACTACCTAGTATTATGAAGATAACATAAAAGTGCAACTCAGATCTAGCACAGGTGAATGAAGTCAATATCTGAAGAAAACAGATATAAGGAGATATTACAGAGCTGTATTGACACTTTTTTAGTAATTTATTACTTAGAAAATTTATTACTTTTTTATATTTCATGCTGCAGAGAAAGCTAGTTGTATTTTCAGAACTCTTCTGTGATACTATTACAGCTTGTCCTTCAAAGGACAGACTGAAAATACATTTATTATTTTCACTAAGAGCTTTTGGCTAGGGTTTCTATCTTTGACCAAATCTAGAACAGTTTAGTGGCTGATACGTATCTCTAAAACTGCAGTTTTTCTATTTTCTTTCCTCTGTTTTTTTTGTTTTGGGGGGGGTGGCGGGGGAAGATATGTTGCTCTTGGAACTCACAGCATGCACAGAACTCACAGCATGCATTTATCACAGTGTAAAGTTTGTATTTTTGGAAGTATGATGTTTTGTTTGATTCTTTAACTGAGACAGACGGCTTTTTCTCTGTTACGTCCAGTAAATCATGGCAGTCAGTGTTGCCCATTAGGCTTACTCTGCTTGAAAATTATTATCTGTGCCTCCAGTATTTACAGCTAAATATCAGTGAAGCAAATGGACTATTTGTCTCTGAACTGTTAACAGAGGGCTGGCTAAAGCGGGATAGGAACATGGGTAATGTGGCTACTCCACTTATGTCTTGCATGTGCTTCATTACTGCCTGGTTATGCCCTTGACTCCTCCTTACTCCTGTGGGCCTCTTGTCTTTAGATTTAGCTAGTGAAAACAGCATGAGACTCTATATTCGCCTTGCACTTGCAGCCAAAAAGTCTTCTCATGCCTCCTCAGCATCACTGGTTTCTTGATGCAGAGCTGATTCCCAGCTCTGAGGTGCTAGGAAGCTATTCCTGTTTGTCATACTTCTCCCACTGTTGTGCTCCATTCTCACATGCATCATCTGCATTATGTGTTTGTATTTAGTGTAAGAGAGGGCAAAATACAGCAACAGCTTGCTGCATATTTTTATTTGATTTCTGTTGACTGTAGGAGTATGCTCATCACTCTTTTTCTGACCTCTGAAATTAATAGATCTTCACTCATCTTTTTTTTTCAGTTGCTGTGAAACTTCTGTAGAACAGGTTTACCTACCATTGGAGTAATCAATAATAAATTTTAAATCAATTAGTAATGAATCTGCAGAGCAAAATGATGGAATATCCAGTAGGAACAGATAAAGTCACTTCTTTCCAAAGCAGCATGGCAAATTCAGGTAGTTGGATTGGATATTAGGAGAAGTTATTTACTGTGAGGGTAGTGAGGCTCTGGAACAGGTTGCCCAGAGAAGCTGTGGATGCCCGATCCTGGAAGTGTTCAAGGCCAGGTTGAATGTGGCCCTGAGCCATCTGATCTAGTCAATGGCATTCCTGCCCATGTCTGGGAGGTTGGAACTAGATGAACTTTTTGGTTGTTTCTAACCCAAACTATTCCATGATCCTATTTTCTTCTCATCTTTTTTTTTTTAGTTGCTGTGGAAGTTCTGTAGAATAGGTTTACCTGCCGTTGGAGTAATCAATAATAAATTATAAATTAATAATAAGCCTGCACAGCAAAATGATGGAATATCCAGCTTGAATAGATAAACTCACTTCTTTCCAAAGCAGCATGTGATATTCAGGTAATTGGATCACCAAAATCCAGAGGAAAAGAGAAAGTTCTTTCTCCAGTAAAACTAACCTTTGCTTGCTTTTTAATACTTGGCACACCACCACTATGTCTTAATTAAGAGTCATAAATGTTGCAGAGAGAGTGTTACCAGAGGTTCTGCTTTATGGCTGGTCCCTCAGGTACTTGACAAATAGTATCAGTATATTAGGATTATCGGATTCAAGAGTTTTGGATGGGTTCTAGTAGTGTTTAGGGAACTGGAGGCATGCAGGAATTTGCTGCCAGAACACACACTGTACACCACTGCACACAGGATAGAAAATCATCCATACAACTGTGTGCAAAACGAGACAGCTTTAAAGACATCTTCTGCTATCTTGAAGCAAACAGGCAGGCAGTGTGGTGAAGACACAGCACTGGTGAGGTGTGCTTGCCCATGGCCTAGAGATAAGACTAAGTAGTGTAAAAGTTAAGCTGTTGAAATCACAAAAACTGTTTGGGAGGATCTGCCAGAGACTGCATCACAAATAGCTCATCCAGCGACTGTCTTGCCTTAAAAAAAAAAATAAAAAAAGGCATTGGTCACAGTGATGAGAATGGTTTCCAGGCCCACCTCTATAAAGCCTGTCTGCACTGATCAGTAAAGCAGAAGGGCTCAAATTGAATTTATAGATCCTCCAACCAATTGCACTTGTACATCCTGTAGTTTCATTTGTGTTGTTTTTATTAAGAAACCCTGAAATTCACACAATGTAAATCAATGCAGATGATGCACTAGAATGATTTTTTGGTTTCTGTACTAGAGCTGGCTTGCAGACAGCCTGCACAAAGTGGGGGCAGCAGAACTTGACCTGTTTGCACCTATCTGTCCTGCTGTTCTCAAGACCAAGCCAGATGGGTTTAGTCAGGGCTTAAGTTTGTGCTGCATGTCTGTAGCAGAGCCCAGTGCTGGGGTTCAAGAGCATAGGGGTAGGCATGCCCTTCCTTAAGAGCTCTTAAGGCTAGTGTGGCCTTTTGGAATCATAGAATCATTTAGAGTCCAATTCTTAATCATTTTGTTTTTCCCAGATAACAACACAAGCCACACGGTCCAGGGTTCCACAACCCAGGGTTCCAGCCTCTCGCTCAACAACTGGTGGTAGAGTCTGAAATAATCAGGAAACTTACATGGATATAAGAAAAGCAGTAAATCCACCACTTTCCCAAAATTTGATTTATGTTATGCTGGAAGTGGAACTGTCCATTAAAACCCAGCTGAATCTCCGAAGGGGAGCTAATGCACCACAGCCTATTCTGACATCTTCCACAAGAACTTGCTGGCAACTAATCTTGGTCTGTGATGTTAATGGATGGAGGCAGATTCCCCTCAGAGGGATTTAGTGATTAGCATACCCCATCAGATTAATCTTGTTCAACTAAACAATTAAAATAACATCATTAAAATAATTGTGAAAGTTATGCGCACACATTTTGATATTGCACAGATGACAGTTCCCCTCTAAAAAAATGTCTTACCTCAGAACTGCCTCAACTCCAAAATGTTCCCAAATGGAGCCTGGTCACCTCCTGCTTTAGCAGTTGAATCCTTTCATGGAAAACTGGATTTAGCATTGTCCTGTGGAAAAAAAAAAAAAAACCACACAGTAAATCAGGCTGAAATACCATGCCATAAATCTACATGAGTCAGGGTAAGGAAAGACAATAATTTCAGTCATTCTATCAAAGAAAAATGATTCTGCAGTTCAGAATAAAATCTCAGCTTTCTATAGCCATAAGTCATCAAGCAGAACAAAACAGGTTCTGACAAAGCATTCCTTCCATATGAATGTGTAGCATAAATGTCATCACTAACCTTTTCAGATTTTGATATTGTCGTCATAAGCGTCAAGGTCTGGTTTGGAAGTCATCATGCAGTCACCTTCCTTAACTTTTCTAAGTAAACAGTAGTCATCAAAACAGTGAAATCATTGATGTTTCCCTGGCACTGCTCAGTGGCAAACTATTAATCCTTGCTTGAGGGAGGTGTATTGTGCAGGCAGTGCTTGTGGACAGAATTGTTAAGTGTATCTTCAGAAAACTTCAGAAGTCATGAAAATCACGGTATTGGACAGACCAATTTTGCTAATCAGGTTGATGATTCATTAGGCATTTTTTTCAAATTTAATGCTGGAGCACCTCACCTCACAAGAAAAAGCTGAAGAAACTGGGCCTGTTTAGCCTGGAGAAGAGATGGCAGAGAGGGGACCTCATCAATGTCTATAAGTATCTGAAGGGAGCGTGTCAAGAAGATGGAACCAGGCACTTCTTGGTGGTGCCAAGCAATTGGAAAAGAGGTAACAGGCAGGAACTGATGCACAAGAAGTTCCACCTGAACATAAGAAAGCACTTCTTTACTGTGCAGGTGTCCACACTTAGGAACAGATTGCCCAGAGGAGTTGTGTCCTCACTGGAGATATTCCAGAACTGTCTGGGTGCAATCCTGTGCCGTTGCTCTAGATGACCCTGCTTGAGCAGGGAAGCTGAACTGGATGACCTCCAGTGGTCCCTTCTAGCCTTACCCATCCTGTGATTCTGTTATGTGTTCCCAATTTTACTGCTAGGGTCAGGAGGCACAAATATGAGGTATTAATTTAATTAGAAGTTTTCTTTCTTGGAGCATATTCCAGGATATACCCCTCAGGAGACATTACTTCCATGTTGAAGCAGCCAGAAACCCCACAAATATCTAAGATAGCTACTCATAGGAAAAGGACAGAGAGCAACAGTGGATTTCTGAAACAGATTTTCATATCAGTTAGCCATTATCCTGGGGCTGTCTGTGTACTGTTTGGCAAAATTGACTTACCTATCTAAACTGTTTGGATTTCTAGCTTACCTCAAGGTCTTGTACACTGAATTTAATCAAGGCTTAGTCAAAAGTTGATTAGCACCTTTGGCCCTCTGCTTACATCCGTTAAACAAGGGTTTGAATTCTGATCAGGTAGTCTGGCAAAGCTCAACAGTTATACCAATAATTTATATGCAATGTCGTTGTCCCAGCTTGTGTCCCCAGCATGCCTGCCACCAATCTCTATTCAGTTTGCAAAAGGAAAACCCACTGTGTGTGTCAGCAATGTTATAAATAATGCATCCAATTAGTCAACTACGTGATGTTGCATTTCCCTGAAGGCCATGGGTCTGAAAACCCCAAAGAAACTGTGTGTTTCGAGAAAAATGTTTAGGCATAAATATTGCCCTTACTCTGAGGTCAGACCTTTGCACTCTCATCTCTCTGTTGTACAGCAGGAGACATATGGAAGCTGCCCTTTGCAGCATTACATAGGGTGAGAACAAATGCTAAGAGCTCGTGCTGTGATTTCCAGCTGCGTGAAGAGAATGCAAGATAAGGGCTGACAGGACAGGTTCCAATGCAGGGAAGACGGAAAGAGGCTGTGGGAGGTACGCTCCTGTGTGGCGAAGGAGAGGCCCTTTCAGAAGCTAGCAGGATCTTTCCCTTCACCTTTTAGGTTTTTTATTGTTCCACTGAGGTAGTGAATTTTTTAATGTCATATGAATGACACCAGGACTGAAATGTGATGCAGGTTGCCAGCAGTGAGATGGAGGCCAGCACAATGTAGTCCTTTTCTTCCCAGCCTGCATTTTTCTTTGATACAAGGAACAAAAACTGTGTTTCAAAAGAGGAACAGAATCAAATTAGAATTCACATTAATTAGATTTCCCCCAGTAAAACAAAAAATAAATCAAATATGATTCTGGAAAAGTGTTTTCTTGCAGTTGCAAGCTTGCATTTCCCCTAAAGAGATACTTGTGCTTGCTTTGAGGGGGTAATGAAACTGAAAAGTCATTTGAAAATGATAAATTAGGCTGTGATTATGCCAAGTGATATTAATTATGCTGATAGATTACATAGCAAGGAATTTTTAACTGATTCAGCTCTACCTTCTGGCTTGCTCTGACACTTAGCAATGTGTCAGGCTTGATTTGTTAGTGAGCTTCATCAACAGCAGTAAGAAAGACTAAATTTGCACTCGATTGTGCAGTGGATTCTATGTGAACATCATCATGGATTGGTTCGTGGTTTAAACAAATTGTATTTGAATTGTTTGTACAAAGAGATTGATTTTTGCTGAGTTTTTCCTATCAAGAGAGCAGAAGGAAAAAGAAAAAATGTGATGGGGCTTTTTTCTAATGTGGCAAGGACATGGGTGATTTCTGTTTTTCTGCTTTAAAGATGCATTGCTACCTCTTCCTCACAAAATTCTTTTTAAACCACACCATTTTAAAGCAAGCCCTCCTTCTGCCTGGATGTCTAGCTTGCTTTTCATCTCATCAGCCCTACCTTTCAACAGAAATGAATGCTGAACCTAATTTTTTCTCTCAGCATGGTTTTCTTAAGATTGAGATGCTATGCAAAATAATGGTGGGACTGAAATGAAATGGAAATTGGTAAAGCAGCACTGTGCAGTTTTGTGTTCTTGACCTGTGGAGCAGCAGAAAAAGGAAGGGGACACAAAAATTAGCAACTCCTAAAAGATCTCCTCTGTCTTATTGTGGCAGCTTTTTGCCATTAGGTGATATTAGTAAAAATAATGTATGAAGCTGTAACTTCCTGGTACTTTTACTCTGCAAGAACTACAGACCAAAATCTATCAAATGTTCTTTCTAGAGGTGTGTATTAAAGACCAGAGGACTACTAGTGGCTGCCAATTCAATTGTGCTTTATCAGCTCCAGTGGGGTACAGTCAGTCCATTTATGTCTCTTCTTCACTTATGTTCTCTTTAGTGAAAATGTGTCATGGCTTTACACCACCATTCAGTGCCAATGCTGGGTGCACTCTCTATCAAATGCGTCACCTCTCCTTGGTCATATGTTCAGATTTCTTTCCAGCATGGTGGCTTGAGTGACAGTTTTCCATTTTCAGTGACGAGATTGAGTTCCCAGCTCAGATTGAGACTGCATTATTTTGTCAAGTGGAAGGGACTTTTTTTCATGTTCATTAGAAATTCTGCCTGGTGATTATTTTCACATAAGACTAAGATGATAGAAAATTAACCTTTGGCCTTAGATGAAAGAAATGTAAAATATACACAACTGTGGGACGTAGGCCAGGCACAAGCGAGATCCAAGTGCAAGACTCACTAAGTGATTAACTGGAGAATGGTTAAGAGTTGAATGTGGAATTTTCAAAATGCCATTTATTCAATAGAAATGTCTATAGAAAAAAGGAAGAATTACACAATTAAACAGTACAACACTTAATCTCAAAATTTAATCTGTTTGAATTCTCTAAGTAATCTCCAAAAGCAGTTTGTGGTTGTCAAAATATGCCCTAGATGATTTCTGACAGCCAAAGATGCTGTTAATTTAGATTTATTCACTCTCCAATAGTTTAAGCTAGATGAAGTTTTGCTAACTTTCTGAGAAAAAACTGTTTTCCCATTTGTATTAACCTTTCTATTTAGTATGTCCCAATATCAGTGCAGCTCCCATGTTCTCAGCAACATGGAAGGAAAAAGTGGAAGTCAGAGCAGAAGCAGGACTGTGCTGGATTTGGATTTTACTGAATTACTTTTGATTTCAACATAACAAAATGGGAAGTCTCTACACTGTTTTACTGTCCAAGTACTGAGAGGATTTTGGCTGAGGAACACAAGGGTAGGTTGCAGTTTCTAGTGAAATGTTAGCTGAGGTACATGCTTTTGCGTGTGGTGGACTGTAGTATCTGCACAGGTTTTGTGAGAAGGAGCCAGGCAGTGCTACAGCCTTCTCAGCCTCTTCAGCATCAGGTTGCATTTTTTGGATTACATCAAAATGAGGGCTGTCTGAATGGGGTCCTTACACTGGATGCATTCATGACAAGCACTACCCCTGTCATCCCATTATAACAAAGGGTGCTGCAACAGTCACAGCAAACAATACTGCACAAAGAAACACTTTTATCTGTCTCAAATCTCTTTGTCTCTCTCCCTCCCCTGATGATGGTCACTCCCATCAGAAGGCCTTTCTCATCCTGCACTGCCGCCACAGGCCACCCCTTGGCTGTTACGTGTGTGTGGCATGGGATGGGCGTGTGTATCTGCCCAGCAGGTTTTGGTGAGTGGTAAAGAGCAGCTGCGCAGGGGCAGCCTTAAGATGTTACTATTTATGATTGGAAAATATTCACTCAGTATTAAATGATGCCAGATGAAAACAAAAGAGAGGTCTGCAATAGGGATCAGGTAAGACTGACAATGAAAAGGAACATATGTTTGGAGTACAGACTAACCAGATAGCTAGAACATATTTTACGAAAAGATGAATGTACTTCTGTAAGTAACTGTGAATTGCTTTATGGTGGTAATGAATATGTTGTATATAATTTTTCTTTAGAAGCTATTGGAATCTTAGGTCCTTTTAGGCCTTATAAATTGATTTATCACTATTGTATGCTTTTTGTTATGCTGTTACTCTACTCTGTTGTGATTTTGGCTTTGCTCAGTCATTCATTTAGAAATTGGTCATTCAAAAAAATCAGGGGCTTGAAAGCACAATTAAATACATTTTCAAACACAAGCAAATGTCAGATGCACACAATCTGGTATACCAAAAGTCTATTTAGTAAATTTATTTAGTGTGCAATAGGGCTACCTGTAATTAATGCAGAGTCTCTGTAGCATAGGGAATGGACTCTGGCACCTGCCAGTGGCCAGAGCTTTTGGGCAAGTGGCAGTTAATGCCTGAGGAGAGCTGCCTGTTGTTTGAAGGACCAAATTCAAGTGCAAACAACTACTAAAAACTTTTTCTTTAAACAAGGGGTTTTCTAAAGCTTCTTGGTACATTTGCCACAGTTCAGATATTGCAAGCTGTGAACCAGATTGTGCCACTCTTATGTAGGTCAAATAGTACCTTGCCTACGCAGTGGGGTTGTCTCTTAGAGTGCAGCTCAAGGTAAATATAAAATGTGCTGTCTAGTCTGTACAGTGCAGGGTAAGGACACATCCTACACCTCGTCTGACCCCTGATCCAAATGTACTTGAAAAGTTTTGCTAACACTCTTTCTCAGATTAAGAAGCTTATAGTGTTATGTGTCCACAACCTGGGTTGTTTAGGTTCTTTTCCCATGTTTGTTTTTCATTTTGCATATGATGCCTACATATGTACACAGGAAAAAGCAAAAATTCTTGTCTGTGGAATCCTTCTTTTTGCCCAGTCTAGTAAGGAATTCCTCCTTTTGTCATGAAAATTACTATTTTTCTAGCTAGGCCACATTTATTACCTTTTGTAGCTTAACTGTTTTCTGTACATCATTGGGTTGTACAATGGGTTGAAGCTATATTTCTTGAGTCCAGTGTAGTTATTCACTTTTCTCTTGCTTTAAGAGAGCCCTTACTGGCAAGAAAGACAAACAGTAATTTGGTAGTCTTTAAAAGTTTCTCTGCAGAAATGTAAACAGCACAGGGAAGAACAGGGAAAACCAGCTTCCATATTTTTCATTCTTTGAGAGGAGCATGCACAGTGGTTCTTAACAAAGAGGGGAGGAAACCTGCTCATGAGAGGACACAAAAGTCTCTGTGCAAATAACCGTTCCTGTCCCCAGTCCCTAGCACATGCCCTGGAAATGTCACTCACAAGCAACTTTAACATCCAAATATTTCTGTTCCATTCCGCAGTAATCAAATTTGTCACTCTTTATTTTCATTTTAGATTTATCTTCCTTAGTTTTATTAAGATTTTGATTTCTTGAGATCTTCTTCACTTTAGTTTTCCAGTGATGTTTTCATTTAGTGTATTAATTACTCTTGAAACTCAGGATGAAGAAATACTCTGCCTTAAGAGCTCCTGCCCTGAAGGATTTTACCTTAACAGATACCTCAGATGATGTTTAGCTGCACGTTTCTGTCATGATAAGCTGAGGAGCAACACTCAGATTTTGATTCTTTCAATATAGATTTTTTTCTTCTTTTCATCTAAGATTACTTTTAAAAAAAAGTTGGTAATGACAGCAGCTCTCAAACTGAAGTCTTTTCCCTTATCTAGACGTCATACTACTTTGTGCTAAATCTGCCACCAGCACATCCTTGCTGCCCCCTATGCCTCCAGGATGATAGGCTTTGTGATTAATAGGAAAAAGAGCAGTCTCTCCTCACCTCAGATTATGGGAGTAAAAATAGTCTCAGTGTGAAAGACACTTCTGAAACAGAGGGTTGTTTTTTTTTTGTCTTCAAACCTATTGGGGCTGTTGTACGAGAAAGGAGATTAGCGGGGGTTTTCTGCATACATGTATTGTTTGCATTTCAAGGTAATGTATCATACCCAAATGGTCACAAAGGCTAATTTATAACCTGGTTTCTTGAGAAAATTCAGTCTGCCCAACAAGCATGGGAGTTGTTCTCTTTCCTCTTCCTGTAGCTTTGAATCTGCTTTTCAGGTTCAGTCAAACTTGAACTTAAGTTCATAAAAACTTAATGAAAACAGGCAGCTGGGTAAAGAGGATAACTGTTTTCCAGCGAGGAAAAGGAGGAGCCCTGTCTTTATCCTGTACTAGGGAATCCCCATGGGGGAGAGCTCTTATTATGGCTTCAGAGGCAGGAAAAGCTTTGATCAGTGCTTGCTGCCAGAGAAGCCAACTGCAAGATGCAACACCTTGGGAAGGCAGGGCTCATTACTGCGCCATAAATACATCTCTTGGAAAGGCTTTGTTCCAGCCTGCAGTTTGAATGTAGCCACTGCAAATGGGTGAGCAGCAGGGCCTCAGCCAGGGCACCACCTTGGCTCCTGCTCCCACAGGAGGGTCAAGTTCCTGTGCAAAATGGGCTGCTCCCTGTGTGCTGCTTGTTCATGGGGAGGGGCTGGCAGTAAGGCATGGCTAATGCTTCATTTTGCAGTCAGACTAGGTGGTGATCTGTAAAAATTGCATTTAGCAAAACCCATTAGTGCCCCTGGCTTCCTCCCTATCTCTGTACATGAGGAAGCACTTAGGCAGAAGGGCAATCCTTTAATTCACAGGGAGAGCACACACTGCAAGCACTCCTGTTCACAGGAGAGCTGCTCACGCAGATGCAGTCCTGGCAGCTTCTGGTGTGCTGTGAGGACACTATTTTATATTTACTTTTAATAGAAGGGATAAAAAAGAATAGTAATAATGGCACTGATAAATGAAAGAAAAACTGTAACCACATAATTATGTCAGAATCAACTAACAGCCATGAAAAGCGGATTAAACCACATTATGCAGATAGATGTAACAGAATACTATTAATAAGTCCTTTGCAATGGCATGCCTGGCAATTAAGAGAGCCATATTGGCAGCACACAGTGAAAACAGTGATAATGTATAGTTAAAAATGTTTGGAGACAAACAGTGCACAGAGTACGGCAACAGCCTAGAAGGGAATACTGAGGAGTGTCCTCAAAGATACCAGCACCCAGGTGAAAAACCCAAGATGTTATTCCTAATAGACTCTTTGATTAGGATGTTGGTCATATTTATATTTATCATCTAAATTAATTTACTTTCCTATCCATAACTGAAAGGCTTCAGTGCAGCAAGTAGTCTGTCTTTTCCAACTATCCACAAATTTCAGGTTGTGCAAGCTAACAGAGGAATTCCATTTTTTCTTTTGAATTAGAGAACCTTGCAGAAATATCCTGATTTAGGCATTAGGTAATGTTCCCGTGACTGCAACTATTAAGAAAATATTTGGGAGTAAGATACCTCAGTGTTGTGTATTCTTATGTGTTGTGTATTTCCAGGTTGGGGACCTGAAGAATGTGTCACCTATGAGTTTCTTTCTTGCTGGAGTATTGGCATTTGTTGTTTCCTCTCACCCACCACAGAAAGAGTCAAGGTTCAATTCTATCCTTCACTTTCCCTCTGCCCACTCGTGCAGAGCAGTTCTCATCTGCAGTCAGGGAGAATTGCGCAGGAACAGCTCTGAGATAACGTCAGTGCAGGGTTCAGAGTTCCCACAGGCTTTACGGAAAGATACGCTTCTACCAGAAATTAGTCCATGTGACTGTGGAGATCTCATCTAAGGGAATAAAACATGCAGGAATATTTTGGTGTCAATGGGTGAACATGCTGGAGAGCTCGTACTCCCTTTATTTTCTTCGTCATGCCAGGCAGACTTCACAGGCATGTACCAAGAGAGTTTGCTTGCAGAAAACCAACATGAATCCTTTAACTCTTTATCCTACCTGTTGCTTTCCAACAGGTTTGTGCATATTTTATTCTTGCTTTGTATTAAGAGATGACTGAACTAGTGTGAAATGCAGGTAACGAGAGGTTACCTGTTCTAAAGCAAAGAAAGGGACAGAGTGTGCATGTGGTTACACTTTGATTACAGAAGCTAGGCAATATGTTTGTAAATGAAATTCTGTCAAAAACTTAAGTTCTAGGGATATACAATTAATGAAATCTCTGCCAAACCAAGATTTATGATAATTTATGACCAGGAGAAATGCCTTTACTTAAATGAAGAAGTGAGACTGTAGGAGAAGTAAAGTGTTTGCAGAAGGCTAAAAAATTTAATTGTACTCTGATGTCTATGTTTACTTGAACTATTTTTCCTCATAATTTATATGTGAGAATGTTGATGCTTACAGAGTACTTTTCATGAGAAATGAGTGTCATTATCTCCCTTTTGACACATGAAGAAACTGACACCCAGAAATTTGGAGTACCCTAGGGGAGGTACTATATCATAGCAATGGGGGAGGCAAGAATCCAAACTCTTGGTGTCCTAATTGGGTATACTGTTTACTGGATCACGCTGGATTTAATAGCGAAGTAAATTTAGCTACTGATAGTATTAAACATCTGTTTTTTCATCCTTTTATTTGAAGCTGGAGCATCATTCCTTCTCCAGCAGCAAAATAACTTCAATCCATTTCCTTTACCTTTTGCAGAACTCACAGAAAACAAATTGTTCCTGAAGTAAGAAGCCATCATTGATAGTGCGTGGTCCTACATAACCCAGAAAAAAAGGCTGCCTTTCCTCTAAATAAAATATAGAAAGAGAAAATAAAAACCACTCTAGCCCAGAGCAAAACCTTGAGCAACACCTATAACAAACGTGTGTCACTTCAAAATTGTGTCCATCCATGAAGTGTGTTATATTCTATTATGACATGCAGCTCAGTCATACACTGAATGTGCAAATCCTGTTACAGCTTTTGCCTCCTCTTGGCTTTGAAGATAGAGCTTGTGTGTTTGCCTTTAAAGGAGTATTGGTAGGAACGTTCTTGCACTTGACAGTAATGCTGATGAGCTCAAGGCCCACTTCTGGAAGAGTACCCCTCAGGGGCTCTTACATTCTTGATGCATAGTTCCACAGATCCGTCAGCCAAAATATCACTAACGATATAACTTTTAATTTCACAGATGAAGGAACTTGGCGTCATTGTATACAACTGCAGCTGCCTGGTCCTGGATTTACAGAGGATATTTGCCTTATATAGTTCATTAAGATACAAGAATAAAATACCTCCAAGTTGGTCTAAGAGACTATATGGAGTTTATGATACTCAAAATAAACTGACGCTGCAGCTGAATGAGACAAAATCAGAAGCTTTTGTGTCGGTAAGTTCTGAAATGAGTTGCAGAGAGGGAGGGAAGGGAAGAAACTTAATAACTCATTAGATTTTTGGAAGACCTGGAAATTTGATAAATGAGAGTATTATTTTTTTTTTTAATTCTGATTTCTGTGATATTTTTCATACATGCAGTTTACCAGGACTGAAGGTGCTGCAGGATTTCATTTGAATGTTATTCTTTTTCCCTTTCTCTCTAATGTTCACCACTTTTCCACTTGTGTTCAAAAATGATAGGGAAGCCCTTCAAATTAGATTCTTTTATTTACACTAGTAGATAGAACATGAATTACTTAGGAGTAAATGAACCATTAATCAGACATAGAAAATAATACAGAATACACTTGATATCAGAGCCTGCATTTTTATAGATGTAATTTACAAGGATTCACCCTGTTCCATGGAAAGCATTTGTACTTCTGTACAACATCATCTACTTCAGCTTTATTTTTAAATGACATTTTAAAACTTCAAGCAATAACCCCCATGGAAGCGCTATCTGTGCACGTCCCTTTAATGGAAGGAAATGGAGCAGTCTTCCATCTCAGCAACAATCTAGCAAAACTGGAAAAAAGTACACACTGAGATAGAGATGATGAAGGATGTGGAGTGTCTTTCATTTTGGAGGTAATTACACCAATATAAACAACCCCTTCAAAATCAGAAACTTAACAAAATTGCAAAGAGTTACTTTCCATTCCTTACAAAACAAGGGGCAAAACTCTCACTGCTTTATAGCCAGTTGTGTCTGAAAGAACACAGGGTATGTAGCACACTATTAAGTTGTACAGCCACTAGCACAGGACATTGATGCAGATGAGTGGTTAATACAGGACAGGGTTTACCTTCACCTGCTGGGAGCCAGGATTTTTCATACTCCTACCATCAGTGGAGAGACAGAAAACTATTTTGGAGTGAAAACCTGGAAGTGCCTGAGACAGCCAGAATTAATAGCTGTTTGAAAATATGGACACTTCCATTGATTCTGGAGAACCTTAAGGACTAGCTTAAATGAGAGACTTTTGGACAGTTAGCAAATGCGCTACAAAATTAAATCCTACTCCTTTCTAAGCAATCTGTAAGAAATGGAGAAATCCTGCTGAAAGTCAGTCCTGGAGCTGCATACAGAATGGAAAGCTGCTTAAGACCAAGCTTAAGGAATCTGGGATCCTAGACAAAGACAGGTGGAGAAAGACTCTACAAAAACTGGTTTTTTGCAGTTTGCAGAGTGTTAACTTCCTCCCTGTGATTTATATTTTCCTTTCCCTTCTATTCCCGTGGGTAATAGAAGCCTCTTTTGAAATTTCACTTCACAAAACAAAAGGAAAGACTTGCTGGTACTCAGAAGCTCAGATCATTGAAGTCCAACTCCAAGAGCTACCTGAATTTGTAACCACAGCCCACTTGAGCTGGTTCTTCCTTCCTGAAAACAGGCTACTATATTTATACATTTAACTATATTTAAATCACTTTAAACATTTTTCTTGAGTCAGAATTAATTCTTTGAAAATATATTTCACTTTCAGTGTTTGTGCTGTATAAAACCACCATGAGACATAGTCTTTGAATTTTTTTGTTATACTTGGGAATCATTGCTTAGTGTTGCTTAGCAACAAAATCATCTTCCAGACTGGCTGATAAAGTGTAAGAGGTTTTGGTTGTTTCTTTTAGTGTTCAGGAATGGATCTGGAATATTGGTCTTGAAATCTTGCTACAGTTAATTTTCTAGTATTTTCTCTACTTAGTTGTTGTAAATCCTTAAGAACACCAGTCAGTAATTAAGAAACCATTGTATGGGCAGTGTATTGAAATAAAGTAAGACTGATAAAAAACTCTGGATCTGTCCCTAAAGGAAACATACCAGTCTGGGTGTCATCTGCGTCCCAAGCAAGTAACAAAGGTGAGAAGGTGATACAGCGGTAGGAAGGCAGTGATCTGGCAGGGCCAGCTGTTACGAAAAAGACAAGTGGCACCTACTCCAGCTGAATAAAGTGCCTTCAACAACCTCTCTCCCAGGAATGGTGTTGCCTGTGAACAACTTGACAGGTGGCTCCACGTTCCTCTACCTGCTTGTGCAGAAGAGTAGAAAGTCCTGGGCCTGTCTGCCACAGATGGGCAATTTCTGCTGGCTTCACCTTGCTGCCTGACACCTTCCACAGCCCCTGATACAAGGCAGAAAAGCTGAAATATCGACTTACCAGTTACTGTCTCAGTACCGGGTAATTTATACCTGAAGTTAGGTTTTAAAGATTAGTTTCTTGCAAAACTGCAGCATCTCCCTGCGACAGTGCCTGAGTAACGGTGACTTTGTGTGGAACTTTAAATAGAACTAACATAATAGACTTAATTCCTGCTCACAAGTGAAGCATCAGGCTCATGTGGCAAGAACATATGGACACTCCAGCCAACAGTAACCAGTCCTGGGGCTCTTTGGAACAAAATTCTCTCAGATGTGGTTATGCCCCAGTCCACTTGGTGGGTTTAGGGGAAGGTTGTTTGATTTATTCTGGGTGGTGCTTGGGACAAAAAACGAAATTCTCAGGAGGTTAATAACAAACTTTTTTTTGCAAACTTTAGAACATTAAGGTAGAATAAGGTACTTGGAAAATTTTAAAAATGTAGCTGTTTTGGTTGGAAATGCAGCAATGTAAGAGCATAAAAATAACATTTAAGAAAATGTATAAGGGAAAAGAAGGAAAAAGAAAGGATAAGAGTAGAAAGGTATATAAACACCACCCATGGGTACAGTGATGAGACTTGATGATTGGACTTGACTGGTCACAAAGTCCAGTGGGTTAATATTACACCCAAGCTTGGTGGGAGAGCCCAGGTACTTCCCCGGGGCAGGGAATTTTACACTGGATGATGTAATACTGTGGATCTTGGGACTCTTTAAGAGTCTTTGATGGTTCATGACACCTTCTAAGATGTTACAGCTGCCTCTTACATAAGCATAGTTGAGTCAATTATGGCCTATCAGACCGGATGAATACCTTCAAGGTTATGGGACAATGCCCTGGTTGTCCCTGGAAGCAAGTTTTCATAGTTGAGCCACTTGTGTAGGGACACTGGCATGATAAAAAGCAGTATCCCACCTCACAGGATCTGCCTTTTACTGGCCTCTTCCCTTACCAGCTCAAAACTCAGCTTGTATCCTCTGATGATGGGTGTTCATCCGCTCTGCACCTCAGCAGTTACATTGTGAATTGTCAGCAAAGCACTCTGCTGCTCTCACAAATATTTGAGTCATTAACCATTAACATTCCAGTCTCTCACAAATGTGTACTTCAACTAGAGCATCTCTCATGACAGTTGATGTTTTGAAGTTGTGTCCTCTGCATTTTACCCACAGTTACATCTAATTGGTGAGGCTTTTGACGGGCAAGTAAGCAAATACCTCTCCTTTGTAGCTTTGAGTATTCTAGCAGGACAGTTGAAGTTCTCAGTTAATAATAACTTTTCCTTTCACAGAATTCACCTAAACTCTTCTGCCCAAAGGACAGAGTCCTGGATATTGAAGCTATATACAGTGTTATCGATGATGCCAAGCAGTTTGTATACATAGCTGTCATGGACTACTTGCCAATCGTCATTGACACCAATGCTAAACGGTGAGTGTCCATGTTCAGGACTAGCTGGTTATCATAATGCAAATAAGGTCTGGTGGGGGAAATGAACCCACAGGAGATTATTACTACTTTGGACCAATTTCTTGGGGCCCAATTCTGCTCTTATTGAAATCAGTGAGAGTTCTGCCATTGACTTAAATGGGAGCAGAATTGGGACCTAAGAAGACAATTCCAGTTTTGGGTCTTGAGCTTTGGATCTCTCTGTTGAAGGAGATCAGAAATTGTCTAGTCTGACCATCTGGACTGGGACCCAGGAATACAACAGTCTGCTTATACATGAATCATATTTCTTACACTATTATATTTCCTATCTTGAGACCACAGCTACTGGCATTTTATGAGTATCATAGATATTTAACATAAGAGAGAGAGAAAGAAAGAGAGTGTGTGTGTGTAAAGAGAGAAATAATATATTGTCAGTTCTCGTATACAATGTAGGAGATGTAATTATTTTATTGATATACACATATAAGTGAAAATTCCAAATTCAGCACAGATTACATTTGAATTATACCACTTTTTAGTTAACTGACACTTGCTAAAGCAAAAAAACCACACCGTGAAGTTTTTAAACAGCCTGTTTGTATGGACCATTAGAAGCACTAATTGCCCAAAACTGGAGCCAGAGTGCAACAAAAACATCCAACTCAGAAGGAAAGTATTCGCTGGTCCCTCCAACTCTTGAAAACACTCACAATGAATTGAGAATCTAGCAAAGCTTCTCATTTCCTCTATGCTCTTTATTTGAACACAGTTGAGACAAACTAAGCTTGCAGTTACGTGGGGTTTTTTCCAGTTTTGCATGTTTAGAGATGTTTTGTTCAAATTTCTCAAAAAAACAGCTATCATTTGACTGATATAAAGCATAAGCTGTTTCAAGTCTATCAGGGAGTTTTTCCAATAAACTCATTATGTACAGTCTCTATCACAGTGAAAGAATCATGGGCAGTGCTGTAAGAAACTCAGTTCCTACTGAGAAGTGGGTATCCCTCCCACTTCTCCTTTATGTTAGAGGGGATCTTAATATGTAGAACCATTACACTGTTGCATTTGATGTTATCTCCCACACTCCTCCTCACTTTATTCTCATGCTGGAAGAATTCAGAAATCTACTGGATTAGGGAGATCCAGGGAAGCCACCTGTGTGAATTCTTCAATGTTTTTGCTACAGCATGGCTTTGTGTTTGAGGCACTGCCACAGCTTCTACCTTGTCAGCTCCCAGTTCTCACTTGTAAGTTATTTTCTGGCATTGTAGAGCTCAGATTTATTAGCCCCCATGATTTGATGCATTTTCTTTGTCTAATTCTCCCTTTCCTGACCTGCTCCCAGCAAAGGTCAGGAACACAAAGCTAACTATCAGTTGTGAGAATAGCATCATGGATAGCAGCATTCTAGCATTCTGTTCATGCTAGAATTTCCGCAATCCTGATCAGGAAAAAAAAGTAGCATCTTCCTTAAGCACCCATCTCATCTGCTACTAAAGGACGCAGGTACCCTGCATAGCAGCTCTCAGTTTTCCAAGGCAGAAATTACAGAAGGCATTCAAGTCCCCAGCCTGTACGGTCCCACTTCATACGGGATAAAAAAAAAAAAAAAAACAAAAAAAGGCAGGTTTCAGGAAGACAGCCGGTGATCCAGTCCCCTTGCGCAAGCCTCAGAAAATCCTTCGGTCCCTGTGTCTGGGCTGGTCAGCAGCGCTCTCTAGTTGTGGCTCCTTGTGCTGCGGCTCCGGCCGCGGGCAGGGCCTGTGTTTTGTGGAAGTGTCTTGGCACATACACAGGTGGAAGATGTGCTCACCCATCCACAAATCTCGCTGTCACCATTGTGACAGTGACAGCTTTGGTACAGGGCTGAATGACAGAAAAAGAGATGCTGGCAGATCTGTTTAGTGAGAAGCCCTTTAAATAACAACAACGTTCCTTCAGTGGATAGAAAATGAAATTCACATGTGGATTTGTTTTATCTATAATGTCTAGACTTAGCTGCATAAAAGTCCAATTTTTTTTTAATTTCTCTGAATATATTGTATTCTTTGTCCACAGGTACTGGCCATATTTAGATGGGAAGATAAGAGAAGCGTTAGTATTACGAAGTATTAAAGTACGACTTCTCATAAGTTTCTCAAGAGACACAGACCCCCTCACTTTTAACTTTGTTTCGTCTCTGAAAGCTATTTGCACTGAAGTTCCAAGCTGTAGTTTGAAAGTTGTAAGTATAATCCATATTGCTTTGAAATATAAGATATTCCCCACCCCTCAAAAAACAAATCAAGAAAACTTAACAACTGAGAAGCATTTTCTGCTAGTATCAAAGTCTTTGAGTTTAATTAAATAACATGGGAAATGTAATATAATGAACTCAATTTAATCCTAGTACTAACAGAAATAGAAATCAAGATAGAAAAATAAATTGATGTCAAAAGGTAGTCTGTGTGGTAGACAGCCCATGTAAAACACCACATTGGTCCTTCACAGCAAAGCTAACAGAGTGAGCCATAGTCATAGGTCATGTTTATACTGTCTGATAAGAGTAAATCTGACAGTATGAAAATAAGTTTTAGTTTGGGTTCATGTAACCTTACTGTTCAGCTGTGTAAGCATCTACTTTTCCTTCAGTCAAGTGCAAAGTACAGGAAAAATAATGAAGATTTTACATTAAATTCAGACTAGAAATTCAGACTTGGGAAGACTAGAATAACCATTATGTGGCCACATTAGGCATGCAGTACATGAAGGTGAGAAATACCCTACATATTACATTTGTATTACAGAACAGAGTATATGCTAAGTACTGCATTCAGTTTGCTACAGTTCATTTTCATGAAATTGAGTGACACTGGAAATCAGCCATCTCAGATCAATGTCTTTTTTTGGTTCTGTTTTTTTGTGGTTTGTTTGTTGTTTTGGGGGGAGTTGTTTGTTTGTTTTGGGGTTTTGTGGGGGGGGTTTGGTGTGTGTTTTTTTGGGGTTTTGGTGTATTTTTCAGGTAACTCTCTCAAATGATCTTAATTAATTGGAATTCTTAAACTGATAATCCACTTAATCTGGCTTTTTGAAATTGACAACTGTAAAAAACAAGTGCTATGTGTTATATGCACTAAGGGGCATTTATGCACATCTAGAATTTTTCTTACAACATATGTTGTTAATACAAGTTTCCTACGTAAAAAAAGCAGCATAAAGTGTGATTTTAAGTCAAAAAAACCCATACAGGCTGACACTGCTTAAGCTGCTACAATTTTGTGTAACTTCTAGCTTGTTTCATATTTATCACCAAAATTCTATTTATGGATTCAAAATTACTTTTTATTTCAGTGGTACCTAATGCTCAACACACTTATATCCATTTCCATCTATTTTCAGCAGGCAAAATCCTTTGTACAGAATTTATCTTGTCAAGAATTAAATGTTAAAAGGAAAAAAAATTACTTCTAGGCATCTGTTCTGGGTAGATAGTCTAGCTAGGGTATCTGCAGTTAGAAAATACAAATAAAATTTCCAGTAAAAAAATAAGACCACCTCAGATACAGATAGTTGTAAAGGTACATCACCCCTCAGTTTCCTCTGCTGTGCATTACATGTCCCCCACTCTGGGTAAGTCACTGCCTTAAATAAACATTAGTATGAGTAATAGGCCAAGGCTTAGAGTTTGCTGGTATCTATTTGATTTTGGCTGAAAACTGTGCCATAGGCTCCATCTCAATAATATTTTAATTCGAAAAACATGTCAGATGAACAATGGTGTGTTAAAATGTTTAAAGCTGTGTTGCTTTCATAGTAATCCGTTATAGCCAGGATCAAAGGGAAACAAAACTATGTGTGTGTATGGAGGAGAAGGAATAGGCTAACAAGGTAAAACTGAACTTAAATCTTTTGAATTACTGGAAAATTCTGCTTTTCCCTTTTGGTTCTGCTTTGGCTATGAGAAAACATAAAGTCAAACTAAATTCTGTACAGAAAATACTGTCATGCAGACATGCAATGTATGTGTTTATATACAAGATCACTGAAATTTTAAGATAAACTTTTAACAAATTCTGATTGAAATTATAATTAAATTTGCTAAGCTGTCCCAATACCTCTGTATTGTTCCACCAAAATGTCACACACACATGTACCACATGAACTCCCATCCTCCTGTTGTACTGTTCTTTTGGGAATAATATATCCAAGTCCCACAAAGCATACTCAGTATCTTTTTCATTTAGCTTTTGACCCCTGTGATATGTCTTGTTGTGACTGGTTTGTTTGGGTTTTTTTTTTAACCTCTATGGAAAGACCAGTTTGGTTTTAAAGTTTCCAGTGAGTGCCAATGGCTGGCTGCAGCTACAGGGTACACTGGTTTGCCAATGGCAGCAGCCTGAGGTACATGGTCATCTTAGAGAAAGAGATGCAGATGTAATTTCTCTGTTAGATGGGAATATCTTCCTAATTTCCCATGTCTCTGACTAGGCCAATGGAAGTTTTGGTATGGCCTAACTGCAAGTACCTAGTTAGAAAGAGGGCACTGCAACCCTATTACACTTAGCAGTGTCCTGATCAAAGCCAGCCACCATACGCTGTGTATGAATTTTCCAGACTGCCATGGAGGTCAGGGATGACAGGGACTGCAAGTCATGGTTATGAACACTGAGTTGTAACAATGTGCTCCATCTAGAACCAGGGGTGTTTTTTTTCTTTACCTTTTGCCACAAAACTGCAGTTAGAAAACGCTTAGTCCCTCATGCATTTCTCAGCCTCTCAGAGTCCAGTTCACATAAGCACTAATAATTACTGGAGTCAACTGAAACTGTTTTGAGAGTGCAAACTCAGTGGAAGTGCTCTGAAGAAAATGATTGCTGGGAAGAACTTGCACGGAGAAAGCTATGTTTGAGAACTAAATAAATGCTATAAGCACACAGCCAAATGGCAAGGAATAAACTGCACACCGAACTGCTGCTCAGTCAGGGAGCTCTGTCCTATGCACTGAACCACATGTGGTCATGAAATTAAAGTTTTAATCATAAAGGGCAGGCTCAAGGTGAAGAGCTCACTGTTGTACTTCTTGGGACCTTAGTTCCCGTACTCCTTAAGTTTTGTGCACTTGACCTCATAAATGCATCTTCTGTGCACGAATGCCTAGTTTAACTCTGAAAGGTGCAGTAGAAAGAGGCCAGCTCTGTTGGATGCAATGCTGAAGAATGTGTTTTTGAAGGGCCCACAGAAAGTAGGACCTAGAAAAAAATGTCTTTAGAGCACTGGAAACAACAGTGGAGTGGCATGGAACAGATGTGTATCTACAGCACAAGTTATTCCCGAGCCTCCACATGAATCTATTTTTGAGTTGTGCAGGTGTATTCCTGCTCAGGTAAGAGGAGTGTAAAACTGAACCTTTCACTAATTCTCAGAAATACAGAAGTGCTCTATGAGTAAACAGAGTGTTATGAATTAACTATGAAACCTTTGCTCCTAAGCACTAATTTAATTTTAAAGATCAGAACACCTAAAATAAGAATAGAAAAGATTAATGAAATGTTAGCAGTAGGTAGTGTATTATTAACACAGTACTTTTGCTGAAGGCATGTCGGAGAACATTACATTGTGCTGCTTAATGCCAGTGCTGGTTCACTTGCTCATCTAAGTGATATTTGTATGTTCTTCTTGTGAGGGCAGATGAGTTTCCCTAACAGTGTCCACATTCCCAAGGAGTTAATGCCTTCTCTGCTATTGCTGGAGAACACACTAGATTTCCAAGCCTTCTATCCTTTCCTGCCTGAAATTTTCTCTCTTACAAAGTTATTATACAAACAGCACACTAATGTATGATAACTCAGCACATCTGCTCAGTCTATCTCAATTTGACACCTCTAAGCTTATGTTATTTTTGTGCTTGAGTATTTTTACATCAAGGTATGTAACTTCTTCCTAAATCTCATAATACTGGCAAGAAGACAACTTGTTATGTTTTGTTTCCTAGCATTGAATACTTTTCCCATTTGCCTGTTTTAGACTATTCCCTGCAATGTTCATATTAATCACACCGTATCATTCATGTCCCTGCGAAGAGGCACTGCAAGTACCCCTGATGGATACCCTATGGCTGCTGGCTGTTTCCATTCCAATTTTGTTGTGCTTGAAAAAACATGACCATTTTCTTCTGGCTTTATCTAAAAATTCAGGACTCCTTCAGAAAGATTCAGACCCATTTCTGGATCTAGAACCAGGTACTTTCAGTGTGGGTGCATGTTTGTAGAGCAGTCCCTCAGGCACACAGTTGCAGTCTGCATGTTGTCAAAGAACAAAATATCTAGCAAACTTTCTTTTATTGCTGTTAAGGTGGTTTGTTCTAATCTTTTAAGAAGTGTGATGCTGTAATTATTATTGATTATAAAAATCTGTAATTAAAGGGTGATTTCTCCAGGCAGCTGTGTTAGCTGTGAATATACAATATAAATCTAATTTAAGAAAAGATAATAGACTTTTACATAGAATAATCTTTTTTTTAACTCCCTTTATAAAGCAGTCACTCAAACAGTTTGCATTGGTGGGCTTTTTTTTTAAATTCAAAACACTATCTTTGGAATTTTGCTAGACCTCCTTACAAAATTAGGTGTGGAATGTAACAATGCCATGTACAGGCAAGTAAGCATGGAGTGGCATACAAAATTCAGAAACTTTAAGGTAGCAACTTTGTGACAGCTATCAGTCACAAACCTGCATCCCACTGCTATGCAGTATTTCTGCACTGAAAAAATACTGAATTTATTTCTCATGCACTAAAAACCTGCTTCAGCGCTGGTAAACAAATTTCTTTGCCCTAGATTTCCCTCAGTAAAATCTCACACAACATCTGATTCCAGGAAAAATAATAATTTAGTGGTACAGCAATAGGAACACCTCAAGCTGGGTGCCTCCAGTGAAGGACCCAGAACAGGGAATCCCTGTGCTTTGACACCCTTACAGTATATGCACCCGCTCACATGCCTGGCACGCACCTCTTGGTCCAATGGTGATTTTTGGTCTGGGGTCTTTCAATGCCCTATTGGATTCTTTCTCTGTGCCCAAGGAAGCAGGCTGTTAACTCTTCTTATCTTGTGGAACTGCAGCTTCTGCTGATGACTGCAGCCTCCTTATCTTCTAGTTTATACTTCTTGTGCACTAGCTTAGTTGGCAGAGCATCAGAAACTGAAAAGTCCTGGATTTAGAGTAGGCTCTGCTTAGCAATAACTAAAACATCAGTGTTATCAGCATTATTCTCCTGCGAAATTCAAAACACAGCACTGTACCAGCTACTAGGAAAATTGCTAAGAAAATTAACTCTATTCCAACCAAAAGCATATTTCTAGGTGAAAGTTCACAGCTTGCAACCCAAGGCTTCAGCAGATCTTAGTTAAGCTGCTCATGCTAAACAAGTAAAGCTAAGCAAACAGCATGCTAAATCACACAATATTATAACTCTGACTTAGTTAAAACTTACTTATGAAGCAAAACAACTAATATTTCTCAACAAGCCCTAATAAACTTCAATCATGGCAGGAAGGGGGGGGATGTGTGTTGGTGCAAGCACAGAGACTCTCCTTAGCGCTGAAATCAGCAGGAGCCCAGATTGGTCTTGGTATTTTAGACAGAGTCCTTCTAAGCAGAGTTGGTACAACCTCTGACAAGATAAAATTTACCCCAGTATATTTTCCAATAGGAAGGGAGATATTCTGATGCAGTCCACAGCACAAAGTGTTAGGTAAACAGCAGCCTCTGGACTACTCTACCTTTTGTCTGCAAACTCAGCACTGGTGTAAGCAATGAATTGTGGAAAACAGACCCCTAAGAATGATTAAAGAGTTTTGGGATGGATTCTTTTCCACCCCAAAGTGTGTGCATCATATAGCCAGTTACTTTCACCAGTAATTTATTGTGAATTCGGTTTGTTCTGAGGATCTCATCATCACTTCAATCAAAGTTTTCCAGTCAGGCACTAAATATTTATCTTCACCTTCATCATGTTATTCTCTACTTTGGGTTTTGGAATCTATGCTTAGCTATTAGTTTTCTTACTGAAATAAACATTACTTATATTGGTACTGGTGATCAGAAAAGGAGTGCATAGAGCTCAAAAATGAAAAACAAACAAACAAATAAATAAATCTTGCTCAGACTTCACCTTCCAGGGTAAAAACAGATGCATTTTCCTCTTGTTGCCTGGTAAATTTGATCTCTTCATATCAAATTTAATCCTGTGAAGCTTCTAAGTTTCTGAAATGGGCAAGTTTCCTGTTGGAAATTATGCAATGTGTGATGTAGAGATCTTAAGTCAGCTATTGCTGTGCCTGCCAATCCAAATCCTGAAGCAGACTTCAAACCCCAATGTCCTTTGACAAATGAGGAAGCGAGCTAAATAAAAGTTCCTGGCTCCATGCAGAACACAAAGATGGGGGGATTTTGTTCATTTCACAGCCTTTACTACCTGGCACTGTATTCTTTTAGCATGCAGTAGCCATACACCTTGTATAGTTCAGAACACCAAGGCAGGAGTATCATAATCTGTGAGAATTTACTAAGAAATACAGTGTGCGATGTTTTATTAAAATTAACGGTTGGCTAGAAAAACTCAAGCTGCTCTGTAGCACTAACTCATTTTCAATAAAGATTAGAGAATAAACCAGTGTGCCGAAAGGCAAGCCGGCGGGGAAGGTGACCGGCTTGGTTAAACAGGGAGATTCTGAAGGAAATCAGAAATAAAAAGAGAGTTTACTGACTCTGGAGAAAAGGGCTGGCTACTTATGAAGAATTTATGAAAACAGCTAGATCATGCAGAAAAAAAATCATGGAAACGAAAGTGCAATTTGAAGTTAATTTGGCCAATTCTGTTAGGGATAATAAAAAGTCCTTCTTTAAATACGTTAATAACAAAAGTAGGGGCAAGGAAAACCTCCATTCTCTGTTGGACTTGGAGGGAAATATAGTTAACAAAGATGAGTGGAAAGGTGAGGTACTTAATACCTACTTTGCCTCAGTTTTCACCAGTAAGACAGGTGGCCCTCAGGACAACTGGCCTCTGGAGTGGTAGACAGAGATAGGAAACCAAATAGCTCCCTTGTATTCCAGGAGGAAATAGTTGGTGACTTACTGAGCCATCTGGATCCTCACAAGTCTATGGGACCAGA